>CM041793.1:32615791-32794103 GCA_023376895.1 Aspiorhynchus laticeps
TTCCAGCAGGACTTGGCACCTGCCCACACTGCCAAAGGTACCAAAAGCTGGTTCAATGACCATGGTGTTGCTGTGCTTGATTGGCCAGCAAACTCGCCTGACTTGAACCCCATAGAGAATCTATGGGGTATTGTCAAGAGGAAGATGAGAGACACCAGACCCAACAATGCAGATGACCTCAAGGCCCTTCCTCATAAATATTTTAAAATTGTTGTTTTTTAATTGATTTTTTTTATTTGAATATCAGGACAAAACAGTAAAAAGCACATTTTGGCTATTTAATTTATGCAATGGTGAAAAAATTGCAAAATAGGCCCAGTGTTTCATTTTGTTCGGCTTCAGCCAACAATTTTCATTTCGGTGCATCTCTATTTTCTAGTTTTGCTTTTTGTTGTTACATCAGTTTTAGTATTTTAGGGATGCCATAGTTAATGCGCCAACTGGTATAATTAAAAAAATGCTTTCATTTTCTTAGTACAGTCTAGTAGTGTTATTGCAGTGATTCTCAAACGGGTCCAAAGAAAACTTCCAAGAGGCGTCTTATTTTAAAGAGACTTTAAAATAAGACAAAACAAGCATTAAAAAGCTTCATAAGCTACACTAATCAAAAATCAATTCTTTCTTCATTTGTTCCCTCAACAACTTTTTCTTTGAAAAACCTTGGATACCTGTAAATATGAGGAAGGGATTTCTAGATCTGGTAAAGTCATTTAAATGAATAAAATCTTAAAACTTCATGGGCATATTTTATTTTATATATATATTTTTTTATCTTCATGTTTAATCCTTATCCAGTAAATTACAAACAGCATTTTCATGTTTAATGCAGACAGTTTGCAAAGGTTTCAAATTTTATAGTATACCATGAAAAAATATATATATTTATTTTGCAGACTAATTAGTTTTGGAGTAATACATTTACTCTCAGTGTTTTCCAGTTATGTTGTGTTTTATTTTCATTTCACAGAACAAAAGTATTTGCTTTTAGTTTTAGTTTTCATTAACAATAACAACACAGCCTCCAACCTCATTCACAGTTTTCTCTAATGAGAAACCAGCATCTGTCACTCAAACATTCTCCTCGTGTTTCCCTCAGGTATTGGAACTGTGCCTGTTGGACGTGTTGAGACTGGAACTCTGAAGGCTGGTATGGTTGTGACCTTTGCCCCTGCCAATGTGACCACTGAGGTCAAGTCTGTTGAGATGCACCACGAGTCTCTTGCCGAGGCTCTCCCTGGGGACAACGTTGGCTTCAACGTTAAGAACGTGTCTGTGAAGGACATCCGCCGTGGTAACGTGGCTGGAGACAGCAAGAATGACCCCCCTCAGCAGGCCGGCAACTTCACAGCTCAGGTTAGATATAAATAATAGAATATTATCTGCATGATCTTCATAATGTCATGTGCTTTATCATGTACCCCTCTTTCTCGCAGGTCATCATCCTGAACCACCCTGGTCAGATCTCTCAGGGCTATGCCCCAGTGCTGGACTGCCACACTGCTCACATTGCCTGCAAGTTTGCTGAGCTCAAGGAGAAGATTGACCGTCGTTCTGGCAAGAAGCTTGAGGATAACCCCAAGGCTCTCAAATCTGGAGATGCTGCCATTATTCTTATGGTCCCTGGCAAGCCCATGTGCGTGGAGAGCTTCTCTCAGTACCCACCACTGGGTAAGTGTCTATCATTTATGTTGCCATGAACATTAATCAAACGTTCTGCTTTAATTTGAACTCCTTACTATCCCACTACTACTTTCCAGGACGTTTTGCTGTGCGTGATATGAGGCAGACCGTCGCTGTTGGTGTCATCAAGGCCGTTGACAAGAAAGCCTCTACTGTTGGCAAGGTGACCAAGTCTGCTCAGAAGGCTGCCAAAACCAAATGAATCGTCCCGTCAGACACCCAGCAAGCCTCATTGATATCCTACACCGCAATGTCTCAGAACCTGAGCACGGTTTTAAAGGACTGGCTTATGCTGATCAAAACCCACCGTAAAAGCTTCAGAAGGAAAGGAGGAGGAAACCATGTATTTCTGAACACCTTAGGAGAAAACAATTATAGAAATAAACAATGATCATTCATCAGTTTGTGCCATTATTCTTTCTTGTCAAAGTCAAAGCATTATTAATGGTTTTATTGTTAGTGCATTCGTAAATAAATTATTTTTGAACATGATAAATATAATTAAGATTCTTTTTTTTTTTTTACATATGAATCGTGAATCTTTCAGTGTTATCACAGTTAACTAAAACAAACACTAATAGAAATAAAACTGAAAGAAGATTAAATACAAATTTTAGATTTAAAACTAAAAAACATAAAAAATATATATTTGGTAATTAACTGAAATAAGTTTAAGCTGAACTACTAAAATTACTAAAACTAAAATAAAATTAAAGCAAAATAATTCAAATGAAAACTAAAAATAAAAGCTAATTCAAAATGTTAAATAATATAACAGTATATAAGTAATACTAAAATAACACAATCATGTACACATACTGCACTTTTAGGCATGTTTTCTCATATTGTTTAAATTGGTAAAAAAATATTCATACTTGTGTTTAATAAAATTCAGCCAGCTGTTTTTAATTTAACAGTCTGTTGTATCACTTAAAGTCTTAAAAAACAGCATCGCCATTTCATTAAAGAAAATAAATTTGCATGAAACAGCCATTCAAATGTATTTAAATTGTGTGCCATCCATAGAAAAAAACTTTAAATCTACTAAGGGTTAACCATATACACTTCGGTCAGCACATTACAAAGGCCTTTGTACATTTAGACATTGCTGTCAGGTGATAAAGTACATCTGTACACACTCCACCTGAGAAACACCTGCTGTCACACAAGAATCTATCCTTAAGTTTCGGTTTTATATCCCCGGAACAAAGTCACACCCTGAAGCTTTTACTGTAAAGAGAAAGATCATCTGATGTGGCAGGGAGGAGCTTAGAATCAATATACACTTGTGCTGTATTTCTGTGTCAATACATCTTGAGCTCTAGTCCAGGAAGTGGGTAAGTCTGGATTCATGCGTATCATTAAATAGTATGCTTGTGAAAATGTAAATAAGTGTAGAATAGATCAAATTTGGTGTCACAAAGTTACCTAGCTTTAACTGTCCTGTAAGTTTTAGTACATGCTGTGACATTTTTCTGTTCTTGTTGCGAAATACACATATAGAACATCCCTGATGCTTTTATCAGTTTAGTATTTCTTTTATTTTCTATTCCCTTTTTAAGCTTTGGAGTTCCATTTACGTTTATTCTCTTAAAATGTATGAAAGCCATAAAACAGGGCGTAAAGCTCTCAGGCGTTGCACAATTGTCATTGCACAACACTGAGTTCCTAGTCAATTACTCTCTATGTTTATGATTTTTACTGATTATTATTATTTTATCCATGGAGAAAGCCTAGCACATTTCCATACACAATTCATTTGCATTTATTCTGCATTCAAATTTTAGGCTGAATTGAGCATCACGACAGAGGATCCGAAAAGCACTGTATATCTTACCTTGGGTTTTTCACAGCTCTATTATGGAAAGTCAGAGGAGATCATGTAATGTGGAGGATCTTTACTAGGTTTCTCTTTGAGTTATTGTCGTATCTATGTATACTTGCTTATACTTTTTCTGTTATCATAAAGTTGGAGATGATTGTTCCATTTCGCCCGAGCTGGACCGCTTGATCAGACAGAGAGGTCGAGATCTACGGCTGCGTAAGCTTGACCAGCAGAAAGCTGTGAAGATAGTAAACCATCTGATCGACAGCCTGCTGGAATTCCTGAAGAATAATGATGATCAGCCCTTCTTCAGGGAGGTCTCAGTTCTCACCAGTGGCAGCTATTATGAGATGGTGAAGGTAAAAAATTTGAATGATAATTTTGAGAAAAATCAGCTAGTAGTGTCAAATAGAAAGAGTTGCTCAAGTTTGTATCAGAAATTGTCTGTTTAAAAGTTTGGAGATGTATTTATTTATTCATTGCTGAAATTAATACTGTTATTTAGAAAGCTTAAATTAAATTGACCAGAAGTGACAGTAAAGGCAATTATAATGTTACAAATTATTCAGTGTTCAAATGCTATCGAACTTTTTAATTAGTAAAAGAACCTTGAAGACTGTTCTGATTTCTGAAGGATCATGTGACACTGAAGACTTCTTTCAAAATCATTTAAAAATCTTACCAACCTCAAACTTCTGAACGATAGTCCAATAATCCTCCACATCTTGAAGAACAAAGATTTACTAAAATTATTCATGAATAATGGAATGACAAACTATAATTTTATCACCAACAGATCAACAAACCCAATGAGTTTGACATTATGCTGAAACTGAAAGTCCCAAGGCTTGAATGGTCAGAACTGGAAGAATATCAAGGACTGTTTTATAAGATAAAGCTTATCAAAGCCACACGAACTGAAATCCAGCACTTTCTTCTGGAAGATGAACGAACCGTCTCAGCAACCAAAATCAAAGCAGAAATGTACCGCTTGGTCCGCAAATTTATTAGCAACCATTTTCAAGGTGTGTTTTACTGATCTGTCTCTCAACACCATGTATATACCATGTTCAGATAGCTTTTTATACACTACAATTAAAAAAATTTGGGGTAACATTTTTTATGACTTTATTTGATGCATATATTTGCTACAAAAATATAGTAAAAATATAAAGAAATTGAATGAATTTTCAGCAGCCATTTCTCCAGTCTTTGTCACATGATCCCTCAGAAATCATTCTAATATACTGATTTGCTGCTCAAGAAAAAACATAAAACATTTTGACTCCAAACTTTAGAAAGGTAGTGTATAACCTTGAGATTGTTTGTGGTTCTGCCACCTGTTCACAGGTGAAGGTTGGGTGATACGCAGAAATCTAGTAAATTCACCGGCGGTGACCCTTGAATTTAAGGTGAAAGAGAAAGACGATGTTGTGATGTCTGTGGACATCGTACCTACTCTTGAGGTGCCACAAGGTTGGCCACAAGCAGCACGGGCAGGTCCCAATATAGACAAATGGCTTGGAAAAAAATCTCGTCGCCAGTTTGTAAGTAAGGCTGTGTATTTCGTCCCAAAGAGACCAAAAGGAAGAAACCTCAAAAATGATGCCAAAGGTATGCTGGCAAAATACACATTCAGTTATTACAAAAACATTTCTTTCTTTCCTTAGCATAAAGGATTTATATATTTGAGGTATTCGTTTTCAGAGAGCTGGCGAATATCCTTCTCTCACATTGAAAAAGAGATGATGCAGTATCATGGCAATAAGAAGACGTGTTGTGAGAGTCATTCCAATAAGTGTTGTCGGTATGAACGAACACTCATTATAGCTGGTTATGTCATAGATTAATGTTATGATGCCCCTAATATTTTCTCTTCTTTCTTATAGGAAACTTTGTTTGCGGCTTCTGAAGTGTCTGATTGAGGGACTGAAGCAGCAGTATCCCAAAGAGCTTGAGTCTCTGTGTTCTTACCATGGGAAAACAGCCTTCTTCCACGTCCTTTCAGACAGAGTGCAAGATTCCTTTTGGTCTCCAGGCCAGCTGTCTGTCTCCTTCATGAAGCTCTTTGGATACTTTGAGCGATGTGCACTAAATAGTTCACTACCCCACTTCTTCGTCCGCGAACATAATCTTTTCTCCCCACCTGCATTTCCCAAGCGGGCTCTTTTATTTCTGACCAATGTTCTGAGGGAGCAAAGAGAATTGGGGCTCCCTGTTTTGAAAGTGCCAAGTCCTACCTCTGCTCCTGTTCCTGACACTGATGCTGTGATTCACCCAATCAATGGCGCAGACAGTATTGTTGCCTCTGAATGTTCTTTTAAGCATGTATATGTATGCTTATTGGTTGTTATTGTGTGTGTAGGAATTGGATGTGTATTTTAAAAATGAATGATGAATGATTCATTCAATTGTTCATTGTTTTAGAATCCTCTCAATCATTGTGCAATATAAATTATTTTAAAATGCATTTCTAATGAAAATTATGCAGAAGATCATCCAGTTATGTCATATGCTTAAATTATTTTCTGTGTGTTTTATCAGAAATATGGTACAGCCATATTTCCATATTCTGAGAAATAAAATTGGAGAAAAAAAATAGTTACCTTTTTTCACTGGGGATACACAGAGTATGCTTCCTTTATTATTTTAGTAGTTTTGCAGTAGGCCTTATTATAGTACTTAAATACAGTATTTTCATTAAATCCAAGAAAATACTGCATATATGAACTGGATGTGAAGTCTGATTTCATAAATATATATTTTGCTATGTTAAGGATCAAATTAGAAATTTAGACCTTAGTCAGAGTAGTGCCATATTTCTTAGTGACAGGAATGAAAACAAGGGTTAAGTAGAGTCTTGTGTTGTAGATTGTGTTGTTCATTAACAACATGCTGATTGTTCAGCTGACTCAATGTCTTTCTGAAAAAAAAAAAAACTTTCATTGGACAAACATTTCATAAAATAGTTTTGAAACATTTGATTTGAGGAAATAACAAGATCTAGGACATTAATACATGTGTTTCATTGTAAAGACTGTTAGTATATTGCTTGCAGCCTTGTTTTCATCCACATTAAATTCCATACAGTGTCTAACTTGACTAAGGTCTATGACCTAAAAGACAGTCCTCTCTGGACCTTAGTCAAGAGTAGATGTGAATAGGCCTACTTTGCAGGATAGAATGCATTCCAAATGTTTGCTTTAATGGTATGTGTCACATGTATTTACCAAGATACACAAAAGTCCAACAAAAGTTAGCTGCTTTTTCTGTGCAGCAGGGATGGACTAAAAGACTAATACTACCGTTTTCTTCTTCTAGTACAAAATTATTTTTCAAAGATGTAAATATGGAGTAAGTTTTACAAGAAAATACTAGCGATTTCATTTTTTTTCTTCTTCAAAATTTTATGTTTAATTCAATATGTTACTTGAATTACTTGTGAAATTTTCTTGCAATTTCAGAGTTTTTGACTTTTTTCAATATATCATTTGTTATTCTGAGTAAGTATGTAAGTATTCTTTGTATTTTTGACTACAGTCTGATGGAGTTGATAAGAGTAAAATTGATTAAACTTGTAGGCTATTTCTGAATTTCTATTAAATTCTCTTTCCCTAATAAAAGCTATGCTGAACAGTTTCTGCTTGACCAAATGATTACATAATTCTGTTTAATGTTTCCCTATTATATTACAGGCTTTCCTGTAGCTCAACTGGTAGAGCATGGTGATAACAATGCCAAGATCATGGGTTCGATTCCCAGGGAAAGCAAGAGCTGGTCAAATGTAAAAAAAAACTGTAACTTGAATGCAATGTATAAGTCGCTTTGGATAAAAGCGTCTGCTAAATGCATAAATGTAAATGTATTATGACCATGATTTAAAACAGAATTTCCTATTCTGAGTCGAGTGATAACTGTACTATCTTCTTTCTTGTTACTGAAAGCTATTTTCCCTTCACCAACTTATATTCCCTTATCTTCAGTACTCTTACGCAAACGTGTAAATCTCGTCTTCGACTTCAATCAAAGACCAATTTTGGAGTCTTTAAATATTACCGGAAGTTCACCCCGCAGCGCAAAGCATGCTGGGCTTTGTAGTTCTGTGGTCTCGGGCATAAATGCTCTGCGCCGGAAGTATATCGTCCTCTTCTAAGTGATCAAACATGGCGGTGAGTACAGGAGAAATTGTGATCATGAAGGAGTATCATTAAAATCCACAAACATCTGCTTGTCTGCATGCGATAATCACGTGAAGCACGCTGTTATCAGTCCCCGGTGCTGTGAAATACAGAAAGATGACAGTATGTGTGGCCAGAATGATTCGACGCGGCGGATTTTGGCGTTAGTTTTAGAGAGTGCTGTAGAGCCGAGACGGCACGTCTTTGACTAACTTAAAGTTACTTATGTGCTTCCAATACTCTGGTCCTGTGGAAACGACAGGGTCCGAATGAATAACCCCCTGCTCCATTGTATGAAATGTGAGATATTGGCTTATATTGCCATACTAGTAGCTTTCTAAATGGTGGATGTGTCCGGGCATGTTCATCTCCCGGATCCATGGCCATCATGTAGTAGCTATTGTTTCATTAGAGTTTGTCTCTTGTTTAGCACCTACTTTTTTTTAGAGCTATGGTTTTGTTTTTGTTACATCTTTAGCATGAAATTGAGAGAGCTGGTGAGGTTTGTGAAGAAACCACTTTCATGACAGCTAACGTTAATTATTGGGCTCTATGTCATTGTACAGGAACAGGGTGAGAAGAAGGAGAACCCTATGAGGGAGCTGCGCATCCGCAAGCTGTGCCTGAACATCTGTGTGGGTGAGAGTGGTGACAGACTGACCCGTGCTGCTAAGGTGCTGGAACAGCTGACAGGCCAGACTCCTGTCTTCTCCAAGGGTAGGTGTTTGGAATAATGGAATGACAATATTTCTAGTGGTTGAAAATGATTGCACTCTGCTATATCTTACGAATGTGGATTTATATTCATTGGTGTTTGTAAATGTTGTGCTGTGCATTAAGTCTAAATGTTTCCCAACAGCCCGCTACACTGTGCGATCCTTCGGTATCCGTAGAAATGAAAAGATTGCAGTCCACTGCACTGTCCGTGGAGCCAAGGCTGAGGAAATCCTGGAGAAGGGACTGAAGGTGAGAGGAATGTGTTGTTTATGGAAATGTATTACTTGGTATTTGTGTGCTCAAATTAGTCGGGGCCATACCTCACTTATAGTCCATAGAGGGTTCTTTAAATGTCATGTTTTGTTCATGGATGTTGTATTGTTTTTAAGCAGTTATTTATTTTTGTGCAGGTGCGTGAGTACGAGTTGAGAAAGAACAACTTCTCAGACACAGGAAACTTCGGCTTTGGTATCCAGGAACACATTGATTTGGGCATCAAGTACGACCCAAGCATTGGAATCTACGGCTTGGACTTTTATGTGGTGAGTTGCATTTTATTGATCAAAAAGAGTCACATTTATGCATCCATTTACATTACAGCTGCGGAACCTTGTTACTTATTTATTTCCTCTTGGATGGGGAGTTTTGGTTTGAGTTATGTTATTCTGCCAGTACACCTACTTATATGAATATCCATTTTATGACCAAAATACCAACTGTACTGTAGGTGGTACTAATTTTTAGGAAGGGATTCTTGATTGATTTAAAGCACTAAGCCTCAAGAAGCTGTGATGTACAGTGATTTTAAAACCGATAACACGGAACAGAGTATTAAAAACCGTAACAATGTAGTCCTTTATTGATTAATCCTCCCACCACGCAATGGACCTTTTTCACATTTCCATGTTTCTCAGTTGTCATAGTTAGGTAAACTTCTATAGCAGTGAATTGGAGACTACATCAAATGTTTCGCGTTTCCATTTGCTCAAATGGCAAAAGAAAAACTTAACATGGTGTGTTCCACTGAAAACATAAGCGTTTTCACGACTGTCAAAAAGAGGGAAAAAATAGAGAGTCAGAGGAGAAAACTGTCATTTACCTTCACTCCCAAAGACCGTGTATAAGACGGTACTGTAATTTGATTCAAAGCTAATATAATGCAAAGTAAAGTGTTATAAATGTACATACAATTTTATTTAATTTTTTTATTAAAATATAAAAATTTTGCGTTGCTAATCACCGTTAACATGTCATAGCAATCTGTGAAAAGGGTCCATATATTTATTCACCAGTGTGTGGCAGAATGGTTCTCGAGCAACACAGTTTCAGTTTTGTAGTATTACTGATGTAATAAGTTCAGTTGACTGTATATACAGTATTTTACTATGGCTTCAAAAGCAGCTCAGACAATAAAGTCCAGAATCATCCATATTATAACAGATATTTTACTAATGTATGTCGGTTGTGGTGTAGTACAGATTAAAGCAAACACATCTTTTAACCTTAACCTGTAATTTCATGGTTATTTGGGCAAATATGAATAAGCAGTCCTAATTCTGTTTACTGTAGGTTCTTGGCAGACCTGGTTTCAGCATTGCTGACAAAAAGAGGAAGCAGGGCCGCATTGGCGCCAAGCACCGTATCCGCAAAGAGGAGGCAATGCGCTGGTTCCAACAGAAGGTGTTTAAATAGTTGATACCTATGTTGATTCAGTTTCCAAACAGTCTATATTTAAGCAAATGTACGAAAATTTTTCTATACATTCCTGAATTTGCTTACACTTTTTTTTTTTTTTTTTTTTTTCTTTTTTGTCTTTCAGTATGATGGCATCATCCTCCCTGGCAAGTAAAGGACCACCTTTTCCCCCCAATTTGTAAAAACAAATAAAAGAAAAGCCCAAATGTGATGCTGTCCATGTGTCTTTATTTGTGAAGTACAACACTGGTGTTGCTCACTTCACAGTTTGTATTAGTGTGGCATGTGACAAAGTTATCAATGAAGTATATGAAATATGACTTCTGTTGAACTTTTTAGTAAGTCGTTTTAAAACTGAAATATCAGCTGTACTTGTTTAGGTGGTACAGATTTTAGGTAGTGCTTTTTTGCCAGCTTCTTGATGTCTTTGGGTGTGACCTTTTTAAATCTAGACACTTATGTGGTAGTGTTGGATGCTTTTTGAAGTACATTTGATTACAAAGAGTAGTTTCTGACAGTTGAGGGCTGGATGGTGATTGTTGCAGTGAATATTGCAAAGGAAAGAAGAGTTTTTTTTTTTGTTCTTTTTTAAGTTTTCTGTGAAATCCCAGAGATTTTGTACCAGATAGACTCCAGGCTCTCTAATCTGCTACAAGTTCCATTTGGTTATGTATTCAATTGTTGACATTTTTGTTCGGTATTTTTACTGGTTCTATCATACCATTATAGGTAGTTGTTTTGACCTCCTACACAGGAAAGTAAAGAGCCTTAAATATAACTTAAATACATAAATGGGTTAAAACAGTAAATATGGTAAGCATGATTTATATATATTTTTTATTCATAACCAGTCTATAAATCATGTTGGTTAATATGTGTGGTATTATGCACATTCTTTGGTGGGCAGTATCAATGGTTTGGTGCTTAATTTTGTGTCTGAGGGGGGGGGGGGGGGGGGGGGGTTATTGACTTTTGCATTGTACCTCTTTGCATGTACCCCTGAACAACTTTTGCAGTTATTGGGTTTGGTTAAGAAAACTGATAAACAATGTGAGAAATAAACTGATATGACTTAATTCAGTACTACTGAATTAATACGGTGATAATCCCATTATGGTATTTTCAACAGAACCGTATGGCTCAATTTCTAAAACCCATTCACAGAAACTCATAGGCAGATACCTCACTAAATTACTCGCACTGCAGAGGCTCTTGTGAAATGTACCTTTCACATTCTTTATAAGTGGGCCCTAGGTAGTACCTTTTCTTTGAACTCGCTGTATACCTAATGCATCTTTGGAGTTTTAAGAACAAGACTTAAAAACAAAGACTTCTGTGCTTTTCCCTTCATGTTGTTATTCTTTACATTTTACTCTAAATTTCCATTTCACTTACATCTCTCTCTCTTGCTGTCTTTTTTCTACACAACAATCTCATTTCACCGTCCTTGTCTCTTTCTTGCTCTGTCTTTCCCCAGCTTTTCTTTCTCATGCAGTGTTATGCTGTGTCACACTGCTCTGATCTTCATGGGAAGGTGTGTTCCGGTGTCTGCGGGACGTGTGGCGTGGGGGCAAGGGAAGGGCACAACAGGACACTCCCACTATGGGTTCTGGCAGATCTTCCACTGTTGACCAGCTGTCAGTGCCTGGGTCATAGCGTTGGACTGCTGACTTGTAGCGTTTCTCTGCTTCATTCCATCCACCTAGCAGGTACAGGTGATTTCCCAGTGGAGACATACCAGCTGTGCTCACTCCCAGGGGCAGGGTAGCAGCTCTGTTCCACTCCTTGCTCTCAGGGTTGAAGACCTCCATAGTTATCACATCAATGCGAACTCCACCGGGACCAAGCTGGCTACCTCCTACCACATACACCTTGCCACCTACTGTTGCAGTGCAGTGCCAACCACGAGGTGTTTCCAATGCTCCCTGCTCACTCCAAGTGTCGCTGTCAATGCTATAATGAATGACAGAGCGAGAGTAAGCGCAGTTAACATACCCACCAGTCACCAAGATGTCTCCCGATGGAAGGACGGCACTGGCATGGCAGCATCGTGGCATATCCATTGGCGTACGGAGATGCCAAGTGTTGGTAGAGGGCTGGTAGCTCTCAATGGTGGCCAAGAGGCCATCAGTGTTGCGGCCACCAATGGCATACAGCCGCCCACTAGTGGCCACCAAACTAAAATGGGTACGTCGTTGGCGCATGCTGGTAAGATGTAGCCAAGTGTTGAAGCGAGGATCATATCTGAGGATCAGAAGGTAATGCGGTCAAATCTGTGTATTAGATTTTAGACTAAGGGTGTCCAATCCTGTTCCTGGAAGGCTACCTTCTTGCAGAGTGGCAACCTACCTGGAGGTACCTAGTAATATTAAAGCCCTTGATAAGCTAGTTCAGTTGTGTTTAATCAGGTTTCGGACTAATCTCTACAGGAAGGTGTGACCCCAGGAGCAAGATTGGACCACCCCAGTGATTGATAGGTTCTACTGATGACTAAATTATTTGTGATAACATACCTGCTAAGGGTGCCAACAGCATGTTTAGCCTGGTTTCGGGCATCATTCTGATCTTCTCCTCCTGCCACATACAGGAATTCATCCATCACAGCCACACACTGGTTGAAACTCTTGGCTGGCAGCTGAGTAAGATGACGCCATGTAGCCGTTCCCTCTCGTGGATCTCTCCAAAGCACCTTTGCACAGTAAAACAAGTGAGCAATCAAAGGAAATAAAAAAAATATTTCCCTATGTGGACAGAGCAGGGAGTTTAGTCTTGCTCCTGAAGGACCACATTCTTGCAGAATTTGACTCCAACCCTAATTAAACCAGAAACACCTTAGCCAAGATATTCAGGATTACTAGAAGCTTCTAGGCTGGTGTGTTGGAGCAGGACAGAGGTAAACTCTGCTGAAAGGTGCTCTACCAGGAGTAGAACTGGAAACCAATGATATCAAGAGTATTATATTTCATGGACTTTGTCCAAAGGTTTGTACCTCTCGACTTAGGGCACGCTCAGTTAGTGAAGGACGACCCCCAATGGTTAGAAGAGCATTCTGGCTTCCACGGACCTTTGTGCGCCGTGATTGCAGTGTGTTCTGCTGGTAGGGCAGCAAATGGTAGTTCATGGCATCCACCAGAAGACGGTGACACTGAGGATCTAGCATCATGCGTGCCACTGGCTGGATCTCACTAACCAGCTCGCTGGCAGGGATGGTCTCAAAGCGCACGTGAGACAGCAGTTCTGCAGCATGCTCCTGCCTCTTTGGGTCAAAGTCTATCCACTTCATTGCAATCTAGGTTCCAAGAAGAGTTAAAGTGAGTGGTCCAAGTTTAATATCTAGTTCAGTCTACTTTATAAATAGTGTACATATTTATATCCTTCTCACAACTCTAGCTATATCTCTTTTTACAGTATGTGCTGTGTTTGCAGACATGTTTAGCTTTTGGGTCACTGTATAAATAGGACTTCCTAAGCTTTTGCGAGACCCCTATTCCTCTTACCCTTCCATCCATCTTTCCTTACACTGACCTGAAAGGTGGTGACCTCTGAAGGAAGAGATAGGTTGTCATCTTGCAGGAAAGATGTGATCTGCTCCAGGGTGAGTTGGTTGAATTGGGTTGTCTCAGAAAACTGGGTAAAATTCTCCAGAATGTAGCGCCGGGCAGCCTCTCGGACAGGCATCAGGCCATATGCATCGCCGATGTTCCACACATATACACAAGTGTGCACATTCAGTTCGGCCATCAGGAATTCCATGCACATCTGGAGAAGATGAGGTATTTGCAGGGTGCTGGCTGCAGACACAGTGCAGCCAATGGTGTACAGGGACATGTGCACACGGCCCAGGTAAGCAAACGTAATGACATTGGCAAGTCCTGAGGATAAATATAATACATACAGTATATGTTATGGTGATTTAATATGTATGGTTTAGCCATAATTTGTTTAGCCAAGTTTGGGTCACTCAAAATATTGGGGAACTTTAACAAATGCTGCTTGGTCTTCAACCCTGCTCCAGAAGACATACTGTCCAACGAATTTTAGTTCTAACCTGCTCCAACCCACCCGCCTGATTGGTTCTGATCCTGAATCAGATTAAGATTTGTCCTGAATAGTTGGTTCAGGTGTGTTTGATGAGAGTTGGAGCTAACCTCTGCAGGACAGTGGGTCTCCAACCGCACAAGTGAAAACCTCTGAGCTAGGTTGTATCTTTTAAGGCTTACCGAGAGGTGAGAGGGTAGGGAGTTCCAGTCGTTTGAGTCCAGGGTCCTTGGCCAGGACTTCACGAAGATACTGGCTGACTGAGGAAATTACTAGCTTGTGGACATCAAATGCCTTGGTTTTGGAGGCCATTTCCATATCAGTGAGGAATCGTTCCTGTCTCATGCGGCTCAGCTCCTCCAGCAGAGCAGATCCATGCAGGGGGCGGGTGAGCTCACTGCCCAGGCCAAAACCTCTCTCTCCAGGTCGAATCACAGGGGGTGGCAAGGGCACCCCATTGAGCCAGTTCAGCTGCTCAACATTAAGAGGAAGCTCCAGCTTCTTAACACCGGGCTCTGGGACAACCACTCCATTCTCAACTGTTGTTGGTTCAGGAATGAACTTCTTAGGGCGTGGAGATTTCCTCTTGGGAGCCATTGAGATGTGTAGGCTGATTAGATGATGGCTTTTTATCAGTCAGGTCAACAGATTTTCAAACTGACAGATTTTGTGCCGACACTTGACTAGATTCACTTATTTATTTTCTTCAAATTTATTTATTTTTTGTTTCTTTAAAGGTTTTGACTGACAGACTGATTTTGAAGCTGTGACACTTTTACTGTATCACAAGAGCACCGATTAACCAAGATGCTATATGGACAGACAGACGCACTACACTTGCAAACTAACAGTGGAGGAGGGCAATTGATCCGTGTCTGTGCACACCACCTGAAAAGAAACACAATTAACATATAGTAAGTATGAGTTCAATAAATATCATATGCTTTATAATATCATGGTCAATGTGGATGGGTTTACACTTCATCTCATCTTACTCTTTTACAGTGGGAAGATATAAGGCTGATTGACAGGTGCATGTGGTCTCGTAGGGGTTTCCAAAAAAGGATTGCCACGGACCAAGGTTATAATTTATTATAAGCAAGCTGAGTAGTTTACAAGTAACATGCATATTTTTGTATTTCAAATTGAAAGAAAATTGCAAAGTATATTCCATGTAGTCTCTCTGTTGATATATGTGCATGAAGAACTTATGGCCTGGTTTCACAGACAGGGCTTAGACTAAACTAGGATTAGGCCATAGTTTAATTAGGACATTTAAGTAGCTAGTTTTTATAAACGTGCCTTAGAAAAAAAAAATACTGGTGTGCATCTAAAGATAAAACAAAGGCACTGATATATTTTATGATCAGTCAGGGCAAGTTTCTTTCAGTTAAAACAGCTCAGACTTACATTTTAATCTAGGACTAGGCTTAAGCCTTGCTTGTGAAACCGGGGGCATGTATAATATTTAATTTAATATATATTTTTTTACATTTCATAGATCGATGGTGTATAGCAGGGCATATTGCAGGACACTGTATGCAGTTTTGTTACTAAATTTTATAAAGGATGTAATTTACATTTGCATTGACATCTGACTCTTATTATAGGATTCAGCATGTCTTAGAATTTGTGTTTATTCTTATATCAGCAATCCCCTCCCATTTGGCAGTTATTATAGTTAAATATACATACATGCAGACTCACAGTTTATTACAGATCACAGCAAACATAAGCAGACTTATTACTTTTGCCCAGGTTGTTTGTAATCAGCTCATTGAAAATGTGTATTGTTTCAGAGAGGAGATTATTCTGTTATGCTTTCAAAACCAAAACAAAGCAGACCCCTCAAAGACAAACAAACAAGCATGATTGGACTGTGATAGACAGGTGTGCTTACATCTCTTCTAAAAATATTCTAAAGCCACATAGGAAGAATGGCAGGGGCTGTGCTGCTTAAATTACCCTCACACTGTCATCATTCCCTTCCTGCCCCCTCTCTCACCCCCATCTCACCTTAAAATCTGTGCCACAACACAAAGGTTTCTCAGTGTTCTCAAAATCTGATGCAGTTGTTTTCATTCAAGCAGAAATACATGGATATGACTCAGTCATGGTGCACAGTGAATCCACCCATTTACCATGACTAACTTTTTCACCAGGGACATAGATACACAAAGGGCTGCTGCTTGTGTGTAATCAACGGATGTTCAAAATATGAAGGGTCTCATTTAAAGAAGGAAAAATAACAGCATCGAAAAGCAATTTTTATATGATTTAAATATACATGTTGGACAATACAATGCTTAACATCCTGAATGTTAGGAAAGCAAATGTTTATGACAGCAAAAGGCAACAATGCTTTTATCTTATATAAACAGTGTCATTTAAAAAAAATATATATATATTTTTTTTTTTGTAGTATACCATTTTAGTATATTGTGCAAACTTTTCAGTGCTTATTTCCATCTTCACAGTTGTGTTTTTTTTCCCAGTCAGTCCCTAATATGGCAAGATTTACTATACGTAAATGAATAAGGAACACACACACACATATATATATTAGAATTATAAAATAGAGCATTTGATGCATGAAGTCAATGCGAGCTATATTGCCTTTGATGACACATTATATACAAGTTATATCTTGCCTGCCATGCTTTTGTGACATTTACTATCATTTGGATCAGGTCTGTATTTTTTTTTTGGCAGATGTTTAAATGGTTTCAGGAGTGTTGCAACATAATGTCAGTCATAAGGCAATAACACGACTGTCAGCTCTTATATTACACCCCGGCAGCTGCTGGCCCTGCATGGGCTATGACGTGCACACACAAAACCACAGCACATTTACAGCTATTTACAGCACAGAGAGAAAAATGTTTGCGGGGAAAGAATCAATGACTGATGTAATTTTTCAGGTTTGGAATAGTTTGATGAAAGTTTCAGTGATGGTCATACAACCATCTGACCCAGATAGCTCAATGAAAGTCATCTGGAGATAATTTCAGGTTAATAGAAAAGTGATAGGTTCATGTTCTTTTATCTGATGCTGTAAAGAAGATTTCACAACACTCAATATGAAAAGGTGAGAGGTAAGCAGGGGGACAAAGAAATTTCTATACCTTGAAAAGAGAAAGATAATAAGAAAGGAAGAGAGGGTAAGAGGAGATGGGAAAGAAGTAGCTGTTACACACGTCATTCCTAAAAGCTGAAGGCCTGGCTGTCTGTCCTCAGTCTAAAATGCTGTAGTATCGTGGAAAGTCAGACTAAGTATTTGCATGCCAACCTCCAACAAGCTCCTCGCTCTGCTTTTTATTTATAGAGTGAAAAAACAACCGTCATGTGATCCTCTGTTTCTGACTCTGACAGGGGTCTGTTTAAATTTAGACCACCCCACTACAGTGGGATGCCTTTGATAAGAAATTCTATGAGTCTGTGTTTGGATTGTGAGATGTCTGTGATCCATATCCAAAGTATTGTTTAGTTTTCAATAAACTCACATAAATTGAAGCATGTCTATATGAAGAGAAGCATGTCTTATGATTCAGGCTTGTTGTAAATCCATGTTTTAATATTTACATGGAGATCTAATTCATACATTAGAAGTATAAGCAATGTTCTGTTGCTTTTTAAAACATTCACATGTCAGTGTCTAATTTAATGTAAATGTATTATTATGTCCTATGCATTCATCAAAATAAAGAGAAGCACAGTCAGAATGTTTTACCTCTACTTTATAGCTCTCTTCCACTCTTCTTTGTCCTTCCTTGTTATTTAATTCACTTCCTCTTAGTTCTTGAATCCACACTGTTTTCTTTCTCTTCTTGGTAATCTGTCTCTCTCACTGTCTGTCTGTATGTCAGTCAGAGCTCTGTTGGCAGCAGGAGTTAGTGGAGAAGATGAACCATCCACAGCTCTGCAACACAATCATACCAGTCCTCAACCCCTCCTACATAACCTTCACCATATACAGCCATACACCCCTCCCCCAAAAAACACTGTCCATATCCAGCTTGTCCTCCTAACACCAACCCGATTGGACACACAGAGGCAGCGTTATTCTTACAGCCATGACAAGATTAGGGCTATAACCGCCCTAGACATTATCCATAGACAGTATGCACTCTTCAATTAGTATATATATATATATGTGTGTGTGTGTGTGTGTGTGAGAGAAGTTTAACAGGGTAGCCTATATAATGTAACCAGCTTCAGGTCTCGTGTCAGTGATGATGCTTTAAAGCAGGGGTGGGCAATTCATTTTTCCAAGGGGCCACATGAGAAACTTGGGCGGTTGCAGAGGGCCGTGTCTATGGGGGAGGGGCGGAGTCTTTTTGCCCGGGGGTAACCACAGTAAACAAAGCAGTGCAGCACCTGACTTTGAAACTTGCAGCGCTCATATTTAATTAATTAAACCATAGCCTTTTGAAGTGTAAGTTATATCTCAATTTACATGTATAGTTTTTTTTACCGAAACACCACCTAAGTCTTCTCCCATTTCTACCAGTGAACCGTTTCTGTCACTGCAACATCCAGAACAGGCGAACACACACACACACACACACACAAACGAAATCGTATGCCTGATGAAAAAAAATATTTAAAACACGTTCATATTTTAGAAAATGTAGTTAATGTTTGCATCATTAATGATTTATCTTATCCACCCGCGACCTACCCGCAAATAATCAGAATGCATTTTTTTAATCACCCGACCCACCGGACCCGCGGATTATCCACAGCGCCCGCGGACCAGGGTTGCCAGGTTTTCGCAACAAAACCCGCCCAATTGCTACTCAAAACTAGCCCAATCGCGTTTCGAGGTGGGTTCCCCGGTAAAAATCGCATTCCAGGGGGTAAAATACACGTTTTTCGGCGGGGATCCTCCAGTAAAATTCGCATTCCAGGGGCTAAATATCACGTTATTGGGGTCGCTTCAACCCGCGGACATGAAAAACAACCCGCGGCAACAGTGTTAAAGTAGCCCAATTCCGCGGGAAAGCTGCGGACTTGGCAACACTGGATATAACCGCCATCCGCGCATCACTACTGTACGGAAGTTCTAAGCGGCCATGCATTATTATTTTTTTCCTTCTCGTTTTCTCGTGATCACGACTTATTTTTCTCGTGATCACGACATAACAAAAGTTGTTTTCTCGTGATCACGACTTATTTTTCTCGTGATCACGACATAACAAAAGTTGTTTTCTCGTTATCACGACTTAATTTTCTCGTGATTTCGAGATAACAAAAGTGGTTATTTTAAACAATGATTGTTTGAGTTTTAAAACAATACTGTTGCTATAGTAACGAACCTTGACAGGAACATTCTAAAATGCTTAACCTTTATCTTGTTCAGCAAATATGTTGCTTCACTTAGAAATAACGTATACAACATTTTATTTGTGTAATTAACATGTTTAAATGGTCTAACAACAAGCATTAACACCACAAGCGCAGGCGGAGCGCCTTAGAAGAATGCAAAGAAGAGATAGCCTATTCTAAATATCGTAAAATGCTTGGATTAAACTCATTTCATTTTTTCTCGTTCGTTTGAAATAAAATAATATATAATAATATATTATAATAATTTGTTTGTGGTTTTTATTAGTCAGGCTGTGATATCATGTGCGTTAAGCGTGGATGCTGTTATGTGTGTGTGTGGAAATGCAGAAAATACAAAAAAATAGGCTACAACACTGTATAACATCATTGAACTAAAATACACACATGTAAATCACATTGCTTATTAATATGCATTTATTATCGATAAAGATAAAAAAAATAAAGATGCACATTACAAATACGTCGTTGTAGCGAGAAACTGTGATGAGTCGTGCAGCAGTAATAACGTAAGATAACAGATACAATTTCAAGCAAAATGATCATATTTATTCAAGCATTTAAAATGTATAAGTTAATTAAATGTCAGTAATGAACTGCACAAATTATAGCGATCACGAAGAAGGTCCTCTGTCCCAAACGCGTACAGTAGTGGATATACAGTACACAACTCCCCATCAGTAGTTCTATACTGTCACCTGTTGGCGCAGTTGTGTAACTTAGAGAACAAACTTTGTTATGTGGAGATCACGAGAAAAATAAGTCGTGATAACGACAAAACAACTTTTGTTATGTCGTGATCACGAGAAAAATAAGTCGTGATAACGACAAAACAACTTTTGTTATGTCGTGATCACGAGAAAAATAAGTCGTGATAACGAGAAAACGAGAAGGAAAAAAATAATAATGCATAGCCGCTTAGAACTTCCGTACTACTGCGCAGATATCAACAGCATCACTGGGTTGTAGGTTGCCAAGTTGAGGGGATAAATGGGTTGAAATTTGTATGTGTCGATTGTGTGAGAAGGATACGTTTCATACAAGATCTGGTAACTGGACAACCTTGGAATATGTTTTAAATGGAATATACGGGAGTTTTACCGGAGGCGAATGTAGCAGACATATAAAATACGCGCAGTGGGATTTTCTTTTTTTAAATAGAAAGATTAAAAATACAGGAGAAATACGGGAAAATATTTAAACGGGATGATAGCAGGATAGAATGGTAAAATACAGGAGAATCCCGGGGAAAACGGGAGGGTTGTCAGGTAGCCTATGCTCCAGAGTACTGGACACGCCTTTAGAGGGAAATGCAACCTTCATACAGATTACAATAATCAGGAAATATTTGTTTTTGAATTGGTTGAAAGTAGACATTTTAAACTTTATATAGATATAGCCTATTTCACATGTCTGTGAGGCTGAGTTTCGGTTCTTTTTTCTGACGCGCTCCAGTTTCAGAGATGCCAGAGAGCGCGTCCTGCTTTCATTATTTTACAAAAGCAACGTTTAACTTAGTTGTTTTTATGAGTTTACAGAAATAAAATCAGTTTTGAACTGATTTTAAGTTGTTTCATTATCAGGAAACAAAGCTGTTGCCTTGAAAATAAAAGCAGTGCAGTTGTATTGCCTACACCTATTGCGATTGACTTTTAATTCACGAATTACCTCATGCGGGCCGGGCAAGGATAGCCAGAGGGCCGGATGTGGCCCGGGGGCCGTACAATGCCCAGGTCTGCTTTAGGTTCAAGGTTCAAGGTTCAAGGTTCTTTATTATTTGTCACATACTCAATCATACAGGGTATAATCAGTAGTGAAATGTAGGTCAGGACAGGTCCGCTCAATGGACAGTGCAAAAAAAATAAAAATAAAAAATGAAACATAACACAAGAGAATATATATAAATATAGGTAAGAGTAAGATAAAAAATATGAAAAAAAGATAAAATAAAATAAAAATAAAATAAGGAGTAAAATGTGCAATGAATTAAAATAAAATGTGCAATACAGTCTACTGTGGATTTAATAAATATTAATATAAACAGGGATGCAAGAGGAATGTGCAAAACAGGTTGTACCGGGTATGTACACATAGCAGCAATGCGGATGGTGGAGAATAATGAATGTTTTTACAGTTTATTAGATTGAGTCCTGTAGATGTTATGAGACTGAATTTAGGAGCCTGATGGCCTGAGGGTAGAAGCTCCTCCTCAATCTCTCTGTTTTTGCCATCATGCTCCTGAAGCACTTGCCAGATGGCAGCAGAGTGAAAAAACGGTTACCGGGGTGATTTGAGTCCTTGATTATTTTTGCAGCTCTGCTTTTGGCGGCTTTCCTGACGTTCACTCTCCTTAGTTCTCTCCGAACCTCGTCCTCCGACACGGTGATAACATGATCAACATCGCTGCTCTGTCCGCTGCTTCCTGACGCGCTGATCGGCAGAGTCGCGCCGCCATTACATTCGAAGCGGCCGTAGAAGGTGTTTAACTCTTCGGCCAACAATGGATCTGCTCTCACCTCGGCGGAGGAGTTATTTCCAGAGGAACAGATGGTCTTCAGTCCCTGCCACATGCATCGAGAGTCATTGAGCTGAAAATGTGACTCAATTCTCTCCCTGTATCGGAGTTTAGCAGCTCTAACTGCCCGTCGGAGAGCATAGCACGATGCTTTGTAATCGCTGTTTCCTGACAAAAGACCGGCGTTTTATGCGGCAGTGCGTTGGTTAACCGCAGCCCGGATTGTTCTGTCCACCCACGGTTTCTGATTTGAGAATGTCCTTATTGTTACCGTTTCAGTGGCTTGGTCGGTTAGCATGTTGACAAAGCTTAATGCTACATCCGTGAACTCGCTGACGTCAGCTGAACTCACCCGGAACATGTCCCAGTCGACGTCATCAAGAGACGCCTGTAGCATAGCTTCAGAGTGGGAGGACCAGCGCGTCACTTCCCTCACCCCCGGGGATTCCTGAACGATCCTTTGTTTATATTCCGGTGTGAGGAAAATGGCCGCGTGGTCCGATTTACCAAAAGCCGGCAGGGAACGAGCTTTGTAGGCATTCTTAAACTGAGTGTAGCAATGATCCAGTGTATTCGGTCCTCTAGTTGGACAGGATACATGCTGATGGAAGTTCGGCATGACCTTCCTGAGGTTGGCTTTGTTAAAGTCCCCCGCGATGATAGAGGCAGCGTCAGGGTGTTTGTTGATGTAGCCGCTGATCTCGTCGTGTAGTTTGGACAAGGCCAAGCCGGTGTCTGCCTGTGGTGGAATATAAACGGCAGTAGCGATGATCGCTGGGAACTCTCGGGGCAGATAGAATGGGCGGCAGATAATGGAGAGATGTACCAGATGAGGCGAACAGGAACGCGACAGAATGGAGATATTCCTGGGGTCACACCATTTCTTGTTAATCATGAAACACACTCCACCACCTTTGGTTTTTCCGGCCTCGGCTGTTCTGTCCATCCGTAAAACAGAAAAGTTATCAGACGGTGTTGCAGCGGTGTCCGGGACCGAGGGAGTGAGCCATGTTTCAGTCAAACAAAGGATGTTACAGTCCCTAATGTCCCGTTGGAAACTTATCCTGGCTCTAAGATCGTCCATCTTATTTTCCAAGGATTGGACATTAGCGAGCAGAATACTCGGAAGAGGAGGACTGTGAGCGTTTTTTCTCAGTCTGTCACGAATTCCAGCTCGTCGCCCGCGGTGTTTCTTTCGCCTCCTGGGATTATTCAGGCGGACTTTGTTAACCTCGGTGTTCCGAAGAATCTCCACTGGCCACGCTGGATCCGCCGTGGATAAAGTGTCCTGAAGCAGGTTAGTGCAGCGGTGTCCAATGTCCAAAAGTGTTCTTTTGTCGTATATAAATAGTGCAGACGTTATGCGTGTAAAAAGAGAAAGTAAAAATACGTAAAAAAGTATATAAAAGTACAAATTGAGCGGAGCCATCCTTAACGTCGACTGTACAGAGAAACGGAAACGGCTTTAAAGGGATAGTTCACCCAAAAATGAAAATTCTGTCATTAATTACTCACCCTCATGTCGTTTCAAACCCGTGAGACCTCCGTTCATCTTCAGAACACAAATTAAGATATTTTTGATGAAATCTGAGAGCTCTCAGACCCTCCATAGACAGCAAGGGTCCTTACACCGGAAACGTAGCAAGGAGATCGGTAAAATAGTCCATGTGACATCAGGGGTTCAACCGTAGTTTTACGAAGCTACGAGAATACTTTTTGTATGCAAAGAAAACAAAAATAATGACTTTATTCAACAGTTAGTCTCTTCTGCGTCAGCGTAGCACCATTTTGGATTATATCCACTGGACGGAAACTGTGTATGCTCTTCTGTGTCAGCCGCACCACGCGGATACGTATTTTACATATATTTACACTTTGATTTGAATGACAACACTGCATCCGGTATGCGGCTAACACAGAAAAACGCGTACGTATTTTCCGTCCAGTGGATATAATCCAAAATGGCGATTATAGGGTGTCAAACTCTCAGACCTCGGCCTAAACACTACACTCTGTGACTGGATCCAAGACTTCCTCACCGGCAGACCACAAGTGGTGAAAATGGGCCAGTTCACCTCCAACTCCATCACCCTGAACGTAGGAGCCCCGCAGGGCTGCTTCGCAAGATTACATCCTTGGGCAAGAAGATGCTTCACTCATGTTGTGGTGAGTCCTTGTATTTGAATAATGTAACAAATGAAATACTTTAATAATTCTAAATCACTTTTTGACATGCTATAGACAAATTAACAGTCAATTAAAGTTCGCAAGTAAAAAGCTCACCACTTCATTCGTACATATTTTACGAGGTGGCTAATTCGTACAAATTTTTACGAGTTGCCAATTCGTATGAATTTGTACGAATGACCTACACCTAACCCCGCCCCTAAACCTACCCGTCACTGGGGTTTAGACAAATCGTACTAAATCGTACGAGTTAGGTCGTACGAATTCATACGAATTAGCCACCTCGTAAAATATGTACGAATTGCAGTGAGATAGCGTTGAGGTAGGATGTATCTGAAATAAGCACAAAACTGAATTATCAAAGCTTGACAATAAATACATGAATACATCATGACCCCACCAAGTGACTGGGATGATTTTATAACAGCAGTATTACGTTCTTCCTGAATCTTCATTTGGAGTGACGGAAGTTCGCAGTTCGCAGCAGTCTGAAACAACAGCAGGCCCCCACCACTGCTGTTCTGGCTTCCGGGCAACATGCACCAGCTGTAAACATGGCGGAGGTGATATTGGAAGCAGTCGAGAAGTTGCAGTTAAGGCTCACAGAGAATCAAGAGCCTCGCAAGGTAAGAAACCTTTTCGGTGAGACGACGCGAATGCTCTACGTTGTCCCTTTTCGCACCGTGTATGGCTGTGTTATACGCACTTCGGCGAGTGTCTAGCCTGAGGTTCGATCAACATTGCTATCCAGAAATCCCACGTCTTACAATTACAAGAGCAGCAGACCGTGAAATGGACGATCGGTTTACATAGATCAGTCTGGATTGAGCTTTCTCCTCAAATATCCCTCGATACGACAGCAAACACAGCATCGAGGCACTTTCCCAGAAGCTTGTACTCGGTTATCAGAAATGTCAACCACAGCGATTTAATACGATAGCGGTGACAGATGAAGACAGGCCTTGAGTAATGCGGCAGAATTTCTGTTACTCCCTGTAAGACACGATTCCTTCTCAATAGTGAATAGTTATTACACTAAGGTTGTGTCTCAAAACCGAGTGATCGGCCTATGTAGAGGGCATTATTGGTCAGAATGCTTTATTCCATGCCTCAGAATGTTGTCTAGATAGGAAGCTCGACATGGTTTGAGATCCTGCCCAACTTTCTGGTCAATGCAACCCCCCATGTTCCCCTGTAGGCCACGACGACACTTTGAAAGTGCAATTAAATGTTTGTTTTGCCAATTCTGGCATCAATGTGAGTCTACTGCTTACCCAACTAATAGCTTTGTTACTAGGCTTTAGTCTTATTTATAATGTTGTCTTTGTGTAGTCAAGTCAAGTCACCTTTATTTATATAGCGCTTTTAACAATACAAATTGTGACAAAGCAACTGCACAATATCAAAATGGGAAAATAGTGTCAATAATGTAAAATGACAAGATTAAACACTCAATTTTCAGTTAAAGGCATTTCATTGTTGAATTCAGTGATGGCATCGTCCAGCTAAGTTCAGTTAAAAAAAAAAATTACCACAGTACTACCATGTTATTTGGGCACTGCACCACGGTCATGCCATGTTTTTTTGGACATATACAATGCCAGTTACTCCTTGAAATATGTAAACATCATGGTGCATGATACACTACTGCCAGTTTTTTCCCTAAATCTATTACATTTACATAATTTGTCTATTCTATATGTATGTGGGTATAATTTATGTATCATTGCACAGTTCTCTTTTTTTGTGGTTAGTTTTATAGATTTTAGGACATGTTAAATACGTTGTAAATGATTTTAAGTGATAAGAGTAGTGTAGTTTTTCACAAAGTTTGCAGTTTTGCACTTAATTTGATCACAAAGATTTTGACTGTTATTTCCAATATTGTTGTGGTAATAGTCCAAAATTAATATTTTGCCACAACTGCCAATGGTGAGTGTTAATGGAAAATTTACCAGCCATAAATACTTTTTTCCCCTTTTCACCTTCTGTCTAGCTGCTGAAAACTCTCAAAAGGCTGGGGGAGCTTCCTATAACCGTAGACATCCTGGTGGTAAGATTAAAATATTACTTTTGTTCTAAAGTATTAGTCTAACTGTTTTAATTAATGCAGTTGGTTCTATAGCTTTTAATATGTTTGTTTTCTTCGATTCTTGCAGGAAACAGGCATCGGAAAGACAGTGAATTCTCTGCGCAAACATGAATTTGCTGGAGAGGCAGCAAAGAACCTTGTGGCCAAGTGGAAAAAGCTTGTGCCTGAGAGATCTGCAGACAGGTTAGTTTTTTAAAGTGATATATTACGTATTCATATCATTGCAATTAACCTTTAAAGTAATAAGAATAGTGTAATTTTCCACAAAGGGGATACATAAAAGCCTAACATCTGATCATAAAGATTCTTGACAAAGCATCTACTGCAAAATTTCTTAGTGAAGAAGTTGAAACTGAAACAACTTTTCTTCAGAATATTTTTTGTCATGGTCCAAAATTTAACTTTTTGCCACAACTGCCAGTAGCAGGTGAATTGAGGAAAATGTATGTGCATTAGATGTTTCTTATTGATCATTAAAGGGGGTCATATGATGCGATTTCAAGTTTTCCTTTCTCTTTGGAGTGTTACAAGCTGATTGTGCATAGATAAGATCCCTGAAGCTGCAAAGACTAAAGTCTCAAAACCAAAGAGATATTAGGCGCATTCGACTTTAAGCGGCGCTGCGCAGAATGGTCAGTGTATGACATCAAAGTACCGCGAGAGCGATTCGAAAGCATAGGCTCCGTCTTTTCTCTTATCGCTCTCGTGGTACTTTGATGTCATACACTGACCATTCTGCACAGCGCCGCTTAAAGTCGAATGTGCCTATTCTTTATAAAAGTTAAGACTCTGCCACGCCCCCCTAAAATGCCTCATTCAAACACGCCCCCACATGTCTACGTCACGATGTGGAAATATTTGCGTAAGGCGTGGTTTCAGTAACCGCAGTAGTGTTGATGCAGCCGTATCAGGGAGAAACTGTGTGTTTCTAGTAGGGTTGGGCGGTATATCGAGTTTGTACGATATATCGATATATTCTTTATAAGCGATATGGTATGAAGCAATACCGTTAATATCGATATACAGTAGCTTGATACAAGCGCATCTGAAAAAATATCTAGGGAAGACACAGACTGAGCTGCTGTGGAGAAAGTGCATAATACAATTTGTTCTAAAAATGTGACAAGCTTTATATGAAGGGCTTTAAAAAAAACTCGTAAGATATTTTATTTATAGTTTCCAGTTTAAAGCGGCTCGCGCTCGCCCCGTCAGATGCTCTGACAGAAAGGCTGCATGTGCCGCTGACAGAGATGCTACTCGCGCTGTTTAATGTGTTTGAGATATGCTGTTTTCCTTAATGCATAATTTACATTTCACAGGTATATTCTCCATCAGTAAATGTTAGAAAGCCATGGAAATATTTTCATTTTGCTGTCAGAAGTGCATGAGCTTTTGCTTTGCGATTCTCCGTTAAACTTCACAGACTTCATTTAGAACGAGCGCCGCCGCACGCATGCGCACCAAACAGATGGAGCTCAATGAAATAGGAGCGCAATAACTCTGACTAAAATATACATTTTGCTGAAATATTTGTAGTTGGACAATAAATGTGAGACATGTAGAATTTTAAACCTAACGGTAAGTGTATTTGTATGATAGCACTAACTGTAAAGTGTAATGGGGTAATCAAAATAGCCTTTATACTCAATTAGTCTGTGCTTTTTTATTATTTTCATTTTTAGTTTAGTAAATTTAACTTCTGCTTTAAAAGCATTATTTTTGTTTTTAGATTGCAATGTTAGAATGTAATGTGATTTTACCCCTTTTTTGCACATAATATATGCCTACATGCTTACATTCACTTTATCTGTTTAATCCAAATACGAAATACCGAGATATATACCGTATACTGCAAATAAGCCAAAAAATACAGAGATATTAATTTTTGCTCATATCGCCCAGCCCTAGTTTCTAGGCGAAAGCAAAAGCACTTTATTTGGCCTTCCGAAAGTAGATGCATTTAGGAATCATTAAAGGGGTCATATGATGCGATTTCAAGTTTTCCTTTCTCTTTGGAGTGTTACAAGCTGATTGTGCATAGATAAGATCCCTGAAGTTGCAAAGACTAAAGTCTCAAAACCAAAGAGATATTCTTTATCAAAGTTAAGACTCTGCCACGCCCCCCTAAAACACCTCATTCAAACACCCCCCAAATGTCTACGTCAAGATGTGGGGAGATTTTCATAACACCGCCCAAATGTTTACGCAATGAAAGAGGGCGTGACTTTTATTCTCGCTGTAGTATTGTTGCTGCCGCCGGCGCCATGTTGTGGAGACGCCATGTTTCGTTGTGAAAGTGAAACTACTTTGTTTGGGCTTCCAAAAGAGGATACAATTAGAAATTAGTGGTTAAGTTGTATTTACAACACTGTTCCAGAGCAGTACAAAGCAAATATTCGAGTGTGTGCGGCGCAATTCACAGAGGACTATTTCCTGAACCTGGCAGGAGAGTAGCCTTGCTTGCAGGCTTGCACAAAGGCTGTTTCTATAAAGTGGGGCAATTCCAACTTTGCAAGGACAGTCTTACGCTTCTGACTCACAGCCTGCAAGTACGTTTCTGCTTCTGACGATTCAAACGCAAGTTTTGAGCGGTGTAGAGTAGTGCTTATTGTTTGTCATTTCTCCGATGCAGACATGGTAATGTTTACGCGGTGCGATGCGACGCGTAAAAAGACAGTCTAAGTCATTATAATCAGTAATTATGTCCCCACTGGATGCAACAAATTCCTCGTTTATAGTGGGTTTTATTGTTTTAGTCTCGTCACGCCGGGAAACGCCATCACAATACAGTGAGGGGCATAACATTTCTGTCTCACGCTTGAGGTATTCGGCCAATCACAACTAGGGTTGGGTACCATTCACATTTGAACCGGTACCGGTACCCAACGGTACCTTTTTTTCGGTACATTACTCTGTGTAATAACAAAAACATTCATTTCAGTGAAAAAATAAGTCACTGTTTTTTTTTTTTTCTTCCAGAAATTCTTTTTATTTTTTTTCTGATAATCAAATGAAGGCATGAAACATTTATTTATTTTTAATCAAATGAAAATTAAACCCTTTTATTTTTTGGCAAACAAACAGAGGTTTATTGTTAAAATTAATACATGGTAGAAAAATTGTGTGAATATTCCTTTAAAAAAAGTTTTAATAATAATTGTATTTTTTCTACAATTAAGTGGTTAATGTAGTTGTAGTAATTATTTTTATCAGTTAATTGTTTTATTTAAATTTCAGTAAATGGAATATATAAAGACGTACATTATACTGTGCAAAAGTAATGCAGAGGCCGAAAATCACCGCGAGTTCACGTGTGCTTCAGTATCTGTGTAAGTTAGTAAACAAAACCGCATCTCCGTCATTCATACATACCGAGGCTAGCGGAACATGCAGGATTCATATTTAAACCGTCTTTTTGCGTTTTAATATTCACATACACTAGTTCATATCGCGATTCGATTTAAGTGACAGACCTTCTTTTATTCATCCAAAAATTTACGAATTCCATGGCATTCCGCGCTATAGAGTAAATTCCGTTTTTATGAATGGACTCCACCATCCTGTCTGCGTTTTCGCGGAAACCATATGACCCTAGAAATGTAAGCACACTTCAGAACATTTCGGTTTACCCTGTGTGTTGTGTTTTAAAGAGTTGCAGGGGAGACAGGGTCTCTCTCTCTCGTCGTCTCTCTCTCTCTCTCTCTCTCTCTCTCTCGTATGCGCCCAAATGCGTTCTCAGGTACCGAAATTTGGTACCGAATGATTTAATGTGAATCGATACTCGGTAGTACCGACGCAATTCGGTATGTACCCAACCCTAATCACAACGCACTGGATAGCTGGCCAATCAGAGCACGCCTCGCTTCTCAGAACGATGAGCTTTGTAAAAATCGTAGCGTTTCAGAAAGGCGGAGCATAGAGGAGCAACAATAATGTACAGTATGTGGAAAATGTGTTTTTTTTACTTTAAACCACATAAACACATTGCATTACATCAAATACACAAAATATTGTTCTTTTTAGCAACGTCGTATGACCCCTTTAAGATTACTTACAACAGAACAGCAACGCATTTTATGGACGACAGTTTCGTGAACCAAGGAGAGGAGGGAATTCTGACTTTGCTATGACAATCTGGCGCTTCTGAATCAGCGACTGTATGTTTTGTTATTAGTTTTAAGTATTTGCTATTGACTGCTCAAATGCAGAGTTTCGTGCGTCGTGTGTGTGTAGGGTTGTGACGGTGAGGAAATTTTCCCACCGGTTAATCGACGTGTGATGAAACACCGGTATCACCGTGGTGGGGGGTCGTCTGAGTTTTCCCACTTTTCCTCACTTTCCTTTGCTTTTATAAATATCTTATAAAAGCTCCGTGCATGTTTTACTTTCACTTTTAAATTAGTGGCAATTCGGCCTCATTGCTTGAATTCAATTCAAGCAACAACAAAATACAATGTAGAACATATAACTTTTATTAACAAAACGAATAAAAATACACCATGCTATATGCCTAATATAAAATAACAAATAACTTAAGTTTAAATAGGTATACAAAACTAAAAATCAGTAAAGAATGAGGAACAAATAATTATGAAACGTAGAACGTTTATTAGCAAAACGAATAAGAAAGTTTGGAGGCACGGATGGCATACACCTTGATGTAAAATGCACAGTTTAAATAAAATAAAAATCAGCATACTTTGGAACCAAATAAATGAGAAACGAATGTTTTTAAAAAACTTCCATTATCACTTAATGTCAACAGTCAACAGGCTTTTCAAAATCCAAAATATTTTTAAAACGGGCACTTTTACATTTCGTTTTGAAACTCTTCCGCCATCGTCTTGTCAGTCTCACCTCACTCTTCTCGTCAGTCAGCTCGACTCACTCTCCTCACGTGATAAATGAAATCTGATCTGTGATGCGCGACTGTAGTTCGTTCGGTGTGCTGCATTGAGCAGCCGCGTTCAGTTTTAATTGTAGTATCCTCTAACTGAACTTAATGATTTTTATTACTATAAAAAAAATCTAAATGACGGTGGGCAAGTGACTTAACCGGTGGCGCGGCTTAACACTGGTATCACCGCCAACACCGTCTATCGCAGCAAGCCTAGTGTGTGAGAGAGAGAGAGAGACGTGGTCACATCACAGCACATCAGCTATCTTAATCGCGGCTTGTGTGCAAATACATACGAGCATTAGGGGTGGGAATCTTTAGTCACCTCACGATCCGATCCGATTCTGATTCTGGGAGTCACGATCCGATTCCAGAACGATTCTTGATCTACCTTTTTCCCCCCTTATTAATTAATTAGTTTACCGACTTGAGAATCTTAAAATCCTTACATTTAAGGATGTCCTTACATAAGTAATTAAGTACTTTTTAAAATAATTACAAATTAAAAAAAATTATTAAAACAGTTGTATGTTATGAATCTTAAACTAATATAACTTCAAAACATACAAGCAAGTAGCAAATAATAAAGGGGAGCATAGAAACATATAACAAACAACAAACAAAGAGTGCTTTCAGTATTTAAGATTATCTGAACTTTTTCCATTCAAGAACCGAGTGATTTTTCTTCATCTTTACTGTTGTTTTTTACTATGACATCATTGGCAACGGGAGATCTAAGCTGCATTCAAGCACGGATCTCTTTTGAAATATAAGAAGTAATGTGGTTTGTCCTGTCCGTTTAATCCCTTAAGACATAACTGGCTGTGTTTACATTAATTTTGCGTCATAAAACCATTTTGAGACGCAAGTACATTAAACCACTTACACGGAGTCGCGCACAGCCGCATGCGCGAGCAGTCTACACAAACAAAGCGCGCGTCAGCATTTGAAATTGAAAGCAGCCTTCTGTTAGTGAGGTTCATAGTTTAAATATATAAATCCACTGCATTCCAAACCACATAAATGATGACTTCGTAGAGCATTTGTAAGGTAAATAACGACGGGCCAGACCGCACACTTCAAGTGTAACATCAAACAAAGCGCGCGCCTCTCACAGCGCATCCTGTGCAATGAAGCCCATGAATGTCTTGTAATTCGCTTCAACTTTTCCGAATTTTATGAAAGATTATTTTACGGAAGGTTCGAGTGGTGTATGTGTGTGAGGAATTGGAAGCAAGCAGCATACATGTGTTCCTAAAGCAAACTCTGCGTCATCGCACATCTGGTTAAAAACTAAGCTCCGAATCGATTCTGAAATTCTCAGAATTGATCCAGAATCGTTGGAGAGAGAATTGCGATGGATCGATTTTTTTTTTTTCTCCCACCCCTAGCGTGTGTGAGAGAGAGAGAGAGGGAGGGTCACATCACAGCTGAGTGTACAGCCCGTCAGAAATCGTATTAATCTTGGCTTGTTTGCAAACACATATGAGCATCATCACTGTGTCTGTTACGCAAGACTGTTCCTCTTTCGGGCTTGAACTGATCGTAAAACTAAGGACATTATTAACGGTCTTTACTTTAATTTTGAAAGCTGAAGCTGGCGATTATGGAAAGGGGCGTTAAATTTCCGACGAGTGCTTGTGGTGTTCGGCCAATCACAATGCACTGTGTCAGCTGGCCAATCAGAGCAGACTGTGCTTGTCTGAAGGAGGGACTTTGTAGAAAACGACGTGTTTGAGAGAGGCTGGGCATAGAGGACCTACAATAATGTACAGTATTTGAAAAATAATGTGTGCACCCTGGGGCGTCTACACTGTGGCTGTCGGAGGTCCCACCTTCGGGCTCTCCTCTGCCCTTTTCTGGGTGGAGGCCGCGGTTGTCCCTGCGGTGGTTCTCCTGGGGGGCCCCCGGATGTTTGGGGCCCGGGTCTTTTCCATGCCTGCTTCATGCCTTGCGGGATGGCGCTGTTGTTCCCCACACACACACTATTAAACATTTACATGGAGGAACCTTATGAACACAAGCGCGCTCACACACACAAGTGTACACTCAAGCATTCACATTGGTGTAAAAACAGGTGCTCACAGACACACATTGTCTTGATCTGCTGTTGCTTCAAAACTTATTTTGTAATATTAGTTATGTGTGCTGCTCAATAACATTTAACATTTAGAATTTATTGTGATTCCTACAGATGTTGGTTGTTGCTGCAGTCTCTCTGATGTTGTGTCTTCTGTTGTTTTCTTCTGTTGTTTTCGCTTTTTGTCAGCAGGTATCGAAGCAAATTGTCTTTTTTTTTTTTTTTTTTTTTTTTTCTTCTTTCTCTCTCGTTTTCTCTGTCCCCTGGTCTTGTCTGTCATAGTGTGGTTAAATAAAAGGGTATATAAAAAAAAAAAAAAAAAAAAGGCTGTGAATGATGATAGCATTGCTACACATACGTACTGTCATGTGTTATCTGTGTTACTGACAGGCCGGGAAAAAAAAAAATAAAAAATGTGTTTTTTGAACATTAAAGCATGTCAACATATTCTGTTACACCAAATACACAAAACAATGATCTTTTAAAAAAGCATCATATGACCCCTTTAAACTGTATATTGCACTTTTGCTTATTTTTATATATGAAAGTGACGTGACGTGGCCAAGTAACCCATACTCGGAATTTGTGCTCTGCATTTAACCCATCCTAAGTGCACACACACAGCAGTGAACACATACTGTGAACACACACCTGGAGCAGTGGGCAACCATTTATGCTGCGGTGCCCGGGGAGCAGTTGGGGGTTCGGTGCCTTGCTCAAGGGCACCTCAGTCGTGGTATTAAAGGTGGAAGAGAGTTGTACATTCATTCCCCCACCAACAATCCCTGCCGGACCTGAGACTCGAACTCATAACCTTTGGGTTACGACTCCGACTCTCTAACCATTAGGCCATGACTTCCCCAAGTCTATATACAATATATATAATATAATATCTATAAACTATATACACTATATACAAAATACTGTTCAAAAGTTTGGGGTTTTGATAAGGGGGTTCTTGATAAAATTATTTTATGCTCACTAAGCCTGCATTAATTTGATCAGAAATACAGTAAAAACAGTAATATCGTCAAATATTATCCCAATTTAAAATGTTATTTAATTTAATATATTTTAAAATGCAATTTACACCTGTGATGGCAAAGCTAAATTTTCAGAAGCCATTACTCAAGTCTTCAGTGTCACATGATCCTTCAGAAATCATTCTTATAAATGCGGATTTGCTTCTTAAGAAGCAGTTTTGCTGTCTAATATTTTTGTGGAAACCATATACATTTTGTTTTTATGGATTCTTTGATAACTAGAAAGTTCAAACAACTGCATTTATTTGAAATAGATTTGATGAATTTTTGCTAAATAAAAGTAAATATATATTTTAAAAAATCGTACTGACCCCAAACCTTTGAATGGTTACAAGTACCAGAAGTTACCAGTGCTGATGAGTTTTACTCAGATTTGATGTTTGGCAGGTAATAATTTTGGAACCCTGGTTGTGGTGGTGTTGTCTAGTGAGATAAGAGATTAATAAGTATGTTATATGTTTCATGTTTATCAAAAGACCAAGTGTAAAGGAAGGGCGTTCCCACTCACGCATTAATGAGTCTGGAGGGCACAAACGAGTCCGGGAGCGGTCTCCAGATGAGCCTCCACTTATGGAGGAGGAACAACATGAAGAGATGGGATACCAACATGGCTACTCCCCCTCCCCTCCACAGCACTACAGCTCACAGTACAGGCACAGTAGCGCAAGGGAGTATCAGTCAGATGAATATGAAAGCCCTCCTGAAGAGGAGCCAGAGCCCAGTCCCCCACGCAATGACATTAGACACAGCAAGCCACACAAAGAGCCAGTCAGAGAGCACAATTCCCAAGACATTCGGGAACAGGAGAGACGGAAGAATCGTCCCACGGGTGTCGGCAGCAGTGAGGAGAGGGCGCAGAGAGCCAACAGAGAGCAAAAGGGTGGGACGAGTCACAAATCTAAACACAATCGACATTTAAACCCACACGAAAGCAAAAGGGAAAAGAAAGGAGGAAGTGATGGTAAGAAAGTTTTGCTGGCTTTTATTGTTTGACATGACAATACCCCTAAAAAAAGTATCTTATAGTCACCATGGCTTTATTAATTTGATTAAAAATACAGTAAAAATTGTGAATGTCAAATTGTGAATATATTTTTAATATATTATAAAGTCCTATTGTGAATATATGTATCGTGTTATTACAATTTAAAATGTTTTTTCTCTTGTATATATTTTTAAAAAGTAATTTATTTCTGTTATGGCAAAGCTGAATTTTTAGTAGTCATTACTCCAGTCTTCAGTTTTATATGATCCTTCAGGAATCATTTTAATATGCTGATTTGCTGCTCAAGAAGCATTTCTTATTATAATCAAACAGTTATTAATAATAATAATTTTTCAGGCCATTCTTTGAATAGAAAGTAAAAAAACAGCTCTTATTTGAAATCTTGTGTAATCTTAAAAATGGATTTACTGTCACTTTTGATAAATTTTATACACTTCCTCAATTATTGACTTAAAACTGAGTTGTACAAGGTTTTACTTGAATTGCCTTTGTCTTTAAGGAAATTCAAGGGAGAGGAGGGAAGTTCCAGAGCCAGTGGATAAGGATGAGGAGCCATATGAGGCTCCAACTATGTCTTTCGAATCCTTTCTCACATATGATGCTCCAACCCCAAGCAAAAAGAAGAAAAAGCAGTCCTCGCGACCCCCTCAGCCTCCTTCCTCGATTCCTTCTGCTTCCTCTAAGTCTGGCAAAGCCAATGGGACCAGTAGTAAACACTCAAAGCCATCCTCTTCTTCAATGACCACGCCTGTTCCAGAGAAACGCAGGAAGGTGAGGCTGAAGGTGAGGCTGAACTTGTTTCTCAGGCAAGGTGATTAATGGGAAACCAGCTTTTTTTCCATGTGTCAAAGGATTTCAAATCATTATTTCTCCAGGTAGTGGATGTGGTTCCCACACTGCCTGATATCCCTTTGCCAGCCATCCAGCCCAACTACAGACCACTGCCCTCCATTGATCTTACACCACTGTCCCCCCAGAGACGCAAAGGTATGCGTTTTTCGGTTTTATAACCCTGTCATATCATACCTGAAAGAATCTTAATTAAAAACAATATAAGTGTATAAATCCCAATGATTTATTCTGCATGGACTCCAGTCCCACTATCATATGAGGAAGAGGATGGTGGCTACGCAGGGCGACGACTGAACTCTAAAATGGTGGTGTACTCTGGGTCCAAGACTTCGTATTTGCCAAAAATGATGTCTCTGTATGAACAGTGCATCAGAGTCCTACAAAACAATATAGATTGTAAGTTTTCTCATTCTCTGATCATTTGTTATAATAGTAATTATTGATTAAACACTTTAGTATAGTGTTTAACCCTAATGTGCTGTTACTGGGTCAGATAAACCCTATATAATCAAGAGTCGCTGTTTGATGTGTGTAAGAAATGTGGGGACAGTGATGACACCATGTTCAAATCACATCTGTAAAGGATGCCATGATGTTTCAGGCTGGCTGAAGTATTAACCACCAATTGACTGGAAATGAATCGGCTTTTTACTGGTATTTCTTGCATTCTCTTAGCAATTGATGAAGTGGGTGGAGTGCCATTTGAAATTCTGGAACCGGTTCTGGAGAGATGCACTCCTGAGCAGCTTTACCGGATTGAGCAGTGTAATCCAGTATGTGTGTCAACACAGTCACGTGCAGATTATTTATTTCACAGTTGTAATCTGATCTGGTTCTCTTACTAAACTGCCTGTGTCTTTTTTTATGTATTCTATTCAATTTTGAAACCATGTACACTACTGTTCAAACGTGTGGGTCAGTAAGATTTTTTTTTTTAAAGAAATTAATACTTTGATTTAGCAAAGATGCATTCAATTGATCAAAAGTGACAGTAAAGACATTTGTAAAGTTACAAAAGATTTTCATTTCAAATAAATGCTGTTCTTATGAACGTTCTATTCATCAAAGAATCCAGAAAAAAGTATGATGTTTCCACAAAAATCAGTTTTCATAATTTATAAGAAATGTTTCTTGAGCACCAAAGCAGCATATTAGAATGATTTCTGAAGGATCATGTGACTGGAGTAATGGCTTCTGAAAATTCTGTTTTGCCATCTCAGCAATAAATTACATTATGAAAGTTTCACAATATTCTTACAATTTTACTGTATTTTTGATCAAATAAATGCAGGCTTGAGCATAAGATACTTTTTTTTCCCCAAAACATTAAAAAATCTTATAGACCCCAAACTTTTGAAAGTTAGTTTACATTCTCAGTCATAATACTTATCTTAAGAACAACACTGCATTTGAAGTTGTCCCGTTAGAACTTAGCATGGTGATTTATGGCTTATTTTTGGACTAATCTTTAATTTCAAGCCTCTCTACTCAGTATTTCACAGAAGACACAGATGATCTGTGGATGAAACACTGCCAGCGGGACTTTAAACATGAACCTCAACAAGAGTATGAATCCTGGAGGGAGCTGTATCTCCGGCTCCATGAAGAAAGGGAAGAGCGTCTGCGTAAGCTCACAGAGAACATCAGCTCTGCCCATGCAAACAAACCTAAAGGTACACACAGGCAGTAATCAATACTCTTAGATCAAACTTATTGCATAGATCTTTGCATAGAAAACATTGTAGCTCAGTGAGTGCAATAAAAATGTAAGTGAGGATTTAGTAAACTGTTCACAATAATAACTCTGTGTTTTCTCTGTATTGTTCACATTTAACAGGGCGGCAGGTTAAAATGGCTTTTGTCAACTCTGTCGCTAAGCCTCCGCGAGATGTCCGCCGTAGGCAGGAGAAGTTTGGCACTAAAAATGGTTCTCCCAGCACAAGCGCTGCTCCTCCAATTGCCAAGTAAGTGAATGCTGCATTAGTCACAAAGATATAATTAGTCATGTAGATGAATCTTTATAATGCCGTTTCTGCTGACAATCTGCTTTTCTTCCAAACAAAAAAAGAGAAGGATTTTATTTTGTTTTTGTAGCTCCGTTTAAACATTATGCTAATTCTTCATATACAGGATCAGACCAGCAACAAACTACAGTGCTTATAGCAAATCCAGTGATGATGGTCAGTCTTCTTTTAGCAGTCCCCCCGAGTCCTCCTCACGCCCCTCTGCTCCCAGCAGTGCTGGTGCTCCCAGTGCCAGAGACAAACCACAGGTCAAAAGTGAGTCTGAGGAAATGTTATTGCTGTTAAATGTTTATCTTTACATATTTATTTTACAGATATTTATGTATTGTATATTCACTGTTAATGTTATTAAGGTCATGTCCAATATTTGCTCATTTAATTGCTTGAACAGGTTGTTTGAATGTGTTTTACCACTTTTCTGCTCTTTGTTTTTCAGAAGTTGCTCCAATGATGGCTAAGACTATCAAGGCATTCAAGAACAGATTTTCCCGGCGGTAAAGGGAAAAATGTTTTTGTGTGTGATAGAAGAGAGAACGACTGGAATAGGAAATATGTTTTTTTTTTTGCTGTAGTGCTTCATATGAGATGTGCAATGCCCTCTCACCTCTTATCTTTTTATGCTTTTTAATATTATCAGTACAGCTCACTGGACGCAATCAGAGAAAATATCTGCATCAACAACCATCCACACTCAAATTATGTCATAGCATGTTGTAAGCTTTTTACAAACGTAAAACAAGTGGTACACTACAGATTACCATGTGACACCAGAACCCAAACCCTCTGTTATGTTTAATTAATTGCTTACAATTATCATTGCACTTTCATGGGACTAAGTATACGATTTTATTGTAGAGTGAGAGGGAGAAAGAGATGAGATGTAAAAAGTTCAAGGAGTACACACTTCCACACCATCATATTTATTTTAAATCTTGGACCTGGCAGTCCTGGACCTTGCCTTGAATGAAAGACCAAGTCGTTTTAATAGATTTTATGAAGTGTTCTATGGACATTTTTAATAAAATCCATGTGTTGCTCTCTCAATGTTATTTATTCGTGTATATGTTTATGGGAGTTTAACATCTTGGTTATGATCCAATAGTGAGATGAAAGTTTTAATTTTCAACTTTTCACTATCACTCTGTCCTAGCCAGGGCTGTCGTTAGTGGGGTGAAAGGTGGTGAGGAATATAGGGGCCCACGGCTGAGGGGCCCCCCTGCGATCTCAAACGACTGGCTGAGGCCAGCCTAAAAAGACGCTTAGGACAGTTGACAGGCCACTGCTGCGCGTCGTCACGAAAGCTTATCATTTGAACGTGTTTTTAAGCCTTGCCAATTTAAACATACAAAAGAGTTTAAAGCATTTAAACACAAGACGCGGAAAAGCTCAACTGTGTACTCGCGCGCCGTGTTCGGTGCTCATGCAGAGAGCCGCGTCTCACAGACAGCAAGACCGAACCGAGCTCTCCTTCGCGTCCTCCTGCACCTGAACGAACAAACACAAATCGCAGTTTAAACATGCAAACAGAAAAAGATGTGAAAGAGCAATTAGAGACCAATCCAGCCCAATAGCATCTGTCTGCGGACTGCAAGAGAGGGGCGTAACGTGTAGCAGGTGGCGTAACTTGAAGTTGTCCAAATCACACAGAACCACGCGAGATGTCGAAACGAGATGTTGTCAAGATGGCTGCTTGTATAGAGACTACGGTGAGAATATTTTTTTTCCCCTAAATAATTGTTTAAATTGAAGTGTGTGAGTCATTTTCAAACAGTAGTATTGTTTCTGTAGTTAGTAATCTATTAAAACTAAAGTGTAAAGTAAGCAATATATAAGCAAAAGGTGCAAGTTAAAGACGCTATCCCCCGGTTTGACAGACGAGTGTAAAATGCATGTCTGGGTTGTTTTAACTGAAAGAAACTTGGACTGACTGATTGTTTTGTCTCAATATACATCGGTAGTGTTTTTATCCAAGGCACGTTTATAAAAGCTACTTAAATGGCCTAAATAATATTATAGTGTATTTGTAGTTTTGCTATAAAAACACGTTTTATTATGTATTGCAAACAGGGGAGCTCCAGTAAGTGTCTCCAAAGTGGATTTACATAAACCATATATTCATCTTAAAGACGATTGCTAGGAAAATCGTTGATATTGCATATGAGCACATCTAATAGACATGAAACAGACATCTGAGTGAGTGATATATTTGTGTTATGTAGAATTCACTGTTGTCAACACTGCTTTAGATGAATGTAATAATGTAAATATAAAAACATCTACATGAAGTTACTAAACATAAGTTATCTCTTTTATTTGTCTGTTAGTATTGTTGATAAACTGAGGAGCTTGTGTGTTGGATAAAAAGCGAGTTACATCAGCAACTACCTCAACATGTAAATGCAGTATTGATCAGATAAATCACAGAGGTGACTGACTCTTGTCTGATGTTACAGGGACAGATGAGACACACGTGAAGAGTGACTGATGAAGGAATGCTGCCATCAAAGGCTCTCGGTGAGTATACTAATGAAATTAATTAAACATCTTTTAAATCTTAAGTTGTAGTTCATGTTAATTATTGTCATTTCAAACAGAGTTATTACAGCACTTTTCTGATTCCTGTGCCTTTGCTGCAGATCTTCTGTGGTGGAGCAGGACCTGCAATGCAATGTGACGGTAGCATTTGTGAGAGAAAAAAGGGGGAGAACCTGAAACAAAAATATAAAGTATGATAATTGTGTTACTTCTAATACAGAAATCAAATGACACTGTACTGTTAAAATGGCTGATTTTTTATTGTGTTTGTGCATTTTTGTATGATCTGAAATGTCTGCAGACTGGTGTAAGCTGAGCACTGAGGATGGAGAGTCCACAGCAGCATCCAGTGCCATGGATGAGACCCTCCATCACTCCACCGGCCTTTACTGCCTCATCTGGACCGGTTGTTGCTGTGGTCTCTTCATCATCAGTGACCCCAGAGCCAGCAAGAGCATCTGGAGAAAGACCAAAAAACACTGAAGATGTGATTTTGGTCAACTTTTTTTAGCTGGTTTCTGTTCATACAATGAAGCCTGACTTTCAGAAGCTTTAAAAGCATCATTAAAAAAATGTCATGAAGCTTTTATCCAAAGTGATTTATAGTGCTCTTAATACAGGGACCCACAATGCCCTGGAGAAAAGAGCCTTGCTCAAGGACACACTGGTGGTTGTGAACCAGTAACCTTTTGCTTACCAGTTTAGTGGTTTAGCCCACTACAAAAGTAATAAAGCTACAACAAAAATATATATGTAATTGTAAACATGAAATTAAATTTGGCAAGAAATGGAAAACTGACATGAATTGTAAAATGTTTAACTCTGTTTAAATGTTTTACAGGTAGTCATGCTAATGGAGAACAGGCACATGAATGTTTGGAGCAGACACAGTGGCATTTACATTTACATTTACATTTATGCATTTAGCAGACGCTTTTATCCAAAGCGACTTACAGTGCATTCAGGCTATACATGTTTTATCACTATGTGTGTTCCCTGGGAATCGAACCCACAACCTTTTGCGCTGCTAACGCAATGCTCTACCACTGAGCCACAGGAACAACAGCCAGAATGTGGCACTCAGATGACTCAATCAGTCAGTGGCAGCCAGAATGTCCCGCACGTTTTCTCCTGCTCTTGCCTCAAAGTAGTGTGGTTCAGGGGTGTCATCATGGTCTTCCTCATCCTCTGGCTCAACGATGTCCCCATAGAGAAGAGCAAGATTGTGAAGCGCAGCGCAGCAGCAGAACTGGCACAGCTGTTTTGAGATGGCAGTAGGATGTGGGTTCACTGTCTGTAAATACATGATTGTTAGAACAGTAAGTTTGAACGAAGCTGTTTTATCTGTTGTTGACTTGTATATGTATTGTGATGCTTACTTTTATTCATTCTTTTATTCATGTTTATTATTGTTGTCAGTAAATAAAATGCATTAATTGCTTGACTGAAAATTTATGTATTCACATAGACTGCATTTGTTTAACTAGTGTATATTCACATATAGCTATGTCATATGACAAAAATTATATTTGGCTTATTTTACTAAAATTAGTCATTTTTAGGAAAAAAATAATGTAATTAATTATTGGTTATTATTGCGTGTAAATGTTGGGGTTGGCTAGCGATGCAATTCATTCTGGGGTAATCTAAATTTTTAAGTTGTAATACTTACATTTATAGTATAAAATCAACAGTCTTCTCCAAGTTTCAAGTTTTATTTGTCACATACACGACTATACAGAGATTGTATAACCAGCAGTGAAATGTGAATCAGGTCCGCTCCATGGACAGTGCAAATATTGTAGAATACAACACAAGGGAAGTATGCATAAAATAAAATGAATAAAAAATAAGATATAAAGCACAGAATATAAAATATAAGGAATGTGCAAACAGGTTGAACATGGTGACATGAGCAGCAATCACAAAAATAATAAATATAAAATATGATAAGATATCAAGATACAGAAAGTGTTGTGTGCAAATGACAGTATTGTGTGCAAATGGCACTGTCAGTATGAGGTAGATGATAATGAGTGTGAGTATATTACTGATTGTGAGTGATTAGTAAGTGAAGTCATCATGATGTTAAGAGGCTGAGTTCAGTTCAGTTTGAATTCAGGAGCCTGATGGCCTGGGGGAAGAAGCTCCTCCTGAGTCTCTCAGTTTTTGCCATCAGGCTGCGGAAGCACTTACCAGATGGCAGCAGAGTGAATAGACAGTTTCCAGGGTGATTTGAGTCCTTGGTGATTTTGACAGCTCTGCTTCTGCAGTGTTTGATGTAGATGTCCTGCAGAGAGGGGAGAGCAGACCCAGAGATACGCTCAGCTAAGCGCACAACTCTCTGCAAGGCCTTGCAATCTTGGCTGGAGCTGTTTCCATACCACACTGAGATACACTGAGTCAATACACTTTCTATGGTCCCTGCATAGAAAGTTTTCAGGATTGATGGTGAGACCCTGAATTTCCTCAGCTGTCGCAGATGGTACAGTCTTTGCCTGGCTTTCTTAACCTGTGTTTGTATGTGTGTAGTCCAAGTCAGGTCCTCTGAGATGTTTACACCGAGGTACTTGAAGCTGTTTACTCTCTCCACAGGGGTCCCACTGATCATAAGAGGAGTGTAGGGCCGCAGGTGTCTCTTTCTGAAGTCTACAATCAGCTCTTTAGTTTTGCTCACATTCAGAGAGAGACAGTTGTCCTGGCACCATGATGCAAGTCTCTCTACCTCATCCAAGTATGCGGTCTCATCATTGTTGGAAATGAGGCCCAGAACCACAGTATCATCAACAAATTTGATAATAGATGTGGATCTGTGAGAGGACACGCAGTCGTGTGTGTAGAGAGAGTAGAGCAGGGGACTCAGGACACAGCCCTGCGGGGCTCCTACATTCAGGGTGATGGAGTTTGAGGTGTACTGGCTTACCTTCACCACTTGAGGTCTGCCGGTGAGGAAGTCTAGAATCCAGTCGCAGAGTGAGGTGTTTAGGCCGAGGCCTGTGAGTTTATTAGTCAGCTTGATGGGGACTATGGTGTTAAAAGCTGAGCTATAGTCTATAAATAGCAGCCTTGCAAAGTTCCCATTGCTGCTGTCAATGTGTGTGAGGGAGGAGTGGAGTATGTGAGAGATGGCATCATCAGTTGATCTATTGGAGCGATATGCAAACTGGAGAGGGTCCAAAGTAACAGGGATGGAGGAGCTAATGTGGCTCTTAACAAGTCTCTCAAAAACCTTCATGACTATAGATGTGAGGGCCACTGGTCGATAGTCATTCAGGCAAGAGGGTTTATTGTTCTTAGGCACAGGGATGATGATGGATTTTTTTAAAGGCGAGATCTTCAAGCAGTTGCCCAACGTCAACTTTGTGCAGACGTTGCAAACGCTGAGGAAAACTGTACAAGGTAGGGTTGTTGATTTAGTGATGCCATGAGGTGTTAGTGCTCCTGGAGGGCCGGTGTCCTGCAGAGTTTAGCTCCAACCCCAATTAAACACACCTGAAGCAGCTAATCAAGGTCTTACTATGATACTAGAAATTTCCAGGCAGGTGTGTTGAGACAAGTTGGAGCTAAACTCTGCAGGACACCGGCCCTCCAGGATCACGTTTGGTCACCCCCTGTGTTAGTGCACCTGTCCCTCTTTTTTTATTTATTATTATTATTATTGCCTAACCTATAATAAAATATAAGATCAGGGAAAGATGGTTGTATCTAACAATGAACAATCTTATGGCATAAAACAGCAAACATGAATATCATGTGTTCATCATAGTATGAGATTATATACACAGAAAAAAAAACTGGTTAATTAAATATAATAATTCATGATGCTTTTTTAGAAAACTGAGGGATGAAACGAAAGTTAAATTCAACAAGAAAAAGTATTTATTATGTCTATGATGTAGCCTACCTAATTATACTCAGAGAGTATGCGGTTTCAGACGCAGCCCGACAACATCTCGTTTTGACATCTCGCGTGGTTCTGTGTGATTTGGACAACTTCAAGTTACGCCCCCTGCTACAAGTTACGCCCCCTTCAAGTTACGCCCCTCTCTTGCAGTCCGCAGACAGACCCCTCTCAATCCAGCACCAGCGCGCGATGTTCTGTGCGCAGAGACGCGTTTCAAAGCGCTTTAACACCGAATTTGATTCTTCTTGCTCTTGTACCGACAAATACATACAAAATTATGTCAAAATACCCGTCTTGGAGAGTATCCTCGAAAAACCTGTCGGTTATGTCTTAAGTGAAATTAAACCGTTGAGAAAGAAATTGGATGTGCATCATTATATTGGATGCATTGTCTCTTAAAGTGACCGCGCCTAATTTACTAGAGCTGTCGGTGCACTGTAAAAAATGGAACGAGCTATCTGCTTTAAAAAATGATGGTAACAATATTACACATATTTTTGAGTAGTTAACTTTTTAAGGCTTGATTTTTTTTTAAAATGGAATCTACCTGAATAAATCATGTAAAATCTCCTAAATGAATTAATCTATAACACAATGAAATTAATATAATTAGTGAAATGTGCTCATTTATTTAAAGTTGATTCTCAAAATCTGGGATTTTGAGTGAGGTATTTGACTTCGAGCTTTTTGTACATTTAAAAGACATTATACAGCCAAACAGCTCAAGTAGGAAAATACTTGAGCAATACTGTAAAATACTGCACTAGCAAAGCTACTGCTCAATGAACAAGGCTTAATGCCTTAGAAGAGTAGTATCCATAACCATAAGCTCTACTCTTCATTTTATTTCAAAATTTACTCTCCATATCCAGCCATATGCAAAGCATGCTGGGAACTAACAATCACCTCTAAAATAAAACTGCAAAATTGAGCTAATTCTCTTAAAATAAATAGGTAGCCTTCTTTCCTTATTTTTTATTTTTTTTTGTTTAATCAGTTCCTCAATTTAAGCCTCAAAACTGCTTAAGTTTCCTTTAAAAAAATTTGGAAAACACATCTCTTGGTTTTATTAGTAAAAAGTCCTCAATATTTTCTATACAACACTGAACCACAATTTCTTTAATGAAATATACACACTATTTTTAATTATCATGAAAATTACAAGACCCATGATTCATTTTTTAATGTTAATCCAAGAAATTAAAAGAAAGAAAATCACTCACTTCTCTTGACTGAATTACTTTGTAGTTTTAACAAAAATTAATCCACAGTCAAACCAAAAATTATTCAGACACCAGATATAATTTTTTTTTTTATATTTTTTTTCCTAGTGGGTGCAGGACACTATAGTTAATTTATGTTAGTGAGGATAGCAAAATAAAGTAAACTGACACATTTTACCCAAAAAAATCTTCATACAGTGGACTACCAGTAAAACTGATAAAAATTTGGGACCAAAAATTATTCAGACACTTTGACCTGACCATGTTTTGCTTAAGTGTTTTTTCTTTAATTGCTAATGTGACCTTTTTACACCACAGACTGAACAAAATTAAGCATTGCTTGATAATAGAGTGGTGGAACTATGATGTCACTTTGTAGGCGAAAACCCGGAAGCGCGTTAGCATTTTAAGCACTTCCGGTTCCATGTCCCAGAGTCAATGTTTTTTTTTTAATGGGATTTTGGTTAAATCCCTTAAATAAGGTCCGTGGTTCACACAAGCTCAATATACTTTCACGTTTTATTCTACAACATAAAACACACCAGTTACACTCCTTATTTTTTAAAACTGTTACGTTTCTTAAAAAAGACGGTTGCTAACAAGTTGCTAAATGGGACTACAGGCGCTGTCGGAGACATTAAACGTCATCACGCCGAACAGTTTATCAATTTACAGTATTTTCCAGTTGTAGTATAATTTGTAATACAATTAATTTTAGAATATCCAACGAATAGTTTCCCGCATTTTATATTGTTGTTCGACAATGTTGTTGTTTTTGTTTGCTTTGCCCCGAAATGCAACACATGTCTTCGGAGGGAAGATGCTCGTTTTATCGCTTTTACTGATGCGGAGACTCTGGGTTCGCACCGTAAGGTGAACTCATATTACAATTATTACATGTAAACACCACATTTACTGGCTTTACTTGGTGAAAGTGAAACTTTAATCATGCATGCTTAAAGCCACGTTAAAATGAAATGTTTTACGGCCACATGAAGCTGTTAGAAAGCATATACAGGTGCATCTCAATAAATTAGAATGTCGTGAAAAAGTTCATTTTTTCTTGTAAGTTATTTCAAAAAGTGAAACTTTCATATATTTTAGATTCATTACATGTAAAGTAAAACATTTTAAAAAAAAAATAGTTTTAATTTTGATGATTAGAGCTTACAGCTCATAAACTGTAAAAACATTCATTATTCTCCATCATCCACATTGCTGCTATGTGTACATACCCGGTACAACCTGTTTTGCACATTCCTCTTGCATCCCTGTTTATATTAATATTTATTAAATCCACAGTAGACTGTATTGCACATTTTATTTTATTTCATTGCACATTCTACTCCTTATTTTATTTTTATTTTATTTTTTTCTTATTTTGTTATCTTACTCTTACCTATATTTATATATATTCTCTTGTGTTATGTTTAATTTTTTATTTTATTTTTTTGCACTGTCCATTGAGCGGACCTGTCCTGACCTACATTTCACTACTGATTATACCCTGTATGATTGTGTATGTGACAAATAATAAAGAACCTTGAACCTTGAAAGTCAAAAATCAGTATCTCAAAATATTAGAATATTTACATTTGAGTTTCAATTAATGACCATCCCTACAGTATAAATTCTGGGTATCGCTTGTTTTTTGAAGCCACAATAATGGAGAAGACTGCAGACTTGGCAATGATCCAGAAGACGAACATTGATGCCCTCCACAAAGAGGGTAAGTCACAGAAGGTCATTACTGAAAGGTGTGGCTGTTTACAGAGTGCTGTATCAAAGCATATTAAATGCAAAGTTGACTGGAAGGAAGAATTTGGATAGGAAAAGGTGCACAAGCAACAGGGATGACCGCAAGCTTGAGAATACAGTCAATAAAAGCTGATTCAAACACTTGGGAGAGCTTCACAAGGAGTGGACTGAAGCTGGAGTCAGTGCATCAAGAGTCATGCTCAGTCGTCTTCAGGAAAAGGGCTACCAAGCCACTTCTGAACCAGAGACAACGTCAGAAGCGTCTTACCTGGGCTGTGGAGAAAAATAACTCAGTGGTCCAAAGTCCTCTTTTCAGATGAAAGTAAATTTTGCATTTCATTTGGAAATCAAGGTCCCAGAGTCTGGAGGAAGTGTGGAGAGGCACAGATTCCATGTTGCTTGAAGTCCAGTGTGAAGTTTCCACAGTCAGTGATGATTTGGGCTGCCATGTCATCTGCTGGTGTTGGTCCACTGTGTTTTCTGAAGTCCACAGTCAACGCAGCCATCTACCAGGAAATTTTAGAGCACTTCATGCTTACAAGCTTTATGGAGATGCTGATTTCATTTTCCAGCAGGACTTGGCACCTGCCCACACTGCCAAAGGTACCAAAAGCTGGTTCAATGACCATGGTGTTACTGTGCTTGATTGGCCAGCAAACTCGCCTGACCTGAACCCCATAGAGAATCTATGGGGTATTGTCAAGAGGAAGATGAGAGACACCAGACCCAACAAAGCAGATGACCTGAAGGCCACTATCAAAGCAACCTGGGCTTCCATACCACCTCAGCAGTGCCACAAACTGATCACCTCCATGCCACGCCAAATTGAGGCAGTAATTAAAGCAAAAGGAGCCCCTACCAAGTATTGAGTACATATACAGTAAATGAACATACTTTCCAGAAGGCCAACAATTCACTAAAATTGTTTTTTTATTGGTCTTATGAAGTATTCTAATTTGTTGAGATAGTGAATTGGTGGGTTTTTGTTAAATGTGAGCCTAAATCATCAATTAAAAGAACCAAAGACTTAAACTACTTCAGTCTGTGTGCATTGAATTTATTTAATACACGAGTTTCACAATTTGAGTTGAATTACTGAAATAAATTAACTTTTCCACGACATTCTAATTTATTGAGATGCACCTGTAGATTGAGGAGTTCCAAGAAGCAAGGATAAAATAACATTTTGTGTACCCACCCTAACAAAATGAGAGCTGAAATGTGGTACTTTGTTCACTAAAACAAGTTTAATATTAACATATCCAAAAACTCGCGCACTCTGCTGTTATTTAAAAGATTAAATACGCAGGGATACGTTTTTAATTAAAATATTCATATTAATCAAGGATTTATTGACTTTTAATGCACCTTATTTCTAAATGTACAGAAATACATGGTTTTAAATGTCCTTTAGTATTCTTTAAATGTATTTAGAAATACATGGAATTAAATGATTTTCATTTATTCACTATACTATTTATTACTAATGTCTCATTTCAGTTTTAGTTTGGCTCTAGTTTTGTATTTATTCCAGTTTATATGAAACGGTTCATGTAGCGTGGATTAAAATTCATATGTAGAGTAAATACGTTTCACTGAACATGTTAAAAATAAGTTTGAGAAAGTTGTCGGTATTGTGGTGGTGGTGACGTTGAATGCGAGCGACCGTGGTGGTGTAGTTCGTTTATAGCCTAAGTTTAGCTTTTCAGTTCTGGCGCTTTTATTTAGGCTTCAAAATTCGTCAACGTTATATTTTTTTTTGTGAAGATTATCTTGATGGACAAACCGTGTAAATTTCATGAACTATGATTGAACACAGAGCTTATTTTTTGCGATAATCCAAAAGCCTATGGAAAAATCCTATTGGCTTTTTGTCGAGGGAATCAGTTTTATGCTAACAGCCTATCCGCCTACAAAGTGACGTCATAGTTCCCCACTCTATTGGTCAACAAAGTATTGATAGTTGTGTAAATATTGCCATACTAACAGTTGTCTGAATTTTTGGTTGATTGTAATCCATTACATACCTTTCTATCAAAGTTATCTGACATTATCAAGATTAATTAATTAATTAGACTATTCCAAGATGGCGGCGCGCACAACAGATGCAGCGGCTTCTCTCTCTCCTGACAGAACGGTGTTTTCGTGTTTTTTGTCTTGTAAGTCGCAATGTTTTTGTACATATTCGTCTCGTCTACCTGTCTTAAAGCGCGCATACAGTCATGAGTTTCTGCTCGATGTCAGCAGAACCACATTTTTAGAGTTAAACTCCGCGCACGCCGAAGAGCTGCGGGACCTCGGTCTGCTCCGGAGGCCTACACCATCACCGACCCCCACTACTGCATCTCGCCCACAGCGGAGGCGCTACAAGCGGCGTGAGAGGAAGCAGAAGAGGGGTAAGCGTGGAGGTATCCGAGCTAGGCTAGCGGCTAACCCACACAAGCCAGCTATCCCCACCATCGTACTGGCGAACGTACGCTCTTTGGACAATAAACTGGACTACATCCGACTACTTCGCTCTACTCAGAGGACTGTAAGAGACTGTTGTGTTTTTGTGTTTACGGAAACATGGCTTAACAACAGCGTTCCGGACTGCGCCATTCAGCTCGAGCAGCTAACATGCTATCGAGCAGACAGAGCTCTCGTCGAGGGAGGTAAGAGACGTGGCGGCGGGCTTTGTGTTTACATCAATAATGTATGGTGCCGCGACGCTGTTGTGGTCTGCAAACACTGCTCACCCCTGGTGGAGTTTATGATTATTAAGTGCCGGCCGTTCTATCTACCGAGGGAATATACAGCCATTCTGCTCATTGCTGTATACATCCCTCCCAGCTCCAACAACATCAACAGGAGTGAGGCACTACATGATTTGTACCAGCACATCAGTGAGCAGCAGACAGCCCACCCAGATGCTTTTCTCTTCTTGGCTGGAGACTTTAATCACGCAGACTTAAAGAGTGTGTTCCCGAAAATATACCAGCATGTTGACTACCCAACAAGGGGAAAAAATACGCTAGACTTTGTTTACACCACCCAGAGAGGAGCATACAAGGCCCTCCCCCTCCCCCACCTCGGAGCCTCAGACCACATCACTGTCATGCTAATGCCTGCAAACAGACCGCTCGTTAAAGTCATCAAACCAATACACAAACTGATACAAGTGTGGCCGGAAGGGTCGTCAGAGGCACTTCAAGACTGTTTCGACACCACTGACTGGAATATGTTTAAGCAGGCTGCCACATACAACAATACTACAGACCTCCAAGAGTACACAGAGACTGTCACTGCCTACATCACCAAGTGCATTGATGATGTAACGGTCACAAAGACTATCACTGGCCGGGCCAACCAGAAGCCGTGGCTGACAGGGGAGGTCTACAGACTTCTGAAGGCTTGGAACGCTGCCTTTAGAGCTGGAGATGAGGAGGGCCTGAAGACAGCTAGGGCCAACCTATCCCGCGGCATCAGAGAGGCCAAGAGACAATACTCCAGGAGGATAGTCCATCGTTTCAGCGACAGCAGAGACACTCGGAGCCTGTGACAGGGAATACAGACCATTACGGACTATAAGCCCCCACCACAGACCTGTGACAGCACCATCCCCCTGCTGAACGAGCTGAATGCCTTCTTTGCTCGCTTTGAGGCACAAAACAGCACCACTGCACAGAAGACTCCACCTCCTCCCGGCGACCAGGTGATGACGCTGTCCTCGGACAGGGTGAGGAGATCCCTCAGCAGGATCAATGCACGCAAAGCTCAGGGTCCTGACAACATTCCTGGACGTGTACTGAGAGACTGTGCAGTGGAACTCACTGATGTCTTCACAGACATCTTCAACATCTCACTAAGTCAGGCTGTTGTCCCCACATGCTTCAAAGCTACCACCATCATTCCAGTCCCGAAGAAGTCATCTCCATCCTGCTTCAATGACTACCGTCCAGTAGCACTCACTCCTATTCCCATGAAGTGCTTTGAACGGCTAGTCATGCAACACATCAAGTCTGTCCTCCCCCCCTCCCTGGACCCCTTCCAGTTTGCATATAGGTCCAACCGCTCGACCGATGATGCCATTGCCACTGCCCTCCACCCAGCCCACACATATCTGGACAAAAAAGACTCATATGTCAGGATGCTGTTCATAGACTTCAGTTCAGCATTCAACACAATCATCCCTCAGCAGCTCACTCAAAAATTGGTCCAGCTGGGGCTCAACACCTCTCTGTGCAACTGGCTGTTGGACTTCCTGACCGGGAGACCTCAGGCAGTACGGGTCGACATTAACACATCCAGCACCATCACACTGAACACAGGGCCCCCCCAAGGATGTGTGCTGAGCCCCCTCCTCTTCACTCTGCTGACCCACGACTGCACACCGTCACACAACTCTAACCTTTTCATTAAGTTTGCGGATGACACGAATGTGGTGGGTCTCATTAGCAACAGAGATGAGACAAACTACAGGAGCGAGGTGAGCCGCCTGGCCGGGTGGTGCAGGGACAACAATCTCTCTCTGAATGTGGAGAAGACGAAGGAGATTGTTGTTGACTTCAGGAGAGGGCACACTCAGCATGCTCCTCTGACCATCAACGGTGCGACTGTGGAGAGAGCGAGCAGCACCAAGTTCCTGGGTGTGCACATCACAGAGGACCTCTCCTGGACTAACAACACTGCAGCACTGGCCAAGAAAGCACAGCAGCGTCTCTACTTCCTCCGCAAACTCAGAAGAGCCAGAGCCCCGACCCCCATCATGTGTTGTGGAACAAACAATGGTGTTCTCATATTTGTCAATAAAGCTCAAGAAGCAGAGTTCCAGATGCCAAAATAACACTTTATTGAACACAGCAATAAAGCCGAGATGACGGCCAGCTCATCTAATCTCTGTCCGTCGGGGCATCCCCTTTTATATCTGTCCAAGCAAACCATATTCGGTAGATCCGGTTTTTTTTATTGGTTATGCCTGTCTGGTTTGCCACGATTTATTATCAGCCCACCTGGACAATTACGTAATGGTGGAATATGGCCTTATCAGCCATTTTTTAAAAGTCCCTTATTCCGCTGCTCCCATTGGTTGGCAGTGTTCCCAGGGCTTATCAGCCATTTTTTAAAAGTCCTTTATTCCGCTGCTCCCATTGGTTGGCAGTGTTTACATGTATCTGTCATAGTTTGGAAAGCACCCAAAGTTCATTGGGTTATTTAAGGTTACTGGTACAATCTAATGGAAGACACCAGTACTGTCCACTGGATGGCCCCTTAAGACTCACAATCTGCATTAAGACATCCAGTATTGTAATAATCAGCATATTGATCAGTATATTGATTACATTCTTAAACATTCATCATATTTTGAGTAAAATAATACTATATTGAGTAAATAACATATTTTAAAGTAAAATAACACAATATATTCCCCCCTTTGAGACTTTACCAAGTCTCACCACTAAACCCTTTGCCCAGAGTGCAACACCACAAGTCCACCTCTCCTTCTATCCATCTATGAACCAATAATGGTCCTCCATTATTTCTTAACAAATGGCTTCTTTATGATGCTGCACTCCAGAGGAAGTCAGATCCAAACATCTCTCCTCAACATTAACTAGAGAAGAGTAAAAGAATCTACTTCCCTACCTATACATTCTTGGGGGTCCATGAACACTCAAAACAAATCAACAATGTGTTTTAAAGCATGTGCATGAGATGTCTTTAGCCTTGCCCATGGTTGTCATGGTTATGTAGAATACATGAATGATTAGTCAAATGATTAAACTTATCAAATATCAAAATTAGTAAAAACAAAGTAATGTAATGAATAATGCACTGGTTTAGCCCACGCTGCCAGAGGAACTCCAAGCATTTCCGGTAGCCTGGAGCTCTATCTGGTGATGCTGTCCTTCGTTGCCAGAGGAGCTTTTAGGCAAATCTCATTGCCCTCCAGCGCTATCTGGTGTTGGAGTAGATAGTGGGTTTTTAAACCTCCAGTTGAATCTACTCATGCTGCTAAGCACTGAGGTGCTCGTCGATCCTTTCTTTTCATTTTTTCCAGTGATGTCTTTCCAGTGTTAAAAGAAACAAACTATATACTGATAGTGAAGGTTAAATGATGAATACTTGCAAACAAATAGTAAACATGCAATCTTTCTCTATCGTCCCCATTTCTGGTTGCATTGCCTCGTAACACAGACAATGACCTGCTTAAGACCTTTAGCATTCCCTTACTTTTTCAAAAATAATCACATCTTACATTTAATAATTTTTTTTTAGAAGATTAATGCTCTTTAAAATAAATTAATTCAGAATAAATGATTCAAAGATAGATGTCTTCAAAATAAATGACTTAAGAATAAAATGACTTCAAGAAGGGGCATATGCCAAAATAAAATACATAACACCCTCTAACTTCCTGCCTACTCTATCCAGATATTCTAATACTACTACATATATGAAAAAGAAAATACAATAAAGATACTAACTCCCTTTCTATCAAAAAATACAATACAAGATAAAAATAAAGAATAGAAAATAAAAGGCACCCCTTTAAAGAGCTTTTAAAGAGTAACATACAAGCTTATCATCTCTATTTTAAAAGAAGCCCAAAATCTCTCTCCTTATGCAGCATCATCATCAATTATCTAATTATGCATTTACCCATAGTTAGTTGGTCAATGCAATAACCATTGACGTATGCCAAGTCCAGTCCCAGTTTTAGTTAACTGATCAGCTGAACAAATGTTCAGCTTCCACTCCTTTTTCATTTATTAATTATGGCTGGACTGGAGTCTATTGAAGGAAAGCAGATAAAGTGTGTTAGTTTAATAGAATGTGAAGAACTGCTGTGGAACCAGAGAATAATCAAAATTCAATTAATATGACCAATCAAAACAATTTGAAGCGGTTTCTGTAGAGATCATTGGAAATGTGCTGTGCTTCTTAGGAAAGGATGAAGTCCTTCTGCTTGCATCAGTGATCAGTTGAACATGTTGGGCTGCAGTTTGAGTTCTCTCCTTTCTGATCCATTTGGTCTATCAGTCTGTGATGGCATTCAAGTGCCCGTTGTTGCAGAGTGACATAGATGTTTGACTCTGGATGCTGCTGTCTCTTTGCCCTTCTTCAGTCTGGATTTTCATCGAGCCAGAGAGTAGGCAATTTTGCATAATTGCATCATGCTTCCTTTGTCGTTTCTGCATTAACCCAGTCTCTCTCCATGTCAGCCCCCCCGAAGTATCAACTTCCTCTTTCAGGGGGCAAATGAAGGCCCATCAACCAATGTCTCTTCTTCTCTCTGCAGCCATGTCCTTTCATCTCTCTTTCTCACTTGTTGCACAGTCTTGCTGCTTTCATGTTGATGCAGCTGACACAGAAGTCATCTGGTCTCATCTGGAATTTGAACACTCAGAAAACCGCATGAATCAATTAATAAATTAATTCATCTTAATTTCAGAAGTCTCATCTGGTTTATAACAGCAGTTTCCCCATGCCATTTTAATAAAGCAAGTTCTTCTTTGCAGAAAAGAAGCAAGCATATTTTCTTCTTTGCAGAATGCAGAAAACAGCAACCTTTCATTTTGAGTTGCCCCTTTTGTTGTCCTAGTGGGCATACATAGTATTTTATTACTTATTAGATTTATTTCCACATTCTCAAACCTTTTAGGATCAAATCAACAAGTCTTATTACTGTAAAATGTGTGTAATTTGTCTGTTCAAATAAAAATGTCTGTTTAGCTTGGTCACCCAATCTTGTTTACGCTCAACAGAATGCACAATATTATTATTTTAGTAAACACAGAAATATCAGAAAGTCTGCAATGGATAAAATTTCAAACTGTCTCCCAGGGATAACGGGATACAAATTTTAGACGTCTTCAGATAACAGGTCACTGTATAATTCAGTCATAATACCCACATCTAGCATGCCTCTCTACAGTATATATTTTCTCTCTCTATATCTATCTATCTATCTAAACACACATACACATAAATACACACACACATATACACATATATCAGCTATTTCTATAACCCTTTTTGACAGTTATTTGGATTTCCTCAGGAAACTGCACAAACCACTTATACTAAGGAGAAAAACTCCAGTTTTTTGGTGGCCACCAGTTTGTGCAATCCCCCAGATCAATCCCTAATAGCAGGCCTGCTTATTGATTTAATTCCCCCATAGACCGGTCAAGTAACATTTATGCAATATTTATTATTTTCTCTTAAGTTAATTTCCTTTCAGTTCATATATATTACACTTCTTAATTGCCTACTTTACCGATTGTTATGGATTTTTTAAAATTATATTAATAGAACTAGCAAACTAGGCAGGACTAAGAAAGTTTTTATCTCTTGGGGTAGGAATCTAACTGTCTTTTCCTTCAGACCATCCTGCCAAACTACTGAGATAAGGTTCTTTGTTATATACCTTATTGTTTCTATACATTATTTTGGAGTGGTCGGCTTATTATGATTCCTCAACAATGGTGTTTGATCAAATTGAATACTTGAATACTTGAGGCATTTCGACATATTTATACTGTTTACCTTGATAGGAGAAGGAAAAAATGAGTCTGCTTTCCTCTGCTAAATGGACACTGAAAAAGCAGAACAAACGTCAATTACAGTAAAACAATTATCTGCAGGAAAAACAGTCAATGGCAGCACATATGGATTTGGGCCTCCAGTAGGCCAATCTTCTAATACTTTATCAACTGCTCTTACATCATGGACTAAACACCATTTTAATTGTATGCCTTCGCAACTGGCAATATGAATATATTACAATAACTGGCTGATTCAATCAATACTCCTGTTTGAATACACCTCTCAGCAGTCCTTTTAATGCCTTCCACCACATCTTGTCTTAATAGATGCTGTTTTTTTTTTTCTTGGTAACTGTGCTCCTGGTCTAATTTTAATTCTAACTAGAATAAAAAATTTCACTAAACCTACACAAGTACGTTAAGACCACAGTCTAGTTGGTACCTGTTCTTCCATTTCTTTTGGCAATTAAACTGTTTTTGAATCCATTTTTCAGAAACATCACCACCCTTGGGATGCCTGTCATAATGGCAGCACACACAATTTTAAGATATTTATTTTATTGTATTGGAGAAATGAGAGGACTCTGTATTTGGCTTACGAATTTCCTGCTTGTTTCATCATTGATCATAAGCCTTGATCGGCTTCCTTTATTTACATACATTAATTTTTCAATGAAACTACCCTTCCCAACTTCTCTTGCAGCACCCTGTGGCCCTATTATTTTGTATTGTGAAATCAATAGAATTACCTGTCCTTCTATGTCATTTGGCCTTTTATTTTTGAATTCTGGATCCCTACTTTAATCATATATGATTGTGCAATGAAATTCCTTTTTGTTTTGACATTTGTGAATTGTTTTCTCTAAAACATTCTCTAAATCTCTTAACCAATCTATATTAGGTATTTTTTTTCCGTATTCTGTCAATCTTTGTATCTGCCCATCCAAATCAACAAATGTTGACTCCAACCAAAAATGGTAGTGGAGACCTCGTGTCTTTACCAAAGTCTCCTGATATCTCTGATAATCTCTCTCATTGTTCCATTCATTCAGATCATCATAATTCTCATCAACTTTGTACATTTTATTCTGTTTTGGATGAGATAGGCACAAAAATGATCACTCTACTTTCTTCTGCTCTCTTTTGTCTCCCTCTCCTGTACTTCACTTTCACTTTCAGCAGCGCTTACTCGCACACACACACTCACTCCCACACGCTGCCCCCACCTTCGCTCTCTCTGTCTCTCACATGCACGGACCAACAAAGAAAAACACCAACAAGCCTCAATCTCTTTCTGGGAATGAAAAATCAATCAGTTTTTATCTTTTTTCTTTATCAATAATTCAGTTTCACGATTTGGATCACAACGTCGGCAACTTGGATGGTGTCCAAATAGCCGACAAAGCCAGTTTCTTGGTATATTTTTTGTCTTTTCAACTCTTATAATTTCTTTAACAAACTCTTTATTCTCCATTCAATATATTTGTCTTTATAGATATTGTTTTTTCATTCCAGTTTTAGCCAAAAAAACATTTACATGAAACATATACCAGTACATTCACTCCACATATAGCACAAAGCAGCCAGCATGATTAATGGTTAGGCCAGACATTCAATGCATCAACACACACACAGATATCTCTCAACATACAACGGACAGACAGAGACTAACAATTTAACTCTTTCCAATCTGCAGACACCCGTCAACGCAACTTTTCCGCCATGGGTCCCGTCAGGGCCACGCTCAATCAACCACGAGCGGCTCCCTGATTCCTCGGCGCCCCCACTTTGGAAGTCGCCTTCACGGGATTTTATGCCTCTCTTTAGGCAACAAACTTCTTATGCATATAAATCTCTTTATCAATCTTTCGCATGCGCGGCTTTTGAAATCTGGAACTCCTTAAATTATACTTGCCTTTTCATATATTTTACATTAATTTAATTCCAATCCAATGTATCAGATTCATTTATTGGTGAAGCCTTGTCTCAGATTACCATCACAGGCGTGACCTTAGCCAACCACGCAAACAATCTTATCTCCAATTCAAGCAAAATATTGCTTACCTTTTTTTAGGTGCCTTTTGTTTGATTAGTTTGCGTGACAGCCAGATCCTTCGCCCACGACGGCTCTCCGGGACACCGGACCTCAAGCCAATCCTGTTCGTGACGCCAATCTGTTGTGGAACAAACAATGGTGTTCTCATATTTGTCAATAAAGCTCAAGAAGCAGAGTTCCAGATGCCAAAATAACACTTTATTGAACACAGCAATAAAGCCGAGATGACGGCCAGCTCATCTAATCTCTGTCCGTCGGGGCATCCCCTTTTATATCTGTCCAAGCAAACCATATTCGGTAGATCCGGTTTTTTTTATTGGTTATGCCTGTCTGGTTTGCCACGATTTATTATCAGCCCACCTGGACAATTACGTAATGGTGGAATATGGCCTTATCAGCCATTTTTTAAAAGTCCCTTATTCCGCTGCTCCCATTGGTTGGCAGTGTTCCCAGGGCTTATCAGCCATTTTTTAAAAGTCCTTTATTCCGCTGCTCCCATTGGTTGGCAGTGTTTACATGTATCTGTCATAGTTTGGAAAGCACCCAAAGTTCATTGGGTTATTTAAGGTTACTGGTACAATCTAATGGAAGACACCAGTACTGTCCACTGGATGGCCCCTTAAGACTCACAATCTGCATTAAGACATCCAGTATTGTAATAATCAGCATATTGATCAGTATATTGATTACATTCTTAAACATTCATCATATTTTGAGTAAAATAATACTATATTGAGTAAATAACATATTTTAAAGTAAAATAACACAATACATGTTCACCTTCTACAGAGGCACCATCGAGAGCATCCTTACTAGCTGCACCACTGTGTGGTATGGCACCTGCAACGCGTCCTGCCGCAAGGCCCTTTCAACGGATAGTGAGAGCAGCTGAGAAGATCGTTGGTGTCTCTCTCCCCTCTCTCCAGGACATCTACAGCACCCGTCTCACCCACAAAGCCCTCAGCACTGCAGGTGATCCCACCCACCCGACACACAGCTTCTTCAGTCTGCTACCATCAGGGAGGAGACTGCGGAGTCTCCAGGCGAGGACCAGCAGACTGAAGGACAGCTTCATACATCAGGCTGTCAGGAAGCTGATCTCCCTCCCGTCCTTGCCCCCAGCCCTCTTTTACCCCACGCAACACTGAACTCTGACACTACGACCCCCCCCCCCAGCTCCCCACATCCCCAGGACCCCCCCCCCCCTTACAAATGGTGACCCGCACCAGTCACTTTGTGCAGCACTGGACTGATCTCTACCTCATCCAGCATTGACTGTAAACTACCTCTTCTGACAGTCTGATAAAAGACTGTTCTTTTTTTGCACTACACATATATCTGCACAGTTTTGTTTTATTTAACTGGTTTGCACTCTATCTGCCATGTGCCTTATGCCACTTTATCTATCTCTTTTTTATTTTTATTTTTATACAATGTCCTCATTTGTATATCTGTATAGTTTGTATGTACATATGTTTAAACTGTATTTATCTGTATTTGAACGTCTACTGTCAGTGTTTAATGTTAACTGTATGCACCAAGGGTCTGAGAGTAACGCAATTTCAATTCTCTGTATGTATGTACTGTACATGTGGAAGAATTGACAATAAAGCAGACTTGACTTGACTTGACTAATTTGTGCTGACACAGTTTAACTCTGAGTTCTTGTCATATTTTATTAGCATCTTCTAAACTATAGCAAATAAACTGTGATAATGTGAGAAATGTTGAAGGTGTCTGAATAAATTTTGGTTTGACTGTATATTTAATTTTTTACAGTGAAGACTATGTAGTGCTATTTACATTTGATTATTCGGTTTCTGTATCTGAACACCTACAAACTTGAAAACACTTAAACATTGTGTAAATAGAACAAATAAATAAATAGAACAAACATACAAATTAAACAATTTCAAACAGGGCCCACTGGTACAACCTGCACCGGGGCCCCGCAAACCCCAGCTACGGCCCTGGGGCCCGTTTCAATAAGGAGGTTCAACCAACTCTGAGTTTAAACTTGAACTCAGAGTTGACTTACTCTTAGATGGGAAACTCAGAGTTTTCAGTTACAGAACAGCTGCTGAATTGTGTTAGTTTACTCAACTCTAAGTAGGTTGACTCTGAGTTTAGCACGTGCACCACGACTATGAAAAGTCATGATCAGTGGAACTCCGAAATTACAATTCACCATGGCAACAGCTCCCGCCAAAAATACGTCAGCACGCATACTTCCGTCAATGCGTAACTTTAATTCTTAATAACTGTCAATAACTTAAATAACTGTTATAATATCAGAGGTGAAAACATAAATTATTGAACTAATATTCATTTTAATGGTATCCCATGGCCACAAAAAAAAAAAAAAAGGAAAAAGAGAAAAAAGAAAAGAACGTGGCAGCAGCTAAAAATGAAGTATAAAAACACAATTCAATCAAGGTAAAGCTTTGAACATTTAAATAAACTAATTTTGTTGAAAGTTAGTAAACTAAATTTGTTTATTTAAATGTAGCTAAAATAAATTGATTGCAACCACTTACCTTAAAAAAATTGAGTAAATTCAATGAATAATTTTTTTCAGTGACAGATTTGTGGCCAGAAAAAAAAATCTCAGAAAGAGCGTGAGAGCGATGCACACTTTCCTTAAAATCTGCATACAGGACTTATAATGTGCTCTGCATCTCCGATGTTTTGAAGAAAACTACCAGAGATGGAAACTCGAGTCTGCGACTTGGACTCGAGTCGCACTTAAGTTGCATAAATAAAGACTTGGGACTTGACTTGGACTCGTGAACAGCTGACTGGAGACTTGACTTGGACTCGTGACTGGTGAGACTCCTAAAAAACGTAAGTCATTTGGTATAGGAGTTTATATGAATGTATCTCTGAGGGAAACTGGCTGTCTTAAAAAAAGTTTAGATGGTATTTTCTTTTCATCTTGCCTCCATATAATGCATATTAGTGTTCATAACCGCAGCACTGCTTTGTTTACAGCGGAAACCAAGGAAACGATGTTTAATTGATGTTCAAGCGCCACCCGCTGGCAGAGAGTGAATCTACATTAATTCAGCCTGTGCGGTTTTGTTTCCCACAGATGGTTTATGTAGAATAGTTTCACAAAACTAAAGTCAGACCATTTTGTTTTTGCTTCAAATTTCGAAATTATACAATCCAATTTAGATTAAAAACTGCTCATGCTGGATGTACAGGTACATCTCAGAAAATTAGAATATGGTGAAAAAGTTCATTTTTTTCTAGTAACTTATTTCAAAAGCTTCATTGCATGTAAAGTAAAACACTTCAAAAGTTTTTTTGTTTTAATTTTGATGATTAGAGCTTACAGCTCATGAAAGTCAAAAATCAGTATCTCAAAATATTTACATTTGAGTTTCAATAATGACCGTCCATACAGTATACATTCTGGGTATCTCTTGTTCTTTGAAACCACAATAATGGGGTGTACATGAGATATTACATGAGATGTACCTGTATGCAGCCTCTTTGTTTGGATTGTGTTGTTTAAAATACAGTGGTTGCCTCTCATTTTAAATTGAAAAAGGGCACAGACAAAGCCTTAGTTTGTATATGAGATTTATTTAATTTGTGTAATTCATTTGATTAATTGGGGTTTGTTTTAAAATTTTGTTTTGTTGTTTGACATATTTCAATTTTACAAAGAAATGTGCTGCATTTTATCTGACAATTAATAAATGGACACCTTTTCATTTCTAATTTGTCTTAAATTTTGTTCAAGTTTTTTTTTTGTTGTTGTTGAGAAAATCATATCGTGAAATCAGTATTTCAAAACTGATTTAGCCTCAATAACAAGCTGAAAGAACTGTTGCTAATAAATAGAACAAAGACTTGAGATGTGACTTGGACTCCGCTTTAAAGACTTGAGACTTGACTTGGACTCCGCTTTAAAGACTTGAGACTTGACTTAGACTTGAGACTTGACTTAGACTTGAGACTTGACTTGGACTTGGACCTCAGAGACTTGTGAACATGTCTGAAAACTTCCATTTAAAATGGTACCAATCTGCACATGAATACGGTGTAAAAAATATAATAAAAATAAATAATAGGCTTTAAGTTATTTAGTCTTGTTTCCATGAAGGGAAAAAAACTAATTTAAGTGATTTTTTATTTTATTTTGCAAATTATCTGGCAATGGGTTAAATTAAAAATAGCCTATTCTTGTTTCGTTTGCATTAAGATTATTTTTCTTACACTATGGAGAACAATTTTACATTTTAACAAGAAATAAACAGATCTAAATATCTAGATCATTTTGCATCTATAGAAAATGCATCTTAACTTAAGAATTTTTAAACGTTTGTACTTGAAATAAGACAAAAATACTCGGTAAGAAAAGCAATTTTGCAGCATGAATGAATGAGGTATTAAAACATCGCTTACACTTTAAAAAGGGGGAGGAGATGGAAAGAAACTCTGGGTTTACCGAAGAAAACCTGCTCCCGACCAGGTTAGGTTCACAGCATAAGTTACCACGGTAACCGACTCTGAGTATCAGTTACCTCTCTTTCTGAAATGGGCTTGACTTACCCTGCTTTCCCGGGTTTAACAAACCTCCCATTTTGAAACGGAAAACCCAGAGTTTCCCTCATTTCAGGGTTAACATACTCAGAGTTTTCACTTAACCTCCTTTCTGAAACGGGCCCCTGGGGCCCGTTTCAATAAGGAGGTTCAACTAACTCGGAGTTTAAACTTGAACTCAGAGTTGACTTACTCTGAGATGGGAAACTCAGAGTTCTCGGTTACAGAACAGCTGCTGAATTATGTTAGTTTACTCAACTCTAAGTAGGTTGACTCTGAGTTTAGCGCGTGCACCACGACTATGAAAAGTCATGATCAGTGGAGCTCCGAAATTACGATTCACCATGGCAACAGCTCCCGCCAAAAAGACGTCAGCGCGCATACTTCCAAATGCATAACTTTAATTCTTAATAACTGTCAATAACATAATAACTGTTATAATATCAGAGGTGAAAACTGTAAATTATTGAAATAATTTTCGTTTTAATGGTATCCCATGGCCACAAAAAAAAAAAGAAATAAAAAAAGGAAAAAGACAAAGAAGAAACAAGAACGTGGCAGCAGCTAAAAATGAAGTATAAAAGCACAATTCAATCAAGGTATAGCTTTGAACATGAAAGGTTCATGGGTGTGGGCTAAATGACTTTACAAATATTTGACATTAAATATCATTCAATGTCTATTTCAACACGCTGCAGCTTTTTCCACATAGTCTAACACTCTTTTCATATAATTAAATATTTCTAATAATTATTAAGTACATTTACATAATTATAATTATACATTTCTTAATTAGAGTAATATAATTAACTACTGGCTTGTTGACAGCAAGAAGGCAGAGGGAGAACCTGCACCAGCACCACTGACAGATGAAGAGGAGATGGTCAAGTATTGGAAGATTTCTAAAAAGAATAACTTTTGCTTTTGTATTAGGAAATAAATATGACAAAAAAATTGTGAATAATTTGTTTATTGAACAGCTGTGGTGGTGGTTACGGCTCGTACTACCGATCTGGCATCCTTCCATTCCATACAGTAATTAGTTTCATTTTCAGAAGGTGTGATGGTGGGGATATGCTTGTCATCAATGCATCCAACAACACTGGAGATCCTGAAGGAAATTCTGATTATTGGGTTAATTCCAGAGGACACAGAAAGATGTTATCAAGTGAACGTCATTTATCAGATTAGCCTCATTTAAACCGATTTCTACACCACTAACCCACAGTCCTGTGATTCTCCTCTTTGACGGATTTGTGCCCAGGAAAAAATTATCAGAATGAGTGATGCACACTTTCCTTAAAATCTGCATACAGCAGCCTTATAATGTGCTCTGCATCTCCGATGTTTTGAAGAAAACTACCATTTTAAATGGGACCGCTCAAATAAATATGCACATGAATACGGTGTAAAAAAAATTATAATACAATAAATAATATACACTATTTAGTCTTGTTTCCATGAAGGAAAAAAAAAAACGATTTCAAGTGATTTTTTATTTTATTTTGCAAATTATCTGGCAAAAAAAAAATAGCCCATTCTTGTTTCCGTTTGCATTAAGACTATTTTTCTTACCCTATGGAGAGCACTTTTATATTTTAACAAAACTAAATATCTAGATATTTTTTTTATCTATAGAAAATGCATCTTAACTTAAGAATTTTTAAATCTTTGTACTTGAAATAAGACACAAATACTCATTAAGAAAAGCAATTTTGCAGCGTGAATGAATGAATGAGGTATTAAAACATCGCTTACACTTTAAAAAGGGGGAGGAGACGGAAAGAAACTCTGGGTTTACCGAAGAAAACCTGCTCCCGACCAGGTTAGGTTCACAGCATAAGTTACCACGGTAACCGACTCTGAGTATAAGTTACCTCTCTTTCTGAAACGGGCTTGACTTACCCTGCTTTCCCGGGTTTGACAAACCTCCCATTTTGAAACGGAAAACCCAGAGTTTCCCTCATTTCAGGGTTAACATACTCAGAGTTTTCACTTAACCTCCTTTCTGAAACGGGCCCCTGGTCCTATCACCTAAAATGTAAATTGTCATTTTTCACTCCGTCTCATGTTGTCCCAAACTGTATGACTTCTTTTTCGTCAGTGGACCACTAAAGACAGTAAAAGGTGACTGTCATTATGCCAAAAACATCTAACATTTGTGTTACACCTAAAAAAGATAGTGATACAGGAATAGAACAACATTAGACCGAGTAAATAATGTCATAATATTGATTTAACAGAATCACTTCAATGGCACAGCTTGTTTTTCCACGTTATTCACGATGACGCGAAGCCAATGACCAATGAGATGTTAATGCGTCACAAAAATGCGACTCCAAACTCTACTCCTCATTGGTGTTTTTTGTGGTCCAATCACGTTCCACGTTTCGTATTTGCGTGTTGTCTACTTTCCCACTTCTAGCACCTGTGAAACTGTACGATTTCAGCATAGCATATGTCACAGAAGCCGATACTAGAGCTGGCGTACGTATCGCTCCAGTAAGCTTAGTTGTGAGTGTTTCGGTACTTTTTCGGCCCAGAGCTGCAGGTTCACGCCATGTCTGGACACGGTCACGGCCATGGCGGCGGACACAGTCACGGTTGCTGTGAATGCGATCACGAGCCAGCAGAGCGAGGAGTGGAATATGCGCTCTACAGACGCATTGATATCGAGAAGCTTCAGTGTTTGAATGAGAGCCGAGATGGAGACGGTAAACTGGTGTTCAAGCCTTGGGATCAACGCACAGACAGGGCGAAGGTACCAATTAACCTGGCTTAGTTATGCAGGAGGTGTGACAGACGTTACATTATCCTGTAGAATAGAGTCAAACTGCGAATTAAGACACTTCTGTATTTACTTACATACTTAATTGCATAAATGTATATTTATTTTACTTTATATGAACTCTTCTAAGTTAAAGTCAATGGTTGTCTTTCGAGAAATTAAATAAACTGATTGGCTAATAAACTCGGTTGTCAGATTGCTGTTCTGTTTGTTTTAATGTATGTCTCCTGTTTTATTTTCAGTTTGTCGAAAGCGATGCTGACGAGGAGCTTCTGTTCAATATACCGTAAGATTTGTTGCAAGCAGAATCCATTTCAGTTTCTCTTCTGTTCTTAATTATCGTCTATTTAATATAATTTTTAAACATTTTGCCTAAATACTAAGTGGTTTACCAACAGAAATGGATACAGTTGGTGCATATGGTTAAATCTGCAGGTTTACAGGTAGCGTGAAGCTGAAAGGGATTATTATTTCTGGAGAAGATGATGAGTCACACCCAGCTGAAATGAGACTGTGAGTTTGCACTCACTGCAAAAAAAACGAGACTTGCAGTGTCACATATGGATGCAGTGCAATATAAACGAATGCAGTTACATGAATGAATAAGTGTTGCAACTGGGAACAGTAATCTGCTTGCTGAGCTTGAGTATCCATGCAGTTTGTTTTAATAATAGCTGCTAAACTATTAAAGAGAACATTGTGTAAAAGGCTAAATATTAGAAAATTTTAAATAGTTTTGTCTATTGTTGTACATTTGTATAACATTTGTTTTATATATATATATATATATAATAATATATATATATATATATATATATATATATATATATATATATATATACTGAAAAAAATAAAAAGTAAGATTTACTTAATTTTCTAATCCACTAAGTTTGGTAAAATTAGCAAAGGAAATAAGTAAATTTAGCATGGCCAGTTAGAGTTTGATGAGTAATTTTTACTTAATTATTTTAAGTTAAATCTGCAATACTTAAGTACATTTCACTCAGTCATGGCTTCTAAAATTTACTCAATCAATGTAGCTCAAAACAACCACGCTATTAAAGCATGTGATTCACTCACAAACATGTAAGTAAGCAAGTAGATAGCTTGTTATCTTTTTTTTTTTTTTTTTTTCTATAATTCAAGTTTTTATTGTTATCATCCGGTACACGACAATATCATACAAAACACTGATTACAGATTTATACAAATACTGCATGTAAGGCCAGAATATACAGAATATACAGTGGCTGAAATTAACAGAGATAGACAGAATACTAACTAAGAAAAAATAAATAAATAATAATAATTATAATGAAAAAGGTCAAAATTATTGTGTCACATGGGAAGACAGCGTCACATAAGACCAAAAATCTTCCCAAACCGGTATACACAAAGGGATCTCTGCTTTGTTCATATTATGTCGTTTATAAAGCAAACGTTCGTACGAAGCTGTCTTAGTCATTATGTTGACCCATTCTTTTAGCTCTGGGGTTTTGGGAGTTTTCCAGTGTTTCAAGATGACTCTAGCCGTCACAGAGACCCCCACCATGATCACTGCAAACTCTCCCTTCGTGATATTTTGCATCTGCTCCCTGTCTCCCAATAAACACAACCTTGGTGATAATGGTATTGTTGTTCCAAGCCATTTGCTCAAAATATTTAAAGTTTGTTGCCATAAAGGCTGAATAATTGGACAATCCCAGATACAATGAATAAAAGTACCTCTGTCCTTTTGACATTTCCAACAAACATTATTTTTTGTCAAACCCATTCTATTAAGTCTAAGAGGTGTCAAATAAAACCTATGTATGATTTTATACTGTGTAAATTGTCCTCTAGCTTCTCTTACATATTTACCTGTATTTGACAAAATTCTTTTCCACTCTTCGTCCCCGATTACAATCCCAATGTCCCTTTCCCATATTGTCTTTAAATGAATGCAGTCATTGCTGAGAACATGGTTGGTCGTCCTGTAGAACACAGAGGCTTTTTGTTGTGGATAAGCTTGTTATCTTTTTAAGATAACATGTCCATCCAATAGAATTATTACCCAAATTAACACAGAGACCTCAATACTTGGTACACCAACTTGGTACAATGACGGTGACAATCAGTGGATAGTGTTTGAGTATGAATGGGTTATTTTGAGTAGAAAATGAACTCCATATGTCACAAAACAGTAAGTTACTAAACCTAACAACAAAAGCAACCATACAACTGTGTAAATACATCTCGAAAACAGCAAAAAAGTTAACCTTATTAATTATTCATGCCCAAGTGCATGATGGGAACAACGGGATCATGACTTTGATATTTACTTAAAGAATCCTTGTAAACATAACAAACAATTCCAAGTAAAATATACTTATAAGTTCAAACTTTAATTTCTACAAGCTTAAATTGAGTACTAATATAGAATTGACTTCAATTTTTAAATTTTTGCCTGAACTAAATTATTTAATGTAGAAATTACATTTGTTTTTATGTAGTATTTACTGCACCAAAAAATCATTTTTATCAGTATATATATATATATAAAAAAATCTCTTGCAGCATCACGTATGAATAATGCAGCTACAATTTCCATGAATGAGTGTTGCAACTGGGTACTTTTTGAGCAGGTACAAGAACATCCCCCAAATGTCCTTTGACGATACAAGCAGAGAGCCAGAGCAAGCGTTTCGTCTAAACAGGGATCCGCTTGCTGAGCTTGAGTATCCAACCAAGTAAGCAATTTTAAATATGTTAACATATGCATAAGCACATTAATAGTACATCCTGCATGTTGGACACTATTAATCTATGTTGACCATGCCCAAATGTTTTATATAGGATAGCGAGATTCTCCAACGTGCAGCACTTATCAATCCACATATCTCGAAACTTTGGGGCAGAATCCACTCGTGTGTATTACATTGGTCTGCGGGGAGAGTACACAGAGGTCTGTATTGACTAAAACATACTGTATATGTGCTATAACAATAACACTTCCGTCATCATTATTAATAACTGGTGGAAGATGCACCATATTCTGACAATATTATGCTAGTGTTGCTGTTTCTATAAATATTTGTTTTACACTGGAAAATAATAAGAAAGAAATCCATAAGCATGTGCATTTTTGCGGTCACCTTCATCTAGTATCTTTTTATCTCTCTTTCAGGCTCATAGGCATGAAATTACAATCTGCAATTATGAAGCAGCAGCCAATCCAGCAGATCACAAAGTGGAGACCATTACACCCCAAACACAGTTCATATCATGACAAATGGAGGAGAGAGAATCTCACGTGTGCTGTGTGAAACTATAAAAGTGTGCATGAGTTTTGATAATGGTGAGATGATGAACTGAGAGAACCTATGTGTTCTTTGTGTTCAACAGGGATTTCTTCACCAGGGTTTGTTCATCTGCAATTCTGCTAATGTGCCAATAAACCTTAGGCTATATAAGCATAATTACTTAATGTATGCTTATGTCAAATAAACAGTGTATGCTTCAACAAACAGAACAGATGAGCTGTGCAAGCAGTCTGTTCCTTAAAAAAAACATCTCTAAAGAATGCCATCTAGTGGAAATTTTGTTGTGCTTGTTCTCATTTTTACAATGTCTTATACATCCATTTAATATTATTTTGCATTATTACCTTGGGTAAAAAAAAAATCTGGCATTAAAAACTGCTAAATGTGTTTTAATTGATTCCTCAAAGTGTATAACTTTGATGGATTCATGCAGTTTGTGTAAAAAGAAAGTTTTAAAGAACATTTCCTGGTTAATTTTACTTTTGGCGTTTCATATCACACATTTTATAATAACTTCTGTTTTTCTGCTATTAGTTAATTAATGGTGCACTTCTACAGTTTCACTTTATGTTCACATATAAATGTCTATTGTGACAGGAACAGTGAATAACCATTTTGAGCATCCAGCACTACAAATCCATTGCTCTTTACTGTAGCATAATTATTTATTTATTTTTGCTGTAATACAACAAGCCACTTAAGAAAACGCTTAATGATATTTTGTATAACTAACAGTTTACTTGACTTAAAAGGTGTGTTACAACTGGGCCCTGATTTTAAAGAAAGTGCTGTAGTGTTGTGTGATGGGCTAAATAATAGACAATTTAAATATGTTTAAAAAATTGCGTTCTGTTGTGGTATGTGTTTAATAAATTTAAAAATAATGAAAAATAAAGTGTCAAAACAGTTATTTTTTCTAAAGTCTTAAAACGACCTTTTATTGTGATTGTACAAAATACACAATTGAGAAAATTAACATTTTGCAATACGTTGTAGCCTTACGCTTACAAAACAGTGTACTATTTACAGATTACTACTGTTTAGAGCCGTTTTTCAGTGCGTTTCATTGAACAACATTCAAGCCCACGCGGTTGAACAAATGCGGTGACGTCACAGCGCAGTGACTCCGCCCCTCTCCGGCAGAAGGAGCGGAAGTTCCGTTGTGACCTGGGATAGCAAGCGGTGAGTCAATAAATTTGTAGCAGTGGGCCGCTGTTTATATCTGCTTTTTTTCCTGCCTGAACCCTAAATTTTAATCTACTACCTGACCTTGGCTTTATCGCTAGCTATAAAGGCGCTAGTTTGTCGTTGAGTAGCGTAATTGTGGGATTATTCGCGGGGGTAGAGAGCCAGATAGCTCCATCTATAAGTCTGTGGATTCATTGTGACAATCATACAGGCGAAACAGGGTTAAGCTGCCTAACTGCGATCATGTCGCTCGAGTATTAATGAAACGAACCGGCGGCTTTATTTATACATTGTACCCTGTCCTTGATTCCGCCAAGTTGGAATTTTTTTTTAGCTAATCTTCGCCCATTTCTCTATTGTTTTCGCCGCCCATCCCTTTCTTCCCATTCTTTTTGAAGTTCGTGAGAAGGATTATCGCACTGACGCATGAGAGATTATCAATACAGTCATTTAGTAATGTGTATAAGTCATGGTGTAATCAAATGCGTAGAGGTGCGTATGGAGACCATGCACTTTCGTTGAAAAAAGGGATTTTTTCTGGTATTTAGTGGAGAATGCAGATGATTTGATAACATGTGGAGTACTAAAGTCCAGAAAGACAGACTGACCCATAAAACCAAGACTGACACATAGAGTTCATTCAAGTGTTGAAACACTTCAGGCTTAAACTTGTGATACGGTCACCCAGGCCACTCAAAGACGAATGAAGCCATTAAACGAGGGGTTTGCCTCCTGCAGCTGTCAAGATTCAATTTCTTAGTGCTGTCATGTGATTCCAGGAAATAGGGACCCGTGGTTTTCATTTTAGGCTGCATTAGAAACAGTTTTCTGAGAACTCATATTAAGCAGAAGTCTGCAAGTACAAACTTGTGATCCGCACAGCCACCAGCAGAAAATGAGCCTCTGTCTGTATGATTAACATAAGCGTCAGCGCTTATCCAGGAAGTTAAATCACCCTGTAATTTTTTCATTACCTTTCAGCGTGCTTTTTCTTTTTCAGGTCTAGATGCTCTGCAGGTGCAATAGAGCACTTTTAGCTTTAGATGGGCATGAATTGCTAGTTGAAATGACTTTAGTAAGTAACACCGGTAATTAAACCAACTTTTGTTAATCATTCTGCAGCCTGCTGACCATTTCTTTCTAAAATCGTCTGGTTCGTATCTTTAATATCCAACACTTATTGCCTGGGCCTTTTTATTTTGCATAAACATGTTGTACTGATTGCATTTGAACATTTTGTTTTTGTATTTTCCTAAAAGCACTCCTCACATTGTATGTGTGGCAACAACATGTCTGTACCCCTGCTCTCTGAAGCCCTGACAGTGCCTGGGACCGAGAAGGAAACGGCTGTGGTGAGAGACCAGTCGAATCATTAACTAAATTCTGATGTTGTCCAAGTTATTTACATTTACATTTATGCATTTTAGCAGACGCTTTTATCCAAAGCGACTTACAGTGCATTCAGGCTATACATTTTTTTTTATCAGTATGTGTGTTCCCTGGGAATTGAACCCACGACCTTTTGCGCTGCTAACGCAATGCTCTACCACTGAGCCACAGGAACACAGTGTTATTCATTATTCATTAGCATTAGGGATGCACCGAAATGAAAATTGTTGGCCGAAGCCGAACAAAATGAAACACTGGGCCGAAGGCCAAATACCAAACAAGGTTTTTCGCATTTTTTTCCCCATGAAGGCCTATTTTGCCATTTTTTCACCATTGCATAAATTAAATAGCCAAAATGTGCATTTTACTGTTTTGTTCTGCTTTTCAAATAAAAAAAATCAATTACAAAACAACAATTTAAAAATATTTACTTAACACTGAACATTTTGTAACAATTTAACTTAAAATTAATAAGTTACTAAAAATATTTTTTGCCCATTTTTGGGACCCCCTTCTTGAATCAGGCATGTATTTTTTTCTGTACAAATAACTGCAGCCTTTCTGAGCAGAAGAGACTTATTTTAAAACATTAGAATATATTACAGATCCCAATTTGAACACTGTGTGAATGTTATAATAAATGTATAGCTGTTGTAGGGTAATTAATATTATTTTTTTATGTTTTTTGCGTGTTTCTCTGACTGTTTTAAATACGTTCACACTGCGGACACATTTGCTGCATTAGTGCACGAATCTATTTGATCGCGTCACGTTATTGTTCGGTACAAATTATTCGGTCTTTTCACTTATTCGGCCGAACACCGAAAGAGTTTTTTTTGCTATTGTCGGCCGAACAATTTCGGTTGCCAAACATACGTTGCATCTCTAATTAGCATTACACAGGCCAGGCTTCAAATAAACTAAATCAGCTATTTTAAGTTTCCTTAAATAGTTCACCTAAAGATGAAAAGTAATTTACCCACCCTTATGTTGCGAGTAAATAAAACTTTGGTTCATTTTCAAAACTCAAATTAAGATGTATTTAATGAAAATTAATGAGGTTTCTGTCCCTCTTTTGAAAGTCCAGGTAACCAAGCGATTCAGAATAAGAGATTAGAAGATTTAAAAAGGTCATAAAGGCATCTCAAATGAATTGTATAACATATTGTAAACATGGAAGCTCACCCTTGCTGCGTGTTGCTTGAAAACCAATGAGGTTTGTTCTAGCGCATGACATGCAATCCGTCTTTATCACATCTAATGTGCTCTATATTATATGTGAATAAATGCCTAAATTATATCTGTTCATCATATAAAGCAATTGCATGGGATTAAACAGTTTGATTCATATGGATTTATTTTACAATGCCTATGATCTTCTTATATCTTCTAAGTTTTGGTTACCTAGACTTTAAAAGAGAGACAGACTCTCAGGTTTCATAAAAATATCTTAATTTGTCTCTCAAAGATTAACTACAGTCTTTTGGGTTTGGAACGACATGAGGGTGACTAAAAGATGACAAAGTTCATCCTTTTAATAGTCAACATACAGCCTATACTGTTCCTCAAATTCTCATTTACAGTCCAAATCTTCAAATAGGCTGCCTGCCTCCTCCTTTACTGGCAGAAAAGGGTGAATAGTAGTGATCGACCGATATTGATTTTTTAGAACCGATACCGATACCGATAATTTGTTTGTTTATGTGCCCGATAACCGATATGCAGAACCGATATTTATTTACTGTTATACTTGTGTTTTTGACACAATGATTACTACACCACTGAACTGAACAAACCATTTTATTTATAACAATCACTCCCTCCTTGCATAGAAAACAAAACAAATCTTATTTATACACCAATAAATAGTGGGGTCTGAGAGTACAAAAAATAAAAAAGTGCACTGTTACTAAACGGTTTTTGTTTAAAAATAAAATCTTCGATAAGGTAAAAAACAAACAAACAGGTAAAATAAATAAAGCACATAAAAGTAATTCTCACCAATTAAAAAATAAATAAAACTTGTGGCGGCATGTGACATCACGTTAATTTGCATGACATTGCATCAAGTTTGCGTTCAGACGAGTTTTGGCACTTAAGATCTGTTCTAAATGTCACATACTGTAATTAATACAACAATGCCAATAAAGCTGTTCACATTATACTTTCTGTTGTCATACATAAAACAAGTATAAATAGTAAACAGGAACCATTAATTTTACATGTTAACCAGGAATCACTCTCACTATACTCCTTAAATCCTGATTTATAATCGCAACATCGTCTGATAAAATCAATATACATCTAACTTACACTAAAAAGCGACTATATGCGGTGGTTTGGGCTATATTACTGTCTTGTCTCATTCAGCGCACTGTCTGCGTCTGAGTAACAAGCTATGCGCATATTAACAGACGAATTATGTTCATATTTAAAAGTCCAAACAGTCAGTAAGGGACAGGTGCTTGGAAACGCTGTTTTGTAAATGATTTACTGACGATTTTGCTGCGTTACGTCCAAATGAATGCGCTGCTTCACTGCCGCTCACTGCTCAGAAGAGACGCAGAGAGAGATGACACTGCGCCGGGAGAGTCAGACCTCGCACTCGCGGGGCAGTAACGTTACTGGAGACAGCTTCCAACTGAACCATAGCTAAGGTTTTTTCAAAAAAATTCGCTAGGTTTGTCAGTATGTACTTGTTGTGGGAAAAAAGCCGCCAAAAGGGTCTGAAAGTTGCTAAATACTGAAAGTCGCGCTCTTGTGTGTGAGAGGCGGGAGCTGATGGCAGCGGGCGGTGGATATTGTTGCAGCCCGCCACAGATAAAGAGAGAGAGATCATCTGAGGGAGTGTGGACAGTTCTTGAGCACACAGCAGTACGAAACGCGTCAGGCGCGGCGAGATTTTCCTCTAGTTAATCGATCGCGGATGGTTTCATTATCTCGGGCGGATAAAAAATAAAAAATAAAAGTGTAAGATAATAATAGTAATAAAAACAAAAATGTGTCACCAAATATACTTGGGCGGCCGTTAATATACCTGGGCGGCCCGCCCAGGTAAAGTCTATGTGTGGGAAACACTGGAGTTGTGTTTAGTAGGTCGTTTATTAGGGAATTGATGGTTATATAGTAAATGTTTATATAATTACGGTGTTTTAATCGTGAATATTTTTAAAAGTTACATGCGGTGGCCGTGCTGTAGCATTTCCTGAGCATCAACCCACTGAGTGAACAGCAATATGAAGCGGCTTCACGAGACTAATGATGAGCAAATATACAACAGAGAGAGAATTTAATTCAGCGCTTTTACTTCCAACTTGCGCTCATTCATGGCTGTATTATTTAATTAATGCAAAGTTACGTCTTTATTGGGACAGGACTTGACGGATTATCTTACTTGACTCGTCTATTTCTTAGAGCCAAGCTGCATAAACTATATCAAGCATATGTATCACATCTAATTTGTGCATTAATGGCTGTTATGTTAAATAAAATGTACTAATTACAGCAAAGCAAGTAATACTTTACCTGTGCACGCCGTTGTCTCGTCTCCCCTCAGATGCGCTGTAATGGCGATCATGCGTGCAATTCTTAAAACGCCCACAAGATGGCGCCGTTTATCGGAAAATCCGATATTACAAAACCGATATCCGATTATGGAAAAATGCTTAAATATCGGGAAAAATATCGGGAAAACGATATATCGGTCGATCTCTAGTGAATAGATTCATAGAAAGCTGAAGTTTGCTATTGAGATAGTATCTTCATATAAAATAACCACAAAGTCAGCATCAGACAGGAAATCTGGTCTCTTTTGGGCTTTGCAGAGATAAGTTTCACATCATATTCTGTAAACTTTGCAGGTGATCTTCCTTCATGGCTTGGGCGACACAGGGTATGTTCTGTTTATTACCTGCCTGTTGCAGGATCTTTTAATACCCCCTGGCCTGGTGTAGAAATAACCCTGTGGTGTTACTTATTATAGACATGGTTGGGCTGATACCATGACGTCTATTCGACTGCCATACATCAAATACATCTGCCCACACGCGTAAGTGAAAACCTGTGAAATATTTTTTTGATGTGTTGATTGTTATGCAATACAAAAATCTTAGTATCACTTGATTTTCTTTGTAATTTATTGACTTTAAGCCTATCATACTTTCTGACTCTAGACCCCGAATCCCTGTAACACTCAACATGAAGATGACTATGCCCTCATGGTAAGTTTCCTCTGCTGTGGATAACATTAAAATCTAGTACATTTACATAAAAAGTGCAGTGGTAATTTAAACCTGAGAATAAATAATGCTTAGGATTTTGAAAAATGTAAAACAAAGAAAATGTATGATGTAAAATGAAGAAACATTTCAGATTCTGTACTATTATAGGCAGTTAATCAAATCAAGTGGCTCTTTGTACACATGGTCAGATGTTACAAAGCAAAGTGGGACAAACAAAATACTAAGACATTCTGAAATTCATTTTAATTTTATTTTTTTTATTTAATTATTAACTTGTATTCAGTAAGGATGCTTTATTGATTAAAAGTGACAGTAAATTTTTTTTTTTAAATAAATGTTGTTATTTTAATATAATATAATACAGGCGCATCTCAATAAATTAGAATGTCGTGAAAAAGTTCATTTTTTCTTGTAACTTATTTCAAAAAGTGAAACTTTCATATATTTTAGATTCATTACATGTAAAGTAAAACATTTCAAAAGTTTTTTGTTTTAATTTTGATGATTAGAGCTTACAGCTCATGAAAGTCAAAAATCAGTATCTCAAAATATTAGAATATTTACATTTGAGTTTCAATAAATGACCATCCATACAGTATAAATTCTGGGTATCTCTTGTTCTTTGAAACCACAATAATGGAGAAGACTGCTGACTTGTCAATGATCCAGAAGACGAACATTGACGCCCTCCACAAAGCTTGAGAATACAGTCAAGCAAAGCTGATTCAAACACTTGGGAGAGCTTTACAAGAAGTGGACTGAAGCTGGAGTCAGTGCATCAAGAGTCACCACGCTCAGACGTCTTCAGGAAAAGGGCTACCAAGCCACTTCTGAACCAGAGACAACGTCAGAAGCATCTTACCTGGGCTGTGGAGAAAAAGAACTCAGTGGTCCAAAGTCCTCTTTTCAGATGAAAGTAAATTTTGCATTTCATTTGGAAATCAAGGTCCCAGAGTCTGGAGGAAGAGTGGAGAGGCACAGAATCCATGTTGCTTGAAGTCCAGTGTGAAGTTTCCACAGTCAGTGATGATTTGGGCTGTCATGTCATCTGCTGGTGTTGGTTCACTGTGTTTTCTGAAGTCCACAGTCAACGCAGCCATCTACCAGGAAATTTTAGAGCACTTCATGCTTCCTTCTGCTGACAAGCTTTATGGAGATGCTGATTTCATTTTCCAGCAGGACTTGGCACCTGCCCACGCTGCCAAAGGTACCAAAAGCTGGTTCAATGACCATGGTGTTACTGTGCTTGATTGGCCAGCAAACTCGCCTGACCTGAACCCCATAGAGAATCTATGGGGTATTGTCAAGAGGAAGATGAGAGACACCAGACCCAACAATGCAGATGACCTGAAGGCCACTGTCAAAGCAGCCTGGGCTTCCATACCACCTCAGCAGTGCCACAAACTGATCACCTCCATGCAAAGGCCTGAATTAAAGCAAAAGGAGCCCCTACCAAGTATTGAGTACATATACAGTAAATTAACATACTTTCCAGAAGGCCAACAATTCACTAAAAATGTTTTTTTTATTGGTCTTATGAAGTATTCTAATTTGTTGAGATAGTGAATTGGTGGGTTTTTGTTAAATGTTGCCTAAATCATCACAATTAAAAGAACCAAAAGGGATTTTTAAAACGTTTCAATTAAGAACATGGTTGCAAATATATATGTACAGGACTGTGTAGAGCACAAAACAAGACTGTCGTAATTTTTAAATCAATTATTTAAGCCGAAAATGGGACTCTCTGGATGATCTGGCCGACATTGTTGCTGGTTGCGCAGTGTGTTCTGGGTACCCCTTGGTTTCAAGTAAGCTCGCGAAAATGCTTGGTTTTAAGGGGTATCTACCACTTCATCTTAGCCCTACCCCTTGATCAAAACAAGAATTGGGATAGCCCTTACTCTCACATGAACGCGCAAAACTAAGGGGAAGGGGTAAGGGGAAGGGGTAAGACAGAGAAATGGGATTCACCCTTAAACTACTTCAGTCTGTGTGCATTGAATTTATTTAATACACGAGTTTCACAATTTGAGTTGAATTACTGAAATAAATGAACTTTTCCACGACATTCTAATTTATTGAGATGCACCTGTATAATATGGGAAAATTGTATTTATAAAAAGCTAAATAAAAGCATTTTCACAATTGGACTCTTGGATTTCTCCCTTAATTCTTGTATAATGTGTTTCTTTTCAGGTTTGATTTGATAGGCTTAAGCCCAGAATCACCGGAGGATGAAGCAGGGATTAAGAGAGCAGCAGAGAACAGTGAGCAAAATTTGTTTTTGGACACACATGCACATTGGGGCAGTTTCCTGTATACAGCTGTCCCATCACTAACAAGCATCCAAAAATTGGCTTAGTCTGTGTCATCAAATGAAAAACCTCATGAAGAAACAGGTTCATGCCAGTGAATATTGTTATATATTTAAATTTGATTGTGGCCCTAAGTATAGACCACTCCTTTTTTTCAATAGTAAAGGCCATCATCGATCACGAGGTAAAGAATGGTATACCATCCAAACGTATCATTCTTGGTGGCTTCTCTCAGGTAAGTGATCCATCCTGAAAGTTTGTACTCTCACTCAAATGGCTGACATTGCAGGTGCTTTTCAGTTCCTCTTTTGTTGTCTGTACTCTTCAGGGTGGAGCTCTCTCTCTCTACACCGCTCTGACCTCTCAGCAGCAACTAGCGGGTGTTGTCGGACTTAGTTGTTGGCTTCCACTTCACAAGACTTTCCCACAGGTACAAGATGTCAGCTGTGAGGATAAATATGTATGTATGTAAATAGGTATGTCTGTCAATATGGATCTGCTTTTTTATCCATTAGGCTTCAAGTGGGAGTGGAAACAAGGGCACTCCCATTCTGCAGTGTCATGGCGAGATGGATCCCATGATCCCGGTGCAGTTCGGGGCCATGACGGCAGAGAAGCTCAAGACCATTGTTTCTCCACATAATGTCACCTTCCGCACCTACCCGGGTCTCATGCATAGCTCCTGTCCTCAGGTGAGACCTACCTATGTCCTACCTAGACCTACCTATGTCTTCTTTTGATTAGTAGTTCTTTATTACTACTGTATTACTACACTACTTTTTAACATTTTGAAAGCAGTTTCTTATGTTCATAAAGGCCGCATATATTTGATCAAAAACAGTAATACTGTGAAATAATATTAATACAATTTAAAATAACTTTAAATGTAATTTATTTCTGTGATGGCAAAGCTGAATATTTAGCAGCTGTTACTCCAGTCTTTAGTGTCACATCATTCTAATATGCTGATTAGGTGTTCAAGAAACTTTTTTTTTTCTTATTGTTATCAATTCTGAAAACAGTTTTGGGGGAAACCATGATACATGTTTTTTGATGACTGGAATGTTCAAAAGACATTATTAATTTGAAACAGAAATCCTTTTTAACATTATGTACTATTGTCTTGTCTCATGTATTGTCTTTTGATCAATTGAATGCATCCTTGCTGAATAAAAGTATTAATTTATTTAAAAAAAGTATCTATCCCAAACTGTTCACTGGTACATTCATTAATGGTATGGTATTCCATACATTAATGGTAAGTAAGGTGCAAAGGTGATTTAATTGAAAGGGTACCACCCTAGTGTCAACTTTTATGCATTTTTTTCCCTGACAATGTAATGTAAATATTGCAAAGAAGCAAGCTCCTGTTCTTACAGGAGCACAGCTCCTGTTCGGTAAACTAATAATGGGATGAGGTCTGAACTGAAATCATGCAAAATATTATTTTAGCTTTAGTACAGTGGTTACAGTAAAACTGTATTATTTGTTCATGCTAGTTCTAACACCCATACCACTCTTTGATTGGCTCTACAGGAGATGTCTGCTGTGAAGGAATTCATTGAAAAGCAGTTGCCCCGAGTCTGACCTCATTCTAGCTCACTGTGACCCTTAGACACTGACCTCTCACCTCCGACCTGCTATTCTCCCACAGGAAACAGCCATGAATCCCCTACAACACGAAACAACACACATGAGCATGCACATTCAGTTGTACATACTGTGAACATGCAACACATGCATACCATGTCATCTCACACCTTTCTTTGTAATTTCATACACCAGTGGACATTCATTAAAACGGTGATATTATAAGTGGCATCCGTACATACAATAATATTCCATGAAAGTCTTTTGGCCTTTTCTTTAAGGGAGACTCATTAACTTTCATTATACATTCCTGTACGTGTTACATCTTGAACCATTATCCACTATCTCTCTCCCCTACTCTTCTGTCTCTTTCTCTCAATAAGCCAGGCGGTAAAGGTAACATTTTGCTAGACAGCTCTGTAACAGAACTCGGGAGAGTTCAGATGCTGCAAATCTGTGGTGGTGGTGGTGGTGGAGGAAGTTAGTGAGAGCCGTCTGGATTGACTCTCGTCATGCTGCTCTGCATGCTAGTCCCCCGGTGCATGCCTGTGGTGGGGCTTCATTGGGATGCTGCAAATCATACTTGTGCTGAAATATTTTTTGTTCTCTTTTGTTTTTTAACTAGAAATATGAGAAAGGCAAGCGAAAATGGCTAAAATAAACTGCGCAAATGAATCATTCAAATTTTCCAGTATGCTTTGTTCTTCTAAAACAATTACACAGAATGAGAAAACATTATTTCATTTGCCAGAGTGAAATCCGGCACCAATGCTTTGAATCTATATGCAAAATGATGAAAAACGGATTTTTTAAAATTTAAATAACACTATATATAATAAACTTATTTAAAATAACAATTTTAGAATAAACACACAACCAACTTTATTGTATAATAATCAATGATACTAAGCTCTTGACATCACTTATTAAAAATAATCAGTGAATCACTCCAGACGGCCGATAATATTTTCCAGTTGCTTTAAATAGCTTCCTCAATCCTCCCTAATGCCCTGTTCACCTCATAACCACATCATCCTCCACTCACGTGACCAAACACATTCAAGTGTTCTGGGGTCTCAGATTGCATATGTATATACATTTCAGGTTCCATATTATTGCATAAAAGTATTGTTTACTGACACGACCTATAAAAGATGGAAGGTCACAGTTACGCAGCAGCGTGGCAGATTAAGCCTGCTGATATTAAAGAAGTAACCTTGATTAACTTAAAATAGAAGGATGAGTTTGCAAACATGATTGCTATAGTCATTTCTAACAGTTTGCTTGTATACATTTGAAAATGGATTAAAATGGTTTCTGTGTGATGATATCTAAACAAGTTGTTTGCAAAGTAGTGAATGTTGCTTTTTAATCTAAATAGATGTTCTTCGATATATTATTTCAGTGTTATTTTAATCTTACCGAGTCCATTTGACTTCCATGTTTTCATAACTCTTATGATCCCCTCTTTTATAATTGACATTATTCCTTATTATTAATTAGAATAATTTCTTAGCTTCAGACAGGTTTTCTATATCCCCTGTGTCTTGAATGTTTATTGTGTGAATCATGGGAATGCCAGGCACAAGTCGGTCAGCAGAAACTGGCGATATCTTTGGGTTTAACAGTGAACTAATCAGTTTATGTTCACCTGAGTTGTATTTTGTTGTTGGTTTTTGTTTTGTCCTTTGTGCTCGTTTAAAAAATCTGTCATGTTCTTTTGTCGTTGTCTTTTTATTTGAAGTGCACTGAAGAACAATTGGTTCTTCAGAAACTTTCCCGAAACATCTGTATGTGAAATAAATGATGCAAATCACAGCAAAGCAGTCCTGCACGTTATTGATAATGCTACTTGAATTCTTTTCATGTGATGTAGATCAATTTGAGAACTTTAATTGAAAAAGACATTCCCAGCATCAAGGTCTTACACACTGTCTCTCTTTTTGTTTTCTTAACAGGAGGCAAGCAAATAGACCAAAGGGTGTAACAGTTTTAATGCAGAAAATGTGTAGGCCTATGATTTGAGTCATCTTAAATATCTTCCAGTAATAAACAACTTCTCCTTTTATATAAAGGTCCAAAGTGCACAAACCCTAAAGGAAGTAATCTAGCTGGAGCAGAACTGCTGTCGTCAACGGATGACCTGTTTTGACTGCTGCTTGAAATAGTACTGAAATCAAAGAGTGATCAAAAATGTGCCCTAATTAAAGAATGTAACGCCTGTAAATTAAAGGGAAAGACACTGTCTTTCATCAAAATCATTTGACTAATGCATAACATCGATTCAGTGCCATATCTCTTTAAATATCAAAATACCCAGATTGATTCAGCTATTTCTTCAGAATCTACTTATCGCGCAATAAACTGAAATTTAAATGACGGAGTCGATATTATCCTTTAGGTGGCGCAAATGCGTTACTCTTTTTTCGAACAGATCACATTTGTGACCAAAATCATCTTTTGTGCTCGAGTGATCTAAGTTATTAATGTATTGTACACAGAGTTTTGATATACAGGTGCATCTCAATAAATTAGAATGTCGTGGAAAAGTTAATTTATTTCAGTAATTCAACTCAAATTGTGAAACTCGTGTATTAAATAAATGCAATGCACACAGACTGAAGTAGTTTAAGTCTTTGGTTCTTTTAATTGTGATGATTTAGGCTCACATTTAACAAAAACCCACCAATTCACAACAAATTAGAATACTTCATAAGACCAATAAAAAAAAAACATTTTTAGTGAATTGTTGGCCTTCTGGAAAGTATGTTCATTTACTGTATATATACTCAATACTTGGTAGGGGCTCCTTTTGTTTTAATTACTGCCTCAATTCGGCGTGGCATGGAGGTGATCTGTTTGTGGCACTGCTGAGGTGGTATGGAAGCCCAGGCTGCTTTGACAGTGGCCTTCAGGTCATCTGCATTGTTGGGTCTGGTGTCTCTCATCTTCCTCTTGACAATACCCCATAGATTCTCTATGGGGTTCAGGTCAGGCGAGTTTGCTGGCCAATCAAGCACAGTAACACCATGGTCATTGAACCAGCTTTTGGTACATTTGGCAGTGTGGGCAGGTGCCAAGTCCTGCTGGAAAATGAAATCAGCATCTCCAAAAAGCTTGTCAGCAGAAGGAGGCATGAAGTGCTCTAAAATTTCCTGGTAGATGGCTGCGTTGACTGTGGACTTCAGAAAACACAGTGGACCAACACCAGCAGATGACATGACAGCCCAAATCATCACTGACTGTGGAAACTTCACACTGGACTTCAAGCAACATGGATTCTGTGCCTCTCCACTCTTCCTCCAGACTCTGGGACCTTGATTTCCAAATGAAATGCAAAATTTACTTTCATCTGAAAAGAGGATTTGGACCACTGAGCAACAGTCCAGTTCGTTTTCTCCACAGCCCAGGTAAGACGCTTCTGACGTTGTCTCTGGTTCAGAAGTGGCTTGGTAGCCTTTTCCTGAAGACGTCTGAGCGTGGTGACTCTTGATGCACTGACTCCAGCTTCAGTCCACTCCTTGTGAAGCTCTCCCAAGTGTTTGAATCAGCTTTGCTTGACAGTATTCTCAAGCTTGCGGTCATCCCTGTTGCTTGTGCACATTTTCCTACCCAAATTCTTCCTTTCAGTCAACTTTGCATTTAATATGCTTTGATACAGCACTCTGTAAACAGCCACACCTTTCAGTAATGACCCTCTGTGACTTACCCTCTTTATGGAGGGCGTCAATGTTCGTCTTCTGGATCATTGCCAACTCAGCAGTCTTCTCCATTATTGTGGTTTCAAAGAACAAGAGATACCCAGAATTTATACTGTATGGATGGTCATTAATTGAAACTCAAATGTAAATATTCTAATATTTTGAGATACTGATTTTTGACTTTCATGAGCTGTAAGCTCTAATCATCAAAATAAAAACAAAAAAACTTTTGAAATGTTTTACTTTACATGCAATGAATCTAAAATATATGAAAGTTTCACTTTTTGAAATAACTTACAAGAAAAAATGAACTTTTTCACGACATTCTAATTTATTGAGATGCACCTGTTTCACGTGAGCATAATATACATACACCTACCACATAACATTTAAATGGTTTATTGTTGCTTTACTAATAATATTGCGCATTAATAATATAGACTAAAATAAAGTTAAAAATAAAGAAAATAAAAATGTAATAAATTAAATATATTAAATACAGAAAGGAATGAAAAACAAATAATACAGAATAAATTGAGGACTAATTTTAAATATTTTTATATAATAAATTTATTTTTACTTTTAAGTTATTTTTTTATGTATTTCAGGTTTGTATTTTGCTGATGTGTACTCCCATAATTGTTTATTTTAAAAAAAAAGTAATAAAATTAAATTATTTATAACGCTACTGATATGACTCGATTTAAGTGTATATGATGACGTTTTCAAATGTTCAAGATACTTGAGTGGACCTTGATATTTGATAATATTATACTGTGCCTCATACTTCTCGGTAGGTGGCAGTGAGTGGCTCTTAGACTCGGTCCTTCATCTATCGTTAACACCGCGAAGGAGACGCAGATTATTGTCCTATGAAATGAGAGTATGACCAGCAAACACAGGCACGAGCACCACCCCTATGATTATACAGTTCTTTATCATTTCTTTTTACATAATCTCTGACATGATCGAAGGTCTGCCGTCCGATAACAACTTTGATCTAAGCTTTTGACAAGCCGCTTGTTCTGGTCATTTGATGTGGCAACGCTTAATGGATACGTCCAAATCAGTGATGAGGTACGTGTGTGAATGTTTGTGTGTTGATCGCTCATGTCAACACGCCTTGGTGTCGAAATCTCCGCTTGACCAGCTCAGGAGTGTGGAAAATTAAAGCTCTGCTTTATCAAACGTGTTTGTTGGTAGATGGCTGTAATGTAAGGGGTCTGTCAGTCATAGACCGGTTTTGATGAACTGAACTGATGATGCTGATTAGCTGTCAACACATCCTTGAAAAACTACAGGCAGAGGTTCAATAAGCGTTTGTTGAATGAACTGCCCAGTTTTATTCTTAGAGAATTGTTGCAAATGCTTCTTGAGAAATTTAGCTACCAGAGAGAAACCACTGAAAACAAATAAGCAAGTCACAAAACTAGTATGCAGCGTTTATCTCCATGCTTTGTGATGGATTACATGAAAATCAGTCTTTTGTGTCTGTTAGAATATTATAAGTTACTGCTATCTTTTTGAAACCAGTAAGTAATATGTAAACAACGTATGTAATGTGTTTTATGTGTTTAGCTTGTCACCATGTTGACTTTTTGTGTATTGTTAAAGGGGTACCTGGCTGTAGTTCAGTCAAAGAGAAGATTATCTTTTACTCACCCTCATGCTGTTGCAAACCCGCATGACTTTCTTTCTTTTGAAGAACACAAAAGGAGATGTTGTGCAGCATGTTAGCCATTTGTTAAATATGCAGTGGGTCACACTTAACTACTATCTACTAACAATATACATACTACTAGACTATGGATTTGCTATGTAACTACATGTTGTTCTGGAAAATCCCCACAAGTTTGAGGTATGGATTGCTTTTAGGAGTAAGGATAGGGTTAAGAAAGATTAAGGGTTATAGTTTTGGGATTACGGTTAGGGGTAAAGTTAAGTGTAACTACAAATGTTAATTTATTGAGAGTCCTTTAAATGTAATACCATGAACCAACTTGTGTATATTATAATAAGTATATACATAGTAGTTGAAGCCACCTGATATAAAGTGTAACCATGCAATGAAGGTGAATATTCTCTGAGACTGTCAGTCCTTCACATTTCTCATTTTGTCATCCAAAAATAATTGTAAAAGTTTGGTACTGTCACTTTAAATGTCAGGTTACTGCATGCTGTTCTTGTCTGCCATGGCAATTAATTAGCCTGGTGTTTCAGACATTGTTAAAAGTGAAAACGGCAGTTGAGGATCATCTTTTAACACAAAGCCTGCATTGTTTGAAAGTAGCCCACTGCCTGTAAAATAAATGCAAGTGGAGTTTTTCTATTAATGGACACACAGTATGTTTAATGATTGAGCTCTAGTGTGGGGGAAGCTTGTGGAACAGAAACGTTTCCCTCTCTTTGTGTGCCTGCCAAGTGCTGCTCTTATTTCATCTGTTCTGCATTCTCAGACGTCCCACCTGAAAAGGAGCCTTTCGACCACAAGCCCAATGTGCATTTCTAATGATCCTTCTGAGTTCTAAAATGTGCTTTGTTTCTGATGCAACTCCAGACATTTTTGTTGAATGCGAGTGAGATGTGAAATGATGTGGAAAAGAACAACAGAGCAGACAGAATGACCTAAAAAACCGGGTCGAACGCCCAGCTCCCACTCACTCATGCCTGATCAGTGCACCTGCTGCCGCCCTCTACTCTCCCACAACCCTCTCAAGCAGATTTATTAGAGCATGATATGATGCTGGATTGTTTTGCCGATGAAACATTATAGATCCCTTAGGTCATGTAACCTTTTAAAAAGGTTTCTTTTTTAGTGTACTCATGCTTTTTTTTATCAAAAAGAGGCACAGCCATTTTATTTGATGTAAATGTTTAGAAAAAAAGGAAAAAGGGTAACGATAAGATCAGATAAGGACACCACAGTGTGGTCATATGCAAATTAGCATTTTGTGAAGCAAACTGGTTTTGTTATATTAGGGATTTCCATAAGATAGTTATGCGAGTTGGATAGTAGCTTATGTTTCGCACAGTAGCTGCGTATGAGTTATATATTCAAATCTGAACTGTATAATTATTTACTGTTTAATATGTTACAAAGCAGAGCACAGAGCACATTTGTGTTGCTTTTCCACTGTTTTTCTATGTCAACATAAGCTAGATGGACGTGTTTGACCATTGCAATCATGCTTGGCATCTTTTGCAGTGTCTCACACACGACACAGCTTTCTAAAAACTCAGTGCTCAAGTCAAAAGTTACATTTTTAAAAAAAGCTCCTCAAGGCCTTCATACTATCTAACTACTATATACATGAACCGCTGTTGGGTGCCGTGAATAGACTTGAGTGTGCATACGGTCATAATTTATGAATCATAACCCGCCAAATGGGCTAGTGATTTGATGTGGGTTACCCACCTGACTTCACTGGAGCTATAATAATCTATAATCTCTGAAAATATTGGCCTGAAGCTTTACTGTTGGGGGCTCTGTCAGCTAGCTACTAATTAAATCTATTCAGACGGGCTTAGGTAACGTTACGTATTTAGATGGGAGAGCATGAGGAGAGAGAATAATTAAGTTCACATGTCACTGAGTTTGAGATGTTAAATTAGTTATCTTACCCAGTAAACGACCTGTTGCTCGCCATGATACAACCTCCCTCGCTCTTCTGTCAGACTGGCGGCGGCAGTGGCGGGGATTCCGGGGAAACGTAGTGGCCGTGGTCAACCTTTGACTTCAATCGAGAGTGACCAATAGAAAAAGGCCTTTCATCCTGGTGGGTAGAGACCACCCACTGAGACGCAGCTTCACTCGCAAGCAAAACTTTTCAACTCACAAACAAAAGTTTTAGAGCCGCAAGAAAAGAGATCAATATTTGTGGTTTCGCGATGAAAAGTGTTTGAAGTGCACAAAGAAAAATAAAGATTTTCAAAAATTTACACGCACTGCAAATAATTTTAACAATTTCTTTATTTTTGAGCCTTAAGAAGACTTTTTTTTTGCAATCTTTTATTTTTTAATTACAAAATAATTTGTTTTACTCTCAAACACAGAATGTTTGATTGAATAATAAAGACACACAAATAACTCCATAATTGATCAACTGTGTCACCTGTCAAGAAATGTTCAGACTTTATAGATTAGGTTCAGAGTCCAGACAGATTACTGATGGATCTGATCTGTCTTATTTTTGTGCAAGATATTTAGCATTTCCAGTTGAAAATGCTTGTGGTAATGTTACACTTCAGATTTAAGCCTAACAGTATTTTGAGTCAAGCTTTGAGGGGAAGGTAATGGACTAGTGATGGTCATAGAGATTATGTATCACATTAGGAGCAAAACCTGCTTTTCTGGTGTCAATTTTTTTTTGAAGAGATTGCAATATGGTGCTGTTGATTTTCCACATTGATTTTACATTCCGTGATGTAACACAGTGGATAACAGATTCCAGACAATGTGATAGTGTTGATGTGTTTACAGGACTTGCGATATGCGGCCCATCCACTCTCACGCTGGCTGAGTGCTGAAAACTTAATGTGGGCCGCTCTGCGGCTCCCACTACAGCTCTTGCCATGGGGAATACCACCACCAAGTTTCGTAAAGCACTTATCAGTGGAGACGAAGTCCTGGCTTGCCAGCTTTATGAGAGCAACCCCCAATTTAAAGAGGCTCTGGAGCCCAACGCATCTTATGGGGAGCCCTGTCAACACAACACACCCCTGCACTACGCCTCACGCCATGCCATGACACGCCTCATCAGGTAGGAACCTGTGAATGATTGGGCACCCAAATACAAGCATTATCCTCTACTGATCATGTTGTGGTTGAAACAAGTGGCAGTAAAAATATAACAGTTTTGCTGTATTTCTTTTATGAGACTTTTTTCAAAATCACACAAAAAAACTTACTGACCCCAAACTTCTGAACAGTGCTGTATGTGTCAAGGCAAAACATATGAACACATTTAGCCTAATTTTAATATGTATCCTAAGAAAGGTAAGATTGTTAGACTTTTATTGATGTAATGGGAAAATTCAAACAGCGCAGCAGCATTTGTAGAAGTTTGTTGCTTCAGGGAGAACAAAAAAAAACCCACCGAATAACCTTCCCATGTTGGCCCCTAGCAGACAGAACCTAAAGCAAATACGCATGGAATGGGAAGCTTATGTGGAGCCCGAGGTGTTTTTGTGCGATGCAAGGTTATTTTTGCATGGTTGTTGAATTCTATTGCTTGGTATTTGAGTCAAGACCACTTGCAGCCATAAAGCCAACTCTGACTTAGTGTAGTTAATGCACCCCTCTGAGAAAATGGTTGGTAATTACCAGCTAGGACAGCTAGCTACTGAGGACTCTCTGTCCCTCCTCTTTCCTTTTCATGTTCCTCTTTTTACAGCATGTTGGAGCACACTACTAGTAACCTCAATGATTTCACAGCCTGATTGCTTCTCATTCATACATCAACTTTATTGTAAAAGGCAGAATATAAGTTGATCTGTATAGTGTCATATCTTTACCTTTGACCATGATTTCTAGCCTACATTGTAGCTTATTCTGGTGAAATGGACAGAAAAAGAGCATCTGATTGACATTTAAAAGTAACCTACATGTAAAGTGTTCTACTGTGCTGGTTATATGCAGATTTACAGACCATACCACAAAAAATAAGCTTGAACTGAAAGGTTGTACAGCACAAAGGGTTGTTTCCAGGCAGACTTTACCTCGAAGTTGCTTAAAATCAACCAGTCAAATTAGAGCTTGCAAGGTCAAAAAATCCTATTCTACATGTGTCCTAGTTGAAAACAAAGATGTTGACAAAACTACAAACATCCTAGCTAGAACCACCATCCAAGCTGTAACGGCCAGTTTGAAGTGGTTATGTATTGAAAAGCTAATACCAGAGTTCTGTATTTTGTAACTGGACTTTTGATTTACTTTGTGGCCGCTACTGATTCTTGGAAAAACAGCCTGCCAGTCTAGACTACACCCAGAATTTTTGAGGCCAAATGTGGCCAAATGCCACGTACTCTGGCATCTGGCCTAACATATGTGTACCCTTTGTGTGGTCTTGTTTTTATAATTCTCACACTTTAATTAGCTAGCATACAGCAGAACAAAGCACAAGATGTCATTCACCTGTTTGTCTAGACATTATCCTTGGATGTTGGTGTTATTCCACCTTAAATGCTTGGATTTGCATTTCATGATGTGGTTACAGCATTATTGCACTAATGTTCTATTGTTACATTTCAGTAGATTTAATAACAGTCATATAGTTAACAGGTGTTCGTGTCAATTTCATGGTAGTTCAACTAGTCTTTCTGGCCTCTCAGGTGCAGTTGCAGTTGGAGAGCAGGGTTAGGGGAATGCTGGGAGTTAGAGCTGTTGTTTTCAGTTGCATCAACTAATAAACTCAGATTGCCAGATTCACATCATAGACTTCCCAGAATAGCTCGCTGAGTCATTTCCACTAAAAGGCATTAAAGCCTGCTGAATGCAATCACTAAATTCACTCTTAAAGGGATAGTTCACCCAAAAATGAAAATTCTGTCATCATTTACTCACCCTCAAGTAGTTCCAAACCTGGATGAATTTCTTTGTTCTGCCGAACACAAAGGAAGATATTTTGAAGAAAGTTTGTAACCAGGCTGTTTTGGGGCACCATTGACTTCCATAGTAGGAAAAAAATACTATGGAAGTCAATGGTGCCCCAGAACTGCTCTGTTTCCCACATTCTTTAGAATATCTTCCTTTGTGTTCAGCAGAACAAAGACATTCATACAGGTTTGGAACTACTTGAGGGTGAGTAAATGATGACAGAATTTTCATTTTTGGGTGAACTATCCCTTTAAAGCTTACAAGGTTGTACGTTTATCTGAGTCCATTCTATGGTGTATTTCAAACCTGTTATCAATTACTTTGAAACTCCCGCAATTAATCGCCTGAAAATGATATTTGTCTTCCTAATTACCTCCAGGCAGGGAGACATCGAGGGCTCCAGCTGTATTGAACTGTGTCATCATGACATTTTCATTGTTAATATTGTTATGATCCTAACTCACCCTCATACTCGCTCTCCTTTATTGCTTGAAGCAATATCTCTGAGAAGAAGACGAAGGTCATCTTTAAATACTGCCTGTGGTGTTTTATAGAGGCTTATAAAATCAATATATAAGACACTTCTGGTCTTGGATGCTGATTGGACAATACAACATGGCGTAATCCACGAAGTGTTAACAGTTACGGTGCAAAACTCCTATTCATTGCTTGGCACCCTTAAGGCTCTGAGCATGTAAAATCAACCAGTGTTGATAACAGGATGTCATTCTATTCAACTCATTGTTCAACGCATAAATAAGCTATTTCCTGTGAATGTACTTCTGATTCCTTTGCTATTATAGGTAAATAAATACAAGAATAACAGTGCAGTAAACAGTAAAAAAAAAATGTTTTTGTTCTTCATCCGTATTTTTGCTACAAACTAAATAAAAATTATACATAGTTATAATAATAATAATAATAAATTAAAATAGTATGATAACAAATACCTGGTTGTAATATCGAGCCGCATATTGGACTCTTTTTGTACAGCTAAAATAACTGGAAGCCTCACACATTCAAGTTAAAAATGTATGTGCCTGCCTTACTTAGTTTTTCAGGCCTTAAAAAGTCATGAGATCTAATAAAATCTTAATCCCTGAAGTGTTCTATAGTTTATATACATTTTTCTAATTATGATCATCTAATTTCAGGAGATACTGCTATTGTGTAAAGCTTTTTGTGTAGCTTGTATAAGCTATAGTGATGCCTGATTTTTAAATGATTTGTTCTTTTTAGTCTGTTTTCAATGAACAAGATGAAGCTGTTTACAGATCAGTCTAAATGATTCATTAAATCAAGTCTGAATCAAAATGATTTGCACAAAATGAATATGTACAAAAACTACACTAAGCTACAGTTTTTTTGCATTTACTTTCATAGCATTTACTGTTTGTGTTTTGCTGTTGTAATTTGTATTCTTAAATGTAATTCTGATTTACAGTCGAGTTCCTTTTCTGCAGGTCTTTCCTTTTCTCCAAAGATGGCAACCCCAACAAGTGCAATGTTCACAATGAGACTGCGTTGCACCTGCTGTGCATGGGCCCGCAGATCCTGCTGAGTGAGGGGGCGCTGCAGCCGCGGATCAGCCGGCCCCAGGAGGATGAACAGAAGCGGGCTGAGTGCCTCCAGATGATCCTGCTGTGGACCGGAGCCAAGCTGGACCAGGGCGAGTATGAGAGAGCCAATGTCAATGCCACTGACAACAAAAAGAGCACCTGCCTGCACTACGCGGCGGCGGCTGGCATGAAGAACTGTGTTGAGGTAACAAGATTGTTTTTTTTCTTATGCAGTTCAGGCCTTATGTATGTATATATTGTATTTTCAATTGATTAAATGCAAAGCCTCAGTTCAGATTCAGCTCTGTTTGACTGTTTAGTATGTGGCCAAACTCCATGACCATGCAAGATTACTTTTCTGGTTTCACTGTAGGACTCTAGGATTGATTACTCAGTGAAGCCACTAACTAAGGGTTAGTCTTGTGTTTTACAGTTATTAGTGAAGAAAAATGCAGATTTGTTCGTGGAGAACGAGGACAGGGAGACGCCGTGTGACTGTGCAGAGAAACAGCATCACAAGGAGCTGGCGCTCAGTCTGGAGTCTCAGATGGTTTTTTCTCAGGATGCTGGAGCTCAGGAGAAAGAAGCAGAGTATGCCACCCTCGACCGACGAGAGGTATGGCTGTGTTAAAAACTGTTTTCTGATTTTAGATGTTTTAGCATTTATTTTTTATACATTAAGTTTAGGATCAGTAATATTATATATATATATATATATATATATATATATATATATATATATATATATATATATATATATATATATATATATATATATATATAAAATAACATGCAGTGTATAAACAACATACAGTGCCTCTGAGTGCCATTTGAAATCTTATTCTAAAATTAGCATTTTTATCAGACTCCTATGTGTATGTTCAGTAATTTCAAATTATGAGAAATGCTAATTTTATAAGAAAATTTCAGACGGCACTTTGCCTTTGCATCTAAGTCTTTGCTTTTATTTATTTTTTTTGAAAGAAAGAAATTAACATTTTTATTCAGCAGGGATGCATTAAATTGTTCCAAAGTAACAGGAAATTTATAATGTTACAAAAGATTTTCATTTCAAATAAATGTTCCTTTGAACTTTCTTTTCATCAAAGATTACTGAAAACAAAGTGTATTACAGTTTCCAAAAATTATTATCATCACAACTGTTTTTTAACATTGGTAATAATAAGAAATGTTTCCAGAACACCAAATCTTAAAAAAAAAAAAAAAACCTGAATGGTACTGTTTATATATAATACAATTTTCTATATAAAAATATATACTGTATTTAAAATATATGCGTATATAAATAATATTGCAAGTTTTTCTCATCAAATATTGATTTATGAAGTTATTTGCAATATATGTAATAGTATATCTTGTAATTAACTTAAATATATTGTACTATTTGTTAAATTTGTTAATCAATTCATAGCCCAAAATATAATATAGGCAGAAGTTTGCAGGCCTACAAACGGAGAAACTAACGTTGACTGTGCGTGTGAGAGTACACCGTTATTTCATTAGTCATAGCTGTGTGCTGAGGAAGTGAGCTCAAGATAAATCATAACTTGGTAATGTCATGTCAAAGGATAGGGCACCAGTTGAAAGAGGATAGACCCAACTGCCAGCAGCAGACTCGTGATTGCTTCGTTTTGCTGCTCCAGACAGGCTGAGCAATATAGAAGTTTAAAAGGAAAAGCTTTATTGGTTCTCTTTCCATCACTTCTCCACTTACACCCTCTTTCCTTTACACTTTTCATCTTTATGCCTCTCTCACCCAAACCTGTCATTCTCTCTTCTTTTTCTCTCCAGCCATATGAGGGATTGAAACTGCAAGACTTGCGTGGGTTGAAAGACATGTTGATAGTGGAGACGGCGGATATGCTGCAGGCTCCTCTCTTCACGGCTGAGGCCCTGCTGCGAGCTCACGGTATGAATTTACTGCAGCAAACAGTTCCACCCGGCCAGTCATATCACTGGGTGTATATGCTACTTTTTTTTTTTTTTTTTTACACTAATTGGCATCACAAGTGAATCCTGAGGTAGTTGGGTAAAATCTTTTAGATTTTGTGAATACAAATAAAACGTTTCTGACTTAATAGTCTTACTGTGCACAAATACTTTGGAGTACATGCTATATATACAGTATAAGTATCCCTCTACCATAGTTTTGCTGCAGTACGTATTTGTAAAACATTAGAGATGAAATGTTAATATATTGCAGAGGGCTGTCACTGTGCCAGCTGATCCATTTGATCAATTAAAGAAATATGCCATATTTGGCCAATATCCAGGACCCTTCATTCTTCAAGATATTACAAGCAAAAGGGTTTGGCTCGTCTTCATTACTGGGCAAACCAGAACATCCCATGTTTAATCTTTACTGAAGTATTTGGCACCAATTTCACATTCAACATTCAAAGAGACGGAAGGTGGTTTCAATATTTTTTTGAAAAGTGAAATTGCAAATTGCGGAATTCTCTTAGAATATTATATAGCTGGGAACTGCTGCATGTCCTAAACAGGCTCTATGCAACCAGGTTCCAGGTTCCTGTTCACACTTATTTTGCAAGATGGACTCAGGAATATTTTTGCAGTTTTTATTAAAACTTTATTTAAAAATTGTGTTGGACAATGGTGGCCTTCTAGTCAAAAATGTTTAGAAACACTGCATTAGAGGAACTTATTAATGTCAGTATGTTTAAACCTTCTTTTTGCTGAACAGATTGGGACAGGGAAAAACTTCTAGAAGACTGGATGTCTAATGCGGAGGACTGCTGCCAGCGCTCAGGTGTTCAGATGCCAACTCCCCCACCGAGTGGCTACAATGCTTGGGACACTCTGCCTTCTCCCAGAACCCCAAGAACAACTCGCTCCTCTGTCACCTCCCCTGATGAGATCAGCCTGTCTCCTACTGATGGCCTTGCCCTGGTTAGATTAATCGCCATGCATGACGTTATGATCCATGTTCTTTATCATTCAATGTACAAATACTGAAAAGAATATTGACACAGTCTGTTCAATGTTTCTTATGCCCATGTAGTGTGGAATTTGCATGTGCAGCATATCTGTGTTTGAGGACCCTGTGGATATGTCGTGTGGACACGAGTTCTGCAGGGCATGCTGGGAAGGGTAAGGAATGAAATATAAGTTTTGTTTAATGCACAAGATCAGATCATATCAGATATTTTCTTAATAATGCATACATTACAGATAACTATTTACACTACCAAGTTTGGTATCAGTGAGATTAAAGATAAATAATTACATACATTAATTTGACAAGAATGCATTAAATTGATCAATAGTGACAGTAAAGAAATTTGTAACATTACAAAATATTTCAAATTGAAATAAACATGGATGTTTTAAACTTTTTATTCATCAAAAAATCCTGAACAAAATATATCTCGGTTTCCAAAAATTTTTTGTTGCACAACTGTTTTCAGAAATGTTTCTTGAGTGCAAAATCACATATTAGAATGATTTCTGAAGGATCGTGTGACACTGAAGACTAGAGTAATGATGCAGAAAATTCAACGTTGCTATCACAGGAATAAATTACATTTAAAATCTTAAAGCATCTAGAAAAGTTGTTTTCAATTATAACAATATTTAACAAATATTACTGTTTTTTGATTAAATAAATGTGGCCTCGGTAAGCATAAGATATTTCAAAAACATTCGAAAATATTTCAGACTCCAAACTGTTAAACGTAGTGTATGTACTGGAATAGTTTCTAAATGGAATAGCTATTAACGTCAAATATATTGTTTTTTATACTTATAGTCATTGACTATTTCAGATATGTATTTTACCATTTCTTGTTTGTTTATAGCATTTGCAATGCTTCATGTGATGAGTAGTTCTTTCCCTCAAAAAAAAATAAACTTTTGATGTTTTTTGACATTTTTAAAATCCTGTGGATAAAATGAATAGGAAAATCCACCTCAGCTAAAAACCACTATATTGCAGGTTGTTTATGATCCATGTATTCACAGTCTTTGAACACTGTTTGTCTGGATGTCAGGTTTTTGAATCTGAAGATCCAAGAAGGGGAAGCACATAACATCTTTTGCCCTGCTTACGACTGCTTCCAGCTGGTTCCTGTGGAGGTCATTGAAAGCGTTGTCTCCAGAGAGATGGATAAGCGCTACCTGCAGTTTGACATTAAGGTACATTTGCAGCTCACAAAGCACCAGAAACCATTTCAAAGCTGCCATTTTATTTTTCTTATCATAGACTGTCTGACGTTGGCTTTGAATCAAATGCTGACAGCATCCTGCTGTTGGTTGAGTTTATGCCAGTGTTTGTTTGAGCAAAAAAAGCTTTTGTAAACAAACATTCTCAGAAGTCAAATGTTTGATTGTTGGGTAAATATCACGTTGATTTGATTTGGATGATTTACAGATTAAAATCGGTTTTGGATATTGGGTCATTTACGTCATCCAAAACAAAGAGGAAGTTTAAACACATTTCTATTCCATCACCAGGCTTTTGTGGATAATAATCCTGCCATTCGCTGGTGCCCCGTAGCCAGATGTGAAAGAGCCGTACGACTGACTAGGCCAGGCCCTGGAGCCTCTGACCCTCTGAGCTTCCCCTTGCTCAAAGCCCCCGCTGTAGACTGTGGCAAAGGCCATCTCTTCTGCTGGTACGTTAACCAGCTGTTTCCTTTATTTACACTCTCAGAAAAAAAGGTGCAAAGCTGTGTCTGGGGTGGTACCGTAAGGTACAAAAGCTAAAAAGTACATCTCAAAACCTCTAAATTATACATATTAGTACTCAAAAATAAAAAAAAATTGATCATTGTGAGTTTTGACGGTATTTTAATATCAGTTGAGCACATTTCTTTTTCACTTGCATTACTATAATATGTCTTCGCATTTTTTAGAGTTTTGAAATTCCTATTATTCCTTGTGGTGATTTGATTCTCATTACTGTAATACAATAATTTATTTCTGCAAAATGCAGTAAAACACTTAAAACCAAAATAATTAAATATATATATATATATATATATATACAGTGCACAGCATAAATGAGTACACCCCCTCTGAATAAATAAAAAAGATGTATTTTCTTAATGATCACTAATATAATTCATGGAAAGATGGTAAAATTTAAATGTATTAAACATATACTTAATAAAAACAACAAAATATATGCCAATATTTTCTGTAAGATAAGTAAATTAGCCAATTTTGTTTAAGTGAAGGATTGCAGAAATGAGTACACCCTAGATTTAATTCAGCAAATGTATAATATTCTAGTACTTAGTATGTCCTCCAGAACTTTAAGTATACTGCTCTGACCCTTCTTGGCACTGAGTGTACAAGTTCATGACAAATTTTCACATCTGTCCTGTTTAACTCCTGGAGGACGACCTCCTTAAATGCTCTGGGTTTTAATTGGGAGTTTTGCTCAGCTCGTCTCTACAGAATCCCCCACAGCTGCTCAAGAGCATTAAGATTGAGTTAAATACATGTTCACTGAAGGATTTTCACCTTGGGAGAATGAATATCTTCATTATCATGCTGAAAAAATGCCCAATAATGCAGGGAATGAGGGGAGGGTAGCATCTTCTGTTTCAAGTTTTTGTATTCCATCACACAGTAGTGTGTGAATTCATGACAGCGTTGATAAAGCACAACTCCCTCACACCTTCCGCACTCATTCATCCCTATATAAAAGCTTTACTACCACTGAACGTCACTGTGGGTACCAAACACTTCTCACTGTACTCCTCCTCTAGCAACACCAGAACATTTTGGATGCTTTTGGATCCGAAATGATTGACTTTGTCTCTTGAGACCAGAGTATGGATTCCCAGAAGTCTCTATTTTGTAAATATGGGCCTTGGAAGAGGTTAAATGTGTTTATTTTGCTTAGGGGTGTCCCCGACTAAGGATTTTCATAGTCGAATCGGAATTTTCGAATCTGGCCGATAGTCGACTGATAGCCGAATCATATGTTTGGGGGCGCGATCAAAATACGTTACCACGAGTCAAGTCAGACACAGTCATAATTACTGACTTAACACAGGGAAAATGTGTAACTGACGCCAGATACAAATGGGGTAAATAATGTTTTATGTTTTGATTAAAAGATAGTTAACATTAAACGTCAGTGAAACTCTAAGAATTCACAAAAAATTTTTTTTACAATAGTGCTCTCATTATAACGTTATGTAGCCTATATGACAGACAATTATTAATGTTCTGCATTTCTGTTTTGAGCTGCGCGTGCTGAAAATGACCAGAATGAAGCATATGATAGGGTTTTAATCAATGGGATTGAACTCATTTATCTCGTATAGAATACGCTTCGTTATTTATAAAACGTAACGTTAATATTTACGACTTATAGGCTATCTGCACAAAATGCCCTGAATGCATGAACGTGTCTGCGCGGCTCTGAATGAAGTCCTTTTATGGACGTGTTCTTCACGCAACAACGTGCAGAAACACTACAACTAAACTCTAAAAATTCACAGCGTTTTATTAGTGTTCTCATTATAATGTTATGTATATGACAGTCCCAGTCATAGTTATTAATATTCTGCATTGTTGTTTGTCCTGCTCGCGCTGCACGCTGAAGAGATAATCACGTAGTACAATGAAATGCTTTACTGCAGCTCAACTCAACCAAATGCATCTTATACGATATAAAGAATATATACACAATATACACATAAACCAGCTGAAATGTTTTGAAATCACTTGTAACCTAACTGATCGCAAAAATCCAGTCTTTCACTCTGCCTGTGTCAGTTTGAATCTTGTTAAAGATTTAAATCCCTTCCGCTTTTCTGTCGGTCACAGATCATCAAATGTGAAACTTAAATCTATAGGGGTGGTTAGATTTATTCACGCACATTAAAATATTTATTTAAAGCTTCTTTCTTTTCAGATTCTTATTTACAGCATTTTCATATTATGCTGTATATTAACTTATTGGGAGAAAACTGGTAGTTCTATGTGAAATCAGACATTTGAGCACCCCCATATAGCCAAAATGACACCACAGATCATAACACCCTGCGAATATTCGACCATGTCACTTCTGCAGGCTGCGTCATACTCTGTGAGATAAAGTGTCACTTTTTTCATAGCTTTTGCCGGCTCTGAGATACTTGCATGTTATTTCTCCTGCTCTTTTTCTAACAAAAATTCACTCATCACTACTTCTGCTATACTTTCACACTTAAAACAATAATTTGGTATTCCTCTTGTAACATTGTCCTCTTTTATGCTAAGAAATAAGTCACCTGGCAGTTCTCTCCCAACTGGTTCCACTGCTGCCAGCATTAAGTCTGAGTATGATTCAGAGGACTATGTAACACTTTTAATTGTCAGGAAATTACTTGTCTTTAAAAGTTTTGGTTCAATATACTCACCTGTTGATCAAAAATAGCCTTAAACCTATACACTTTTTTTTTTGTAACTTTCAGGAGGGTGTACTCATTTTTGCAACACTACATTTTATCACTTTGATAAGAAAATCTTATTTTGCTGAATAATTTTGACATTCTTCTTTGGTAATTGATCAAGCAGGCTTGTTGGAACATTATATCTCCAAAGAACCCTAACATGTCATAAGTAAAGAGTAATTGCTGAATTTGTTAAGTTTTAGAGGGGGTGTACTCATTTATGCTGTGCACTGTATATATACACTATATTGCCAAAAGTATTGGGTCGCCCCCTTCTAATGAGGTTTGACTACTTTAGTAATTTCTATGAGTACAAATCTTAATGTTAAAGCATATAATGATATTCTAGGACATTGTGTGCTTCTAATATTATAGCAACAGTTTGGACTTTTCTATTCTAACATGACAATGCCTCTGTGTATAAGACAAGGTTCAAGAAGAAATGATTGATTCAGTCAGTGTGGAAGAACTTGACTGGTCTGCATAAAACCAAGTCCTAATCCCAGTTTAACACCTCTGGTGTGACTGTAAATGCAGACCTTGAGCCAAAAACTCATCACCAAACACCAATGACTTGTACATATGGGTACAGTCATTTTAGACACTTCCAAAACTGTTGCAACATAGATGGAAATACAATTTTTAAATACATGAATTATGTTCCCATCGTTGTTGCCACAGATTTGGAAGTGCATTTTTCTGTTCTAAAGAAGGGGGTGTCCCAATACCTTTGTCTATATAGTGTATGTACAAGTCATTGGTGTTTGGTGATGAGTTTTTGGCTCAAGGTCTGCATTTACAGTCACACCAGAGGTGTTAAACTGGGATTAGGACTTGGTTTTATGCAGACCAGTCAAGTTCTTCCACACTGACTGAATCAATCATTTTCTTTTTGAACCTTGTCTTATACACAGAGGCATTGTCATGTTAGAATAGAAAAGGGTCCTGTCCAAACTGTTGCTATAATATTAGAAGCACACAATTTCCTAGAATATCATTATATGCTTTAACATTAAGATTTGTACTCATGGAAATTACTCAAGTAGTCAAACCTGTTCATTAGAAGGGGGCGACCCAATACTTTTGGCAATATTATGTAGGTAGGTAGGTATGTATGTATGTATGTATGTATGTATGTATGGTATGTATGGTTGTATGTATGGTATGTATGGTATGTATGTATGTATGTATGTATGTAGAAAAACTTAATACTTTAAAAGTAAATAAAAGCAATTAAACTTGTGCATAATATAATGCTGTACTTTTTCAGTGAGAGCTTAGGGGGCTGGTGGATTCAAAAACCCATAACAGCCCTAAAAATGAATATTTTTGTTAAAATATAATATATTGTTTCTTTTGATTTTGATGGGATACTCTGACACAGTCATGTTCCTGAGAGGTTTCATGAGATCACTATCTTAATGTTCATCCTGGAAAATGCCATCAAAGCACTATTCATGTTTATCTCTCGGGTTTCTTCTCAGGGAGTGTCTTGGTGATGCTCATGAACCATCCGACTGTGAGACATGGAAGATGTGGCTGCAGAAAGTGTCTGAAATGAAGCCTGAAGAATGTAGGAGCTCCAGACTTTTCAGTCTGCACCTTTGCTTAATAAATGCACCTTCACCTGTACCTTTATTTAATGTATGTTCATGATATACAACTTGCTGCTGTAGGTTTTAAAGTGCCCATATTATGCCATTTTTAAGGTTGCTAATATTGTTTTATGAGTGTCCTAAAACAGGTTTACATGCATCCAAAGTCAAAAAACACTCTAGTTTTCTCAAAAAATAGCTTTAATTTGACCTCATTTCTAAATGATTCCTAAACGACTCGTGCGAAGCAGTTCAAAGAATCAGTCTCTCTAAACCCCTCCTTTCTGTGAGCCCTCACTGCTGTGATTGGTCAGATGGCGCAGTCCTTTGTGATTGGTCTACCGCGTAATGACAGCCATGGGCGGACATGCAAATGTGTTACTTCGTGACGTACAGCCGTAACAGAATAAGATTCGAATTCCTGACGACTCGTTTAGGCAATTGCGAGCCGACTCTTTTTTTTGATAGACAATAACTTTATATATCGTGCACTTTCGGCTTCACAACTTTGCAGAAAGTTTATGTTCACATACTGCTACATGACACACTGCATGAAAGGTAATATTCGAAAAGGCATAATAGGGGCACTTTAATATTGAGCTCCTCTCTGTCTCTGAACAGTGGCTGGTGTGAGTGAAGCCTATGAAGATGCTGCCAACTGCCTGTGGCTACTCACCAACTCTAAACCTTGTGCCAACTGCAAATCCCCCATCCAGAAAAATGAAGGCTGTAATCACATGCAGTGCGCGAAGGTCAGTACAGAATGGCGTATGTGGACAAAAAAGACATTCGAATGTCAGCCCGCTAAATTGTGACTGTCTGATGATTATCAGCTGATACAGTGTGGACTTATGAGGTCAAATGTTTGAAAATGTATTCTATCAGTGAAGAAGTTGGTAATCACATATGTATGGCACATTTATCAAGGACTAATATTTAGCTCCAGAAACATTTTTACCCTATGAGGGCATTTGTTTTTAACTATAAAAAAACAAAGGAAGCCATCCATTAATGTTAAAAACATCAATTTAATCAATTAATTGAAAGGAAATAAAGTTTAATAAAGATTTAATATTTTTTTAATAAATAGATTTTACTTGCAGTTTTGTGATTATTCAGTACAGCAGCAAGATAGCGATATATTGCTTTTAAAAAAATTTATACAATTTCTCAATTAATTTTGAGTAAATTGCATTTTCAACACAATATGACCAGCTTTCTTATTTATAAGAAATAATATTGTTATAAGAAATATCAGCACTGTTAGAAAACTGCTTGTCCAATCAAATTAAAGGAATGCAATATAATTAGTATTCAACAGATAAAATAAATTCAAATCAAATTTGACAATTTTGTCAATTTTCGAGCATTTGAATTCTAAGCTAAAGGAAACTCAGAGTGAAAAGATCCAAATGATGCTATTAGACTTAACTTCCTCCTGTCATAATATGCTTGTCCACAGGCTTTAAAGGGGTCATATGATGCGATTTCAAGTTTTTCTTTCTCTTTGGAGTGTTACAAGCTGATTGTGCATAGATAAGATCCCTGAAGCTGCAAAGACTAAAGTCTCAAAACCAAAGAGATATTCTTTATCAAAGTTAAGACTCGACCACACCCCCCTAAAATGGCTCATTTAAACACGCCCCCACATGTCTACGTCACGGTGATTTGCAAAACACCGCCCAAATGTATAAGCAAAGAAAGGGGGCGTGATTTTTATTCTCGCTGTAGTATTGTTGCTGCCGCCGGCGCCACGTCCTGGAGACGCTGTGTTTCATTGTGAAAGCGAAAGTACTTTGTTTGGGCTTCCAAAAGAGGACACAACTAGAAATCAGTGGTTAAGTTATATTTACAACACTGTTCCAGAACAGTTCAACCCAAATATTGGAGTGTGTGCAGAGCATTTTATGGAGGACTATTTCCTGAACCTAGGAGTAACGTTAGCCTACCAGCTATGCTCAAAGGCTGTTTCTATAAAGTGGGGCAATTCCAACTTTGAAAGTCTGGCGCTTCTGACTCACAGCCTGTAAGTATGTTTTCATATTTAAAGAATTTGCCACTGACGATTCAAACGCGAGTTTTGAGCTGTGTAGAGTAGTGCTTGTTGTGTGTCGTTTCTCCGATCACAAATGCTTCCGTTTCACGCTTGAGGTATTCGGCCAATCACAACGCACTGGATAGCTGGCCAATCAGAGCACGCTTCTCAGAATGATGAGCTTTGTAAAAATCGAAGCACTTCAGAACGGTGGAGCATAGCATTACACCAAATACACAAAATAATGTTATTTTTAGCAACGTCATATGACCCCTTTAAATGAGCACTTACATACTATTTGTTCTATAATGTACAAAATAATGTAAAGTCGCCATTATAAAATCTCTTACAGACTTCATATGAGTGTGTTTGTATGTGTTTGACCCTGACACAAGATGCATGTGTGATGCAAAGCGGCCCTTTGACGTCAGAGGCAGGTGTTTGAACAAAGGCAGTGTGGAGGCCATAGCCTCACTGTTATTTTCTTAATGAAGGCTTAACTAAGGCTATGAGTGACAGGCGCAGGGCAGGGGGAAGGGGAAGCTATTCACACCACCAGCTCCATGCTCGTACACTTTTCGTTGATTAGTAACACGCATGCCGAGTGGAATTTCTTGATGGTTATGTTATTGATAAAAAGGAAGGGAAGACAGTTGGAATGTATGAGAGCAGTTGGAATTTATTGTATAATTCAAAACAATTTCTAGTGCTTGCATATGTATTTGCTGAGTTCTGTTTTACTCTCCTTTCTCATCTGGATCTCTTTGCAGTGCAAGTATGATTTCTGCTGGATTTGTCTTGAGGAATGGAAGAAACACAGCTCCTCTACCGGAGGATACTATCGCTGCACGCGTTACGAGGTCATCCAACAGGTGGAGGAACAGTCCAAGGAGATGACTGTGGAGGTACTCACGCCTTAAAACACATGGCAGCCATTCAAGAAATGCATTTACTTGGATCTTTGTGATTTGTTTGTGCACTACTGTGAATGGTGCTAGTCAATAAAAGGCTCAGCACTTCACATTTACTTTCCAGGCTCATATTTCTTATGTGTAAAAAGTAACAAAACAGGTTCTGTGCTTTTGTTCCGAGTTTACGTGTTGTTATGAGCTTGAATTTCCATCATGAAGTTACTCTTGCTTTTATGATTGTGTCCTCGCAGGCAGAAAAAAAGCACATGAGTTTTCAGGAACTTGACCGTTTTATGCATTATTATACACGATACAAGAATCATGAACACAGTTACCAGGTAGGAATATTTATGTAGTGAATGTCTTAAAAACGTTCCAGTTGAGGGATTGGCTCACTATTTGTTGACAATCATTCATCAAAGGTGCTTTTTTTAAATTAGTTAGAAGAACGACTCCTGAAAACCGCCAAAGAAAAGATGGAGCAACTAAGCAAAGCTTTCATTGGAAGTGAGTGGAACATAATTTACATCTACTACTGTACATGACTTTAGTTTTAGGTGTGATTATAGTATGTTCTTATAAACTGGTGTATTTTACATGATGTAAATATGTAGTAATGTCAATGTATCCGTTTCTTTAAGGGGAAGGGGCCCCACCTGACACCACTTTCATTGAGGATGGTGTGCATGAACTTCTCAAGACCCGACGCATCCTTAAGTGCTCTTATCCATATAGTTTCTTCTTGGAGCCCAAAAGCACAAAGAAAGAAATATTTGAACTTATGCAGGTAGTGAGATCGATATCTATTCACCACTTAAGAGAAACAACGCAGTGTGATTGGTTTCCATTTAACCTTTTCTTGCACAATATGCTGAGGTGTTTAATCTTTCTCCAACATACACAGACTGATTTAGAGATGGTCACCGAAGACCTTGCTCAGAAGGTGAATAGGCCTTATCTCCGCACCCCTCGCCATAAGATCATCAGTGCCACGTATCTGGTGCAGCAGAAGAGACGGGAGTTCTTGGCCTCTGTGGCTCGAGGTGTCGCCCCAAATGATTCTCCCGAGGCTCCCCGCCGCAGGTAAATCCTTGTGCTGCCATTTACACCATTTTTATCAGGTTATCATTTTTGCTAGTGTACTAGTACAGTATAATAGTATACATTTTCAATATGCACCATATGCAAACGGCATATAAAAACAAAAACATGAATTTCAGTACCATGGCATATTTCAATGTATCATAGTATTACCATCTAATACCATACTATTACTACAGTATAGTACTACTGTAGTACTTTTTGTACCATGGTAATACCATCAAGGATATAAACGATAAAATGTATTTGTAGATCTGTTGTCAACAAAAGAGAAACTAATATCTCCCTGCAGTTTTCTGCTGAAATGCAGTATAAGCTCTATGGTTTAATGTTTGACAGCAAAGAAATTAAGACATCCATAAGTATTAATATTTTCTATTATGTAAAATAAGCATATTATAATCATTAAATAGTATATTAAATAGTATTAGTACTATAGTAAAGGATTTTTTGTTGGATTTATTTTAATTTAAAAAAAATTAAACAACTTATTGTATGGTCATATTGCATCTCGTTGAAGAACACTATGATGGTATTATAATACTTTGATATTACTTTGGTACCATGTCCAAAATATATTATACTAACAGAAATGAAACCCTACAGCCACAGTACTTTTTCCTCTTTTGCAGTTTTGCTGGTGGGACGTGGGATTGGGAGTATCTGGGATTTGCCTCTCCTGAGGTATAACTGCATTACTGCTCTTGTGTTTACATTTTTTTCTGTTTTAACTCAGGGCTCGCAAAATTTCAAAATCCCTGGTAGCCCTTCGGGCAGGTACTCTTCAGAGTTTGGTAGCCCGAAAATTCATTTAACTAGCCCAAATAAAAAAAAAGACAATAAAAAAAAAAAAAAAAAAAAAAAAAAAAAAAATATATATATATATATATATATATATATATATATATCAAATTATTAACTAGCCCAAATAAAAAAAAGACAATTAAAAAAAAAAAAAAAAAAAAAAAAAAATATATATTATATATATCAGATAGGAGTCTAAATGTCAATCAAAAATATTTTCAATACACAAATATCAACAAATATTAAGGAAGGAATTTTATTTCACTATTTACAAGGCATCTGCAGAATTAAAAAAAAAAATTAAGGCAATTTATGACCCATTTTAAGAGCTGCACAAGTAAAATGAACACAGTATGAGTGGGGTTGGGCAATGTCTATGGTAACATACAGTATTAAGCCATAAAATGACATGATTTATAGTTCAGATACAGGTTTTCACAAAAACAAAAATCTTATACAACAGCATTTCAGGCTTAGACCATTTTTATGAAAAGGGATAAATCAAGCATATACATTATTATATTAAATTAAAACGAATAAATATTACTGTCTAATAGTTTAGATTTTTAGAGGCACATTAACTTCTTTCTCATTTACAACTCTGTGTTTGCTGCTTAAAAACATGGGTCAATATTTTCATTGATCTGACCATAAACAGCAAGAAAGGCTTATTGGACATGCAAATTCATTTTCTGCCACGAGGTGGCGCTTTAGGAGAGGTTTAATATAGCGGTTTCTCCGTTAGCGACTGTACACAAAGCAGCACCGTCCACGCTCATAAACGCTGCTTTATCCGGCACTATAGTTAGATGAAATAAAAATGCCAACGACATGTTTCTGAGGACAGTCGTTTCCCTTCAGATACATTCACATAAAGACATCTGCATCGCATTTTGACTTGAAACGCTCACACAGCCAGCCAGAGTTGTAACTCACTAGACTGTTAATGCCCTCTGACTCTCTGCGATGTCCTTGTAATAATGTAGGAGAGTTGTGTGTTGTTGTAAAGTACTAGCAGTCACCGAATCTCATTCTATGTCCAAAGATGGTGAGGAATCACCCAGTACGGGGATCAAATGCACAGCGTGAGAGCAATTACAATGCAGGAGGCCAGCCGCAGGTACTGCTGAAGACAAAATAACAAAACATTCTTACTTAACAATTCTTAATTAACAAAATTTGGTGCAGCATCAATTTTATAGTCATTCATATGTCCAGTATGACATAATATATATGATCCTGTCAGAATAAATGTAATCTAGTGTTAAGATGTTAAGGCTGGTCATCTCCTGGAATATTCCAGATAAAAGACTATGCCGTTACTTGGTCTAAATGCTTAAATAAACCAAAATTCCTGTCCTGTGGTCAACTTCACCGTTCTTGAAATGTGGACACTGTTGTAGGTTGCTTTATCATGCATTCAGTTTGCCTGTGCAAATAATCTGCATTCAGTCTTTCTAACAACTGCAAAATTATTATAATATTAGCTTTTTAATATATATATTTCTTAATTTTTTTAATGCCTAAATACAGTGGCCTCAAAAAGGATTTGGACACTCAATCATTCTTAAAGTATGAATTCTTTTGCAATGGATAATTACATATTAAACTAAGAGGCATCTGCAAACAAATGGTGCTGAACATATTTTCTCAAAACTAACATCATTTTTTTTTTTTTTCAATGACTTTTAAAAAATAAATCAGGTTGTCAGTCTTGCAGAATAACCACCGGTGTAGTTCATTGTATTAACCATGAACATGTTCTACTACATTTTAACTAAAGCGTTACATCCAAGAAAATATCCAAATACTTTACAGTAGTTACATTTTTTTTTTTTATTATAAAACAATTTAAACACACTTCTTTTTGTGGAGTGTTTTGCTTGAAAAGTGTTTTAAAGTAAAACTGTGATTAGACATTTTGTTATATAATTACAAGAAATTAATTTTTAAGTGTGACTTAAGTGTCCAAATATGTTGTAGGGTCATTGTATTTTATTTTAATCCATATTAGTAGTAAGGATTAGACACGCAGGATACGGTTTTCAAATAATCATTTCAATCACTCTTTTATTCACTACATGTAATATTAAAGTCAATCAGTTTTCTTGCGAGAGTCTGTCAATTATTTAAGGATCTATCCATTACTCAATTACTGCTCCTTGACAACAAGTCATGTATTTTTGTTATTAAACTGAGGTTGATGGTTACTGCAGGAATACTCAGATTTCCAGTACAGACGGAGACACAGGCAGCGGCGTAGAGGAGACCTGCTCAGACTGCACAGCCTCCGCAGTAACACCCCTGAACCACATGACTCCAATGACAACACTTTAGGTAAAGCTCCTGACTGAGATAGTGACCCCACATAAAGTTAGGATAGAAATAACTGAAAGAGCTGCTTTATGTCGGTGTTACAGAGTTTGAAATTTCTGCATGTCCAATTTGTGTCTACAGAAACATATGAGGGAGGCAATACACAAAGGCATGGGATCTCCACGGTGAATATACTGTTTATATGTAAAGATTTTCTAACCTGATTAGGGCTGCAAAATGATTAATCGTGATTAATCGCATTCAAAATAAAAGTTTGTTTACATACTATGTGTGTGTACTGTGTATATTTATTATGTGTATATATAAATGCCCATACATATATGTAAATATTTTATGTATATATATTTATAATTGTATATAATTTATATTATATATAAATAGAAATATTTTATATATAAATCTAACATGTTTTTCCTTAATATATACATGCATGTGTGTGTATTAATATATACATAATAAATATACACAGTACACACATATAGGATGTAAACATAAACTTTTATTTTGAATGTGATTAATCACAATTAATTGTTATTTTTATTGTTATTTTGATTGTTATTTATTGTTATTTTGCAGCCCTAAACCTGATGCAGCGTTCATTTTTCCACAATTATTTGTTTTGGTCATGTTTTTGTATTTTGAATAAAATAATTTAGTTACTATTTCATATTTTAATTTTTGTCAAATTTACTATAAAATGGTATTTAAATTTAGTCAACGACATGGCTAAATTAAACAAAATATTTCATACATTTTCATATACCAGAAAATATTTTATATGCTATTTAAATATGAAACCATTTAAAAACATACACTGCCATTGACAATTTTAGGGTTGGTAGGATTTTTTGGGAAAAAGTCTCACCAATGCTGCATTTATTCGATCAAAAGCATGGTAAAACAGTATTGTGAAATTTTACTAAAATTTAAATAACTGTTTTCTATTTGAATAAGTTTTAAATTGTATCTTATTCCTGTGATGGCAAAGCTGAATTTTCAGCAGCCATTACTTTGGTCTTTAGTGTCACATGATCCTCCAGAAATCATTCTAGCATGCTGAAACATTTCTTATCAATGTTAAAAACAGCGGTGCTGCCTAATATTTTTGTGGAAACTGTGATGCATTGTTTTTCAGAATTATTTGATCAATTTAAGGCTAAAAAGCAGGATTTTTTAAAAATAGAAATCCTTAGTAACATTATTAATGTCACACTTCAGTGCATCCTTGCTGAATAGAAGTAATATTTTCTTTAAAAAAAAAATCTTACTGACCCCACACATTTGAATGGTATTGTAGCTAAAAAATGAGTCAAAAAGCATATATTGAGAATTTGAACCCTTTTTATCCCTCAGGCACTTGGGTCTCTGGATGAAGATGACCCCAATATTTTGTTGGCTATTCAGCTGTCCCTACAGGAGTCCGGGCTGGCCTTGGACCCCGAGCCTCAGGATGTGCTCAGTAACGATGCCTCTGTAGGTGCCAGTGGTTCCTCTCTGCCCTCTAGACTGGATTCTGCGCCCCATACTGCGGATCCCCCCCGAGCTTCCATGAGCAGCTCTGAGCTTCTTGAGCTGGGAGACAGCCTTATGAGACTGGGCAACATTACCAGCCACTATACACCCTTTAACATGAGTTCCTACCCTGATGCCTTGGGTAACGCCTTCACCCCTAGTGACCCAGACTGCCTGGACCCTTCCACCAATGCCAACCTGCTTGGCAACATTATGGCCTGGTTCCACGATATGAATCCACAGAGCATTGCACTGATTCCCTCAGCCACCTCAGATGCCAGTCCCGAGCCACCCATTTTTGGAGAGGGACAACCTGCCAAAGCCCAGGACGAGGAGAATGAGGTGGGGAGTCCTGAGCAGGGTTCCCTATCGCTAATGAAAGAGAGTGCAGATGTGTTGGCATCGCAGCTTTTGGAGCTAGAATGTGTGGATGACGCACAACCTCCTAAAGCAGAGCCAGACTTGGAGGGTTCGGGCAGCAGTGTAGATCTCACTAGCGCAGTTTGTCCGGAGAGCAGTACTGATCGGGATGCGCAGGTAACCGACCTCTCCTTAGAGTGGGAGGAAGAAGTGCACCTAGTGTGAGGAAAAGTCTAATTATGTTTACCAACTGAGTGCTCTTATCGTGCCAAAACACTAAATATAAGCAGAATTGCTTGTTCAGAAATGGAGAAGAGTGAACCAGCTGCATTGGGGTTAGACAGGACTTGTCTTGGTTGTGTGTTGCACTGCGTCTGGTGGAAGAAACAAGAAATTGTGGTCAGATTCAAGCTGATGAAAGTAGATGAGAGAAGAGTGGGTCTCATTCATTAACCATATTTGTGTGTATGAATTTTTTTGCACAGAAATCATAATTCATTAATATCTTAGCACTTCGATTTTTTTTTTCTTCTACATTTAGCATAACATTTAGAACCAACTAAAACTGTATGTATGTAAAAATCAGTCCTGGTGGCCTTAGAAACATGAAATGGTTTAAGCTGAATGGTTTATACGGATTTGGAAATTTGAACATCTGAGTGACCCAAAAATGATTTAGCATTAAAAAATTACACACATTTTAGATCTGGAATGGGTTCTGCATAAAAATTTATTGTTAGACCTATATAAAAGGTCTTTATTTTGTATTTAAAAGCCATTATATGGAGATAGTTAGGGCACTAATTGTGCTAATTGCTAACTTTAGGGACGTTTATGTAGAATAATCTGGATTCATTAACATTAGAAAGACAGTAAGAGCAAATTTACATGCCTACCTGTTGAGAGTAATCGGGTGGAAATTGTGTAAGAAGCATTTCTGTGCACATAAGAACACGATTATAAGTGAATGTTGCAAAGTATTAAACTCACAATGAAATGGAAGTAGTGACAGGTATTTTATTCCATATTGTGGAATACATTAATCCGAGTGAAATTGATATTTGGAAAAGAAAAAATGTTAAGTGGCGACTTGGTTATATCCATTGTTGTTGATTGCAGTCGATTGTAAGAAAGAGTCGGGGTTTATGCACGCTAAATGATTGGAGAAATGAACATACATCATCATAGGTAAGTCTCTGTCATTTTCACTGGAAGATCCACCTCGTTTAAGAATTACAAGGTTTTCATTTCAAGCCGAGCGAGGCCACTTTGGCCATCTCTAGAAATCCTGCTGTGGGTGCCATGAGAGAACGCGCCATCTGTATTAGATTGGAAAGTCATTCTTTCTCTTAAGTTCAAATGAACGGAAATTAAATGGATGAATTTTTGACATAGTTGTATCTTTCTGAAAAGGAAAAAGGAATGTTTACGTGCAGAAGAAAATACATGAAAGCCTCAATCCAATGTTTCTTGGCTCTTACAGTTACAGTGAAACTGTGAAGCCACCATTAAGACCTGAACTTTTTGCCCTGTTTTGTTTTTAATTCTACAGTTCTCCTATTTAGCAATGCCAATTTGTTGCTTTATTTAAAAACACAAATGTTTAATTTATGTCACATTTAATGCAAGTGCAGATTGCACAATGCACATTTCATGTTAAAAATAAGTTGTGTTTTGAAATCTTCAAGCTGTTTGTTCTTCAACATATTGTCCTGCAGAAGACCTTTTTCTCTTCCAATAGGTTACAATTCATGTAAATTTACACCTGAAAATGTGAGGGCATTTATTACCTTATCCATTGTGACTACTACACACAATACCTCGGATTATCCTGTGTTGTGTATTTCATTTGGGCTCATGAATTATGCATATATATGCATAAAGACACTTCACAGGTCTTCTGAAGCAATAGAGATATAACAACAGTGCTTTTCCTTTTTTTGTTTGTGTGCCAAACAATGTATGTCATATTACATAGAAAGTCATTCTCTTTAACAACAAAAACAGTTATTTTGTCTCTTATTTTACAAGGCCAAATTAATAATCTGTTTACCAATTATCAAACCCTTGCAGGAGGCCAATCACATCCCTCACTGACAAAACATACTGTGCAGTGACCGAGAGGCTTTTCAAGGAATTTTCTAGGTTAAATACAATTTAAGATTTATAGACAGCATCTGTGGCATGCTATCGGTTACCACATCGTCCCTTAGTTTGTAAAACAAAAGCAATGTCTTTAAAATGTAACTCCAACACTGTTGATAGATCTTAGTGTAATTAAAACAGAATATGTCTATTACTGATACATAATTGTTGGAAGGTTTTAGATGTGGGGGAGAGATCCCCCCCCCCCCTTTTCTTTAATTTACTGTTCTCATCAGTGTGCCTTTTTTGTACTTTTTCTTATTTATATACATGTTGCCTAATTATGTTAGTGCTTGCTGTGTCAATCAAATAGCCTACAATCAACCTTACATATTCATGAATTGCTAAAAATTCAATTTCTATATTCACTTGCTAAAAGTATGTTTCTTTTTTTTCAGATTGAATAGATTTTGGTTTGTGTTGACAACAGCCTCATGTTTTGTATTAAACTGAACAGGTTGCCATGTTTTGATTGTGTTTTCTGACATTACAGTTAGAAAGGTCTGTGGCCCTAGAGAGGTGTCTTTTATTGACATAAGGACACAAGGGGAAAAGAAAGACTAGATGTAGATTTGGTGATTATAGTGGGTGTATTTAGGTTTGTTTGTTACTTTTTCTTTTCTTTTTTTCCAGAAAATTTTACATTGAAAGTGATGGCCAGTTCTTACAAATTTGACATTTGATTAAATCATCTTGTGTACTAACGACCAGTTTTTACATCCGTTTTTTTCCCATAACTTGGGTATTTATGCTCAGATTAAAAAGTTTAAAGTGCAGTCCTGTTTTAGTGTGGTTCATGAAAAAACTAATGCAACAAACATGCTTTCTTAAAATTTAATGACATGAAACAGTGAAATCCGGTAAAATATTTTTCTTGACAGATTTGTTGAGTTAGTTTAAAATGCTAAATTTCTTCTCTTGTTCTTGTACGTTTTTTTGGGGTTTGTTTGTTTCTGGTAAGGTTAAATATACAGGACCCCATTATTCATTGTTTTCAAAGTTAAGGATATGTATTTGAGACCATATTTCTTTGAAATGGACATTTATTGTAGCATTTTGGCTGTGATCGCATTCTCAAGGAAACACCCGCACGGGTAAAACAAACAGTGGAGGCTCCGTCTGCTTCATCCAGCATCCAGCAGAATAATGGCCAAGGAAAACAGGTTTGCATCTTTCTAAAACTTGCTTTCTAACGTCGATTTGTGTAACCTTGAATTTAGACTGCTATTGTCACACTTTTAAGTATAATAAAAAAAAGCTATCTACACTGCACTGTCAAAAAAAGTAAAGTAACTTAAAACCTTTTAAGTTAACTCAACTAGCAACGACAATTTAAAAACTTTAGTTCATCTAATTAATAAAAGTCAGTCTACTGAGCGTAAAAAGATCTGTTAGAGCAACCAAAGATGATTCAGCAATACTAATCTTTTTATAACAATCTTTCTTTTAGATTTGTTTATTTTCAAAGTTTTCTACATTACATCAGTAGTATTTGCCTCTTACAACTAAAAGCAAACATTTATGCTAATGAACAAATGTATTAAATTGCTTGTAATGAGATGCAAATATACAGTACCTCAGCACACGATTCTCAAACATGGTGAGGATCAACAAATTTTAAATCAGTAAAAATATGAACTCTGATCCACGTGACAGTAACAACAGCAGCAGCAACATAAATTAAGCCAGCAAAATGTAAAACAATGATAATATTTTAATAATAATTAACATAAAATGTTTTCAAGCTGCAATGCATGCTGGGAACTTGTGCAATGTTGTTCAATGTAAAATTGTTTAAGATGACTCAATTTGAACTCAACTTGAACTAAAGGTTTCAAGTTGTTGGTTGCTAGTTGAGTTAACTTAAGAAGTTGATTGTGATAGGTTGCCTTATTTTTTTGAGTTAGGTCAACTTTTTTTTTTTTTTGAGGCACAGTGTATCAACTGTACCCGGATTGGTGTCCTATTGCGTCACGTGCTGTGTAGTTGTACAGTGTTATGATAATAGGATAAAAGTCACATTTACACACATGCTACGCAAATTCTGTAAAAAAATAAAAAGATATTTGTGATATTTCAACTGTCTATTATTAATGGACATTATTTTCTAATATGAATGTTAAAACGATTACATAGCATTTTAAGAAATATACAAGGTGGTAAAGTGGGTACAGTTGAGACACCCTTTAGGTTGCTATGTACTGTATAACAGTTCAATCATAGAAAATAAACTGCATATAGAGGCTGTGTGTGTTTGTGTACTGGTGTTACCTACATTATGGGGACCAAATGTCCCCACAATAATACCAGTATTCTAACCTTATGGGAATATTGTTTAGGTCCCCATGATGAAACAAGCTTATAAACCATACAGAATGATTAAAAATGCAGAAAGATTTGAGTGATGCATAGGTTTAGGGGTAGGGTTATAGAATACAGGTATGTATATTGTTATTTTTACAGTTATGTTTACAGTTGTACTGCTTGCCATATATTTTCTAGTGTTAAATATTTGTTCCTATTTTGTTTAACTGAATCTGAATTAAATAAAGCAAATAAATAAATGTATTTTTAAACTGTAATTATTTAAAACTGTAATTTTGTAATTTATTACATTTGTAATAAATGGTTAGCCAGCTTTAGAGCATTAAGAATGGGCGTCTCAACATGGTACTGTTTCAACTACACCATATGGGTACAGTTGAGACAAAAATCCACCTCGTGTTTATGAGCTAATTGTGGAAAATATAAACTACTTATGGCTATTATCAATTTATGATATTTTAGTACACAAGCAAAAGAAATATCATGTGAAAAATCACTTCATTTCAGCATCTAGTTTTTGTGTAGTGATGAAAAGCAGAAAGTGCCTCTACTGTACTCAGTGTACCCTACACGACATTGCTCCCTCTGTACAGTTTTGGATGCATATTTGTATTTTTTTGCTTAGAAAATTTTACGCATATATACGTTTTAATGACATTTTAAAGAAATATGATTAAAATAATTGTACACTTGCATGAGCCTACAAACATAAGTCTTCTAACTATATGGAGCGGGTCACCGTCGCCCACTTAAGGGCGCCGCTACGTTTACATCAGCACTGTCAAGCCATCACAACCATATACAAAACTGTTGCTAATCTTGTTTTCCCCTTTATTTTATAGTCCAAACAGGAAATCCACGGACAATCCGCACGGTTACGTAGCACCAAGTAGGCCTATCTGAGAGAAAAATCTCAACCAAAGGAAAGAGTAGACAACACATTTTCAAATTAAAATATGTAAGTGCTTTTCATTCAGGCTTGTGTATAATTTTTATTTCTCCCTCCAATATTTACATGGTTTAATAAAATGTTTCAATGGCTTTTAATCTTCTTTCTCTTCTATCAAAGCACCAGAGTCTGTGTCAACAATTGTCACACATCAGAGTCTGTGTTCTACAAGCTAATCGCTTCTTTCTACTGTTCAAAATTGTTTGCTAAATGTACTTTTATGTCAGCCACTTTCTATCCAGTAACCTGCACTTCTTGTGATCAGGGTGTCTATTATCAAACAGGAGATGTCACTAAAGTAATAGATGACCCAGACAGCAACATGTCTTTTAAAAAGCTTCAGAACGTCATCCTTGAAAGAATCGGTTGAATGAACGAGTGACTCATTCATAAAGACATCAAACGAGGGAAAAAATCCTAGTAACCTATTCTTATTTACTGGACTGGACCATAACTTGATGCAGGGGTTTTCAAGCTGCCGTCTGGTGACTCCTAAAGGACCACAAGGGAGTAGGGTACATAGAAAACAGTGAAAAATGTGTATAAATAAATACACAAATAAATAATGTAATAAATAAACTAAATAAATTAGATTAAAATAAAAAATTTAAATATATACACCATAAATGCATTTACAGGCTACTATAGTGAGTAGAATGTAAATAATGCAATGTAATGATAAACAATGTAATGTAATAATATAATGAAACTGAATATTTTCCAAATAATATTTTACACATTTATAATATTCATTTTCACAGTGTAAAAATATGTTTTTCTACATGTAAATGCATAGCTGTCTTTTAAATTTCACTCCAATGAGAGTGAAGGAAGGGAGGATCTGTTTCTATGGTAAGTATTACTAAAAAGTAAGATGTAAGTACTAACCAACCTCATTTAGAAAGCACATTTTTAGTGGTGCAGTATAGGCTATTATTATTATTAGTTTAAATAGAGGTAGTAAAATTAGTATGTATCAGTATACTAATGCAGCAGATGATTATCTGCTGTCCTGCTAAGTTATTATTGATAGAGAAACAAATGTGTAACAAACAATATCACATTTTTGCCACTTTGTTTCTTCTTCACTCAGCAAGTATACAGACAGAAATTAATTACTGAATGGTTTGTCTTAAAAGGTTAGAATCTGATAATGGCTGATGTGGTATATTTTTAATATGTCTGTATTTTGTAGCAATCAAAAGAGAAGTGCTATCATCTAATATGGAAAAAAAACATGAAAAAACATTTCTGTTATAATATTTTTGGGAGGTTGGTTATTTATGTATATATGTATGTATTGATTTATTTATTGTTCCTTGACTTCTCTGTGAAGTGTTTGGTTATTTTAGTCAGTAGCTGTCTTTAAGAATCAATTACTTAACATTATTTAATGCGTTAGGTATCACAAACTAATTATACTGTTACAGCATTTATAGCATCTAGATTAAAGCTAATTTGTACTGTTGTTCATCTCATATTCACTAGCTACTGTTAATCTTGAAATGTTAAAATTGGGTTTGTATAACGTAGAAATTCAATTAAACTACATGCATACAAATGCTGTTCATTGTTAGTTCATGATAACTAATGATTCCAGTGTTTACAAATCAAACATCATTGTGTTGTTAATATTTCAACAGTGAACAATAGAAAGACTTAACTGTTAGACAACAAATCATAGACATTTTAATGTTGGTTTTTCAATGTTTAACTTCTGTCCAATGTGTCACAGCCATCAGCTGCTGAGCCTATGACAGCCACCTGAGGGCACTCTTCTGGAACATTGTTGGTTTGTTTTGCACTTCAGTTCCCATTACCCCTTGCACTGATTGTTTCATTTCCATCAGCTGTTTTCATTTACCTATTAGCTCACCCTGATATATACCATGCTCACTTGCCTTGTGTCCCAATGTGCATACTATCCACTCTATTTGCCCTAAATAGTATTGAAACTTACTAATATCACATAGAATTTAGGATGGATAGTATGCACAGGCTTGTCTTTTTTTGCTGGAGTATTGCACCTGTTATTTTGTGTTTTCTGTTAAATGTGTCGATTACCTTTTGCCAGTGTTTTGCCCGTTGCTCTGTTTTTTTGGATCGTTGTTTTGGACTTTTCAATAAAAGCTGCAATTGGATCTTGTTTGAGAGTGTTCCGTGATATGATAGACCCGTATAGCTACTCTTGATCTACACTGTTTTAAGGTGAAGTGTCTAATTGTTTTCTATCTTGGTTTAATATTTAAGGCCAGGGGCCCGTTTCAGAAAGGAGGTTAGGTGAAAACTCTGAGTATGTTAACCCTGAAATGAGGGAAACTCTGGGTTGTCTGTTTCAAAATGGGAGGTTTGTCAAACCCGGGAAAGCAGGGCAACTCTGAGCTCAAATTTAAACTCAGAGTTGGTTGAACCTCCTTATTGAAAGAAGAGTGTTTGGGAAACTTGTATTTAAACAATCAAATATTTTTTTTTTTGGTGCAACTAGTGTGAATGTGTATGTTTGCTGCTTCTCTCAGGAGCCGCTCACATATGATATGAGTAAATATGAAATATGGTATATGTGTTTAATTGATGGGATATATAGTTTTGCAGGGAATACAGAGGGGATCGGGCACTAATTATTACAGTCTTAGATGAAGACACCAGGGGCCCGTTTCAATAAGGAGGTTCAACCAACTCTGAGTTTAAACTTGAGCTTAAACTCAATAACTTAATAACCATTATAATATCAGAGGTGAAAACTGTAAATTATTGAAATAATATTCGTTTTAATGGTATCCCATGGCCACAAAAAAAAAGAAAGAAAAAAAGGAAAAAGACAAAGAAGAAACAAGAACGTGGCAGCAGCTAAAAATGAAGTATAAAAACACAATTCAATCAAGGTAAAGCTTTAAACATGAAAGGTTCAGGGGTGTGGGCTAAATGACTTTACAAACATTTGACATTAAATATCATTCAATGTCTATTTCAACGCGCTGCAGCTTTTTCCACATAGTCTAACTCTTTTCACATAATTAAATATTTCTAATAATTATTAAATAAATTCACATAATTATAATTATACATTTCTTAGAGTAATAAAATGAACTACTGACTTGTCGACAGCAAGAAGGCAGAGGGAGAACCTGCAGCACCACTGACAGATGAAGAGGAGATGCTCAAGTATTGGAAGATTTCTAAAATCCAAAAGTAAAAAGAATAACTTTTGCTTTTGTATTAGGAAATAAAGATGACCAAAAAATTGTGAATAATTAGTTTATTTAACAGCTGTGGTGGTGGTTACAGCTCGTACTACCCCTCCATCTGGCATCCTTCATTCCATACAGCAGTTTCATTTTCAGAAGGTGTGATGGTGGAGATGTGCTTGTCATCAATGCATCCAACAGCACTGGAGATCCTGAAGGAAATTCTGATTATTGGGTTACTTCCAGATGTCACAGAAAGATGTTATCGTCATTTATCAGATTAGCCTCATTTAAACTGATTTCTACACACTGACCTACAGTCCTGTGATACTCCTCTTTGACGGATTTGTGCTCAGGAAATAATTCTCAGAATGAGTGTGAGGGATGCACACTTTCCTTAAAATCTGCATACAGGATTTATAATGTGATAAATAATAATGTCAGGGTTCTGTTGTGTGTGTCATGTGTTCCCGCCTCTTGTGTCCATATTTGGTTTGTTTCCTGTCCCTGTTTCATGTCATTATGAGTTAAGTATGTTCCAGCTGTGTTTGTCTCGTTATGTGTTAATTACCCTGTGTATATTAGTCCTGTCTTTTGAGTCCTGCCTTGATATCCTCATTAAATCTATTATTTGCGTTTACGTCCTCGTCGCCGTGTTCCTGTTCCTCCCTCGTGTGTGCACCGTGACAGAAGACCAGACCCAACCGTAAGCGGCGCCCATTCACCCCATTTTGTTTTCCGTTTTTTTCTAAAGTCTTTGTTTTGGTTCCTGTGTGTGTGTGTCTGTCCTGCGGCAAGGAAGACGCCGCTCGTAATCCCGCCATAGCCGTGAGTGCCACGAGTCTGCTGGCCGCGAGCCCTCATGCCTGCCAATCGCGGGAGATATCTGCCGCCGGCGGTGGCTCTCCCGCCTCTGACTCAATGCCCGCCAGATCGGCGCTGACTCATGCCCGCTGGCTGCCGCAATCCCTAGCCCCGTGGATTCAGTCCACTCTTCACGGCCAGGAGTGCCGTGTGTCTGTCTTGTTGTGCCCACAGGAACATTTTAAACTAACCTTGTCTTGTCCGTGGAGACTCGTCTGGGGCAGGCGGCTCCTCTTGTTGTGGCCATGGAGGCCATTCTAGCCGCCTGCCCCCTTGTCGCAGATGTGGAAGCGGTAGCTGAGGGAACCTTGGGAGGACCCCTGATGTCTCTTCATGCCCAGAAGAAGCCTCAGCTTCCTAGCTCGCCCAGGAGGGCTTCCTGTTCCTGTGGGCGGTCCTGTTTGTCTAGCCCCAGAGGGCTGTCTTGTTTGGTGTGTTTATCCCTGGAGGACTATCCTGTCCTGTCGTCTGTGTCTAGCCCCGGAGGGCTCCTGATACCCCCGAACTTCCCCAGGGAAATTTTTTTTGGGGGTAAAAGGGTTCCGGTGGTAGGGGCCGGGCCGAGGGGACCGAGGCCACGGCCACAAGGACCATCTGCCATGGCCTCCTGAGCTCCCAGCTCCGCCATGGCCTCCATTGTCTGTTCCGCTCTGGAGATCCCCATCCTGTGTTCCTGTCTGTGTTTGTCCTGAGGGGCCTCCAGAGCGCCCACACCCCCCTCCCCGGTGGAACTGTTACGGCGTGGGACACGCCTTCCGGGAGGGGGGAGTTATGTCAGGGTTCTGTTGTGTGTCATGTGTTCCTGCCTCTTGTGTCCATATTTGGTTTGTTTCCTGTCCTTGTTTCATGTCATTGAGTTAAGTGTTCCAGTTGTGTTTGTCTGGTTATGTGTTAATTACCCTGTGTATATTAGTCCTGTCTTTTGAGTTTGATTTGGTCTGGTCTACTCATTACTTCCCTGGTGTATCTTGTCTCTGAGTCCTCCCTTGTCCTGCCTTGATGTCCTCATTAAATATTATTATTTGAGTTTACGTCCTCGTCTCCGTGTTCCTGTTTCTCCCTCGTGTGTGCACCGTGACAAATAATCTACGATGTTTTATAGAAAACTACCATTTAAAATGGGACCGCTCAAATATGCACATGAATACGGTGTAAAAAAATTATAATAAAATAAATAATATACAGTATTTAGTCTTGTTTCATGAAGGAAAAAAACCCCCCGAATTTAAGTGAATTTATTTTATTTTGCAAATTATCAATGCGGTAATAAATTAAAAATAGCCCATTCTTGTTTCCGTTTGCATTAAGATTATTTGTCTTACCCTATGGAGAGCACTTTTATATTTTAACAAGACTAAATATCTAGATAATTTATCTATAGAAAATGCATCTTAACTTAAGAATTTTTAAGTCTTTGTACTTGAAATAAGACAAAAATACTCAGTAAGAAAAGCAATTTTGCAGCATGAATGAATGAGGTATTAAAACATCGCTTACACTTTAAAAAGGGGAGGAGATGGAAAGAAACTCTGGGTTTACCGAAGAAAACCTGCTCCCGACCAGGTTAGGTTCATAGTATAAGTTACCTCTCTTTCTGAAACGGGCTTGACTTACCCTGCTTTCCCGGGTTTGACAAACCTCCCATTTTGAAACGGAAAACCCAGAGTTTCCCTGATTTCAGGGTTAACATAGAGTTTTCACTTAACCTCCTTTCTGAAACGGGCCCCTGCACAGCATAATGCAAAAAAAGGAAAAGAAAATAAATATTTTCAACATGGATAATAATGAACATTTTCATAAATACACCTCAGCAGTAATGGCTGCTGAATATTTAGCTTTGCGATTACAGGAATACATTTTAAAATATATTCAAATGTTTTTTTAAATGTAATATTGCACAATATTTCTGCTTCTACTGTATTTTGGATTAAATAAATTAAGCCTTAGTAAGCATGAGGGACTTCAAAATCATTAAAAATAACTTAATTTATTGTTTAAATTGTTTATTGTTTATTCTTAGTGTTTATGTACATACACTCTCATTTCACTGCTGGTTATACAATCTCTGTATAGTCGTGTAAGTGACAAATAAAACTTGAAACTTGAAACTACACACTGTTGTCACTGTGGTTTAAGGTAGTCTTCTAGCTAGTGCCAAAACCCCTCTAAAACCAACCAATACCAGTCTAACTGTAACATCAACTACGTAACATAATTTATAAATAAATAAAGTTAAATTAATTTACTTTGGTTGTATTAATTTACTTTGGTTACTTTGGTTGTACAACTTTGGTTGTTTTTATTATTATTATTATTTTACATTTTTTTACAGGCCTGTTAGATTATCTGTTTAGATGTTTAATTTCTGTCCAATCTGGCCTCTTAAAAGTGATCAGGCTTTTTTTCTACTATCTTTTAATTTTCAGGGACAGGAGGAGAGTTTGGGAAACTTGTTAGGAAACAGTCAGTATTTAATATGGTGCCACTAGTGTTGATGTATTTACTGCTTCTCTCCTGAGCTGCTCATATAGTTCAGAGTTCTCAGGGTTCAGCTCACTGTTGTGACATCATAATGGAGATTCTGTTCTGGCAGCTCTAAACTGCTGTTCTGACTAATTGTCTTCTGTTGGTGTGTTAGGAGTGAAAAGATCGAAAGCTACTTTCGTGACTTTCTGCAGATATTGATGACAAATACTGAATTCACTTGCAGCATCCAGTGTCCACAATGGCACTGTTTAGCAGTGAATTTAGACAATTTTTTGAGCATTTTGCTCACTTCTTGCGCAGAAGGGAGACACCTTTGAGGGCACAGCAGTGTGCAGCGCAAGAACGGGCGGCACTAGAGAAACTTCCAGAGGCATCGTTGACGAAGGCGGGTGAGAGTGAGGCCTTCGACTTCACTGCCAAAAACAGCAAGTGCAGGAGGAGACGTCACCAGGTAACTTACCTGAGAAGTACCAGCTTGCACTGAAAATAAATAAATAAATAGGTTTAGAACCAATTTTCACTCAGTAATTGCTAGTAAATTTCACAATTAATTACAAAGAAACATCAACACATTGAATTAAATTTGAAATTTTGAAAAAGAAAGACTGAAATAGTATTGTCTTGTATAATTTACTACAGTAATCTTTATTCACGAACTTGAAACATCATTTTTACAGCATGGAGAGAAAGAGAAGGAAAGACAGGTGAAGAGAAAGGTGAAGAAGGAGAGAGAGATGAATGAGGGAGGAAGTCATAAAGACAAGGCTGAAAAAGAAAGAGAAACACTTAGCCTTGAAAAGATAAAGGATAGAAGACATGTGCATCAGAAAAAAAGAGAGTCTGCCAAATTAAGAGAAATGCAGAGTCTAGAAAATTTGATGGAGGGAGGAAGTGAGCATAGAGAGGCTGGAGAAATAAAAAAGGAGGAGAGAAACCTCAAGGAACGAAAGACCACTGAGCCTACTCCACTTCTTGTGGAGGTCAAACCTCAGCAAATTCTAGTCAGTTCTCCAGTGAGATCTTCCTTCTTGACGCCAATAGAAGGAGAACTTCCAGTGTTTCCAAGAGTCTCTGAAGACCTTTCTCTACCAGCTGCTCTCTTCAAGCCCCTGCCGCCAGTGACCAAACCACCCATTCATCCTCAAAAGCCAGATCCTGCACCAGAGGAAGTGTCCCTGCCATGCTCTCCTCTTCAAGTGGATCCTCCCAAACCGTTGGCAGTTCCTCCACGTCCCACAGCAGCACCTGATGAACTGTTTTCCCTCCGACGCTTTCAAGTGAGTCCTCCCAAACAACTGGTGGTTCCTCCGAGCCCCACTCCTGCATCTGATGAAGTTGTTGATCTGCAATGTTCTTCAACTCCAGTGTGTCCTCCCAGCCCGGTGAAGCCTCAGCGGTTCACTTCTTCCCTGTTTGAGCCACCTCCACAACTCATGCTCATCGACATAGAGGATGAGGAGACCGAGTATGTGGAGTACACCGGGAAGACCATTCGGGCCTGTGACTTACCCAAGTCTGAACGCCCCCGACCGCTGGAGGCTGAAATGAAACCGAGAAAAATGGCTGCTTGGTTGGAGAGTGACAGCGAGGTGCTGGAGGAAGTGTGGGCGAGTGAAGAGGTGGGGGTCCAGGGATGTGAGAAAGATGACCCCAAAGAAGTGGGAGACTCCAACGCCATTCAAGGCCATACAGATGTCTCTTCTCAGAAAAAGGAGTTGGATGAGCACATGATGAAGCTGTCCTGTGTAACCTCTCCTGAAGGTCCCAAGAATGAGACCCAGCAAAAAGTGAACAGCCAGGAAGAGCAAACAAGCAAAAGAAAAGTGGCATTTGTTCTGTTCACCTGGGTAGAGGATAAGACCAAGAAAAAGGAGGAGAATAAAATGCAGAAGGAGAAGGAGCAAAGAGAAAAAAAGCTGCTACTTGCACGCTACAGGAACGATCCAAACTTGAAGCACTTGTTTATCAACAAGCACAACTGCAGCTACTGCTCCTCTGAATGAAGATCAGGGTCTCCAAAATGCCCCTCTTCACCTTTAACTTACTACACATTTCTGTGTGCAACCCCCCCCCCCAAACAAAAAAAACCTTGTGCAAACTAAAAGCTGGAAGAACCATGACTCTTCCTACATTCCAACTACTATAAAGTAATAAACATGTTTAAATGCTTAATATGAAAACCTGTTTATTATTAAATTAATGAATTTGTAAACTTTTTTAATAACCTATTTTTTTCCTTTAACAAGTGAATGAGTCATTACAGTTTACATCAGTTTCATTTTGTCTTTCAGTGGTTTAATGTTCGTAAGTTCATAAAAAATAATGGGGCTCCACTGAGTCCAGCTACCAGTGTTGTCGTCTCTTTTTCTAACAGAATTTCCTGATTTCACACTGTGTTTCTTGTTCAAAAAATGTATTTGATTTGAGTGAGAGGTAAGTTATCATACTGTCACTTGTATGAAATTAGTGGCTCAATTTTTTGTCTTGGTCTGTAGCCTACTAGGTCAAGCGAATTTTACAGGAGGCTTTTGCATGTGAGATGTTTGATTCTTCCAATATATCCAGTACATCACCTGCACCCTTCTTCCCCTGCGTGCTCTTTGTTCATTTCTCATTCTCAGTCTCGCTTCTCATGAACAATCTTCTACGAGTCCTACGAGTTGCGCTTCCTCCACAGCGAGCGAGCGAGCGTGTAGCAAATCCTTACGGAAGACAAAACTTTCCCAAACTTCATTTCAGTCTCCGACTATAATATGGACCGGCTTCAGTGGAAACATGCATATCCAGCCCCACTTCATTTATGGCACAGAAGATGTCACAGTTGTTCCTGAATGCTCGTTAGTCCTTCCCGTAAATGAAATCAACATGGGAAAACTGCAATCGAAACCTGGTAAGACACTCTGCGAATAACATGCCAGACGCTAAAACATATCAAGCGACTTTATTCTCATTCTTGTTTATTTTTTTTCCCCTAGCATGTAAACGGAGAGAAAATCCTGAGGGTAAGGTGATACTTCATTATCCATAGGCTATAGCTATTACATAAGAAAAGGTTATTAAATGGACATTTGTGTTGTATTAGGAGATGTTTTCAAGGAGGCTGAGTGTATTGGTGAAGTGGACAGAAACAAACAGGTAAGGTGACAATTTTTAATGTTCAGGACAGATTTAAGTTAACCGTCAATCTACATCTACATAACTACATGTATAAGTGCATGTTTAAGGGTTAAACCTGTAAAGTGTTAATTGGTTGATGAGTACAACTTTTATTGATAACACTTCATCCTAACTTTTATTAAACCATTATGAAACATTGCTAGAATTCGGTAACACTTTACAATAAGGTGTCATTTGTTAACATTAATGTATTAACTAACATTAACAATGAACAATGCATTTATTACACTATTTATTAATCTTTGTTCATGTAAGTTAATGAAAATACAGTTGTTTGTTGTTTGTTCATGTTAGTTCACAGTGCATTAACTAATGTTAAAAAAAGTAACTTGTGATTTTAATAATGCATTAGTAAATGCTGAAATTAATATTAACTAAGATTAATAAATGCTGTAGAAGTATTGTTCATTCTTAGTTCATGTTTACTAATGTTGTTAACTAATGTTATAATGAACCTTATTGTAAAGTGTTACCATTAATTCTTAACAAGTAAATAGGCTACATTTGGTCAATGCATACTGTATTCTTGTTGTAATGTACATGAAATAGACTACTGATCTGTTTAATATTATGCAATGTGAGTTTTGCTTATTAAAATCATGTTATGAAATATCTGGTGCCAAACTCTAAAATACCAATAGTTTTTTTTAGATATGTGATTATATGATATTTTTTTAATTCCCTGGGATCTAAAAAAATTGTATACCTAGCTTGCACTGTTAGAGGTGAAGTGAAGAAATGAATGTGTCAACACAAATCAACATAAATTGTCTTCATCATTTTCACACTTTAGACTACTCAGATTTTGAGAACAACCAGGCACTGAATGCTTTTCTCCATATCACACTGTACTCTCAGCATTGTATTTAAATGGTGTTGGGTCTCTTCCCTCTTTTTCCTTTGCTCTCTTTCTCTCAGTGGAGCCTGGAGCCTTCATCACTGTGTGAAATGCATATGGCCGGCAGCCAGAACAGCAGGGTCTTTGAGCGCAGCCCCACCGCACATCTGTTATTGGTTTTAAAAACAGGGAGGCTGTGATGGGAAAATGGTGGGAAGTGGTTGGAGGAGGGAAAGGAAGTGTAGTTGGTGGGAGGAGTGCTATGATGAAGGCTGCTGCAAACGAGTTGCAAAATGTAGATGAGCGGTTTGGCTAAAGGCCTTGGATTGTTGTGGTGATGCTATGTGAATCAAACATCTAATTCAGAGATCAGGGTTGGTGGTTAGGACCAAGGAAACATACAACACAGTGCAGTTAGTGTTGCTGTTTTCAGGCGAATTCAGACGTGCAGGAAGTTGAACAGTTTCCTGGATTTTTGTAGCATTAAAAGTTTTTTTTTTTTTTTTTACATTTTAAAGATGTACAGTCCTACTTGGAGATGCTTGATGATGACCATATCTCACTAAAGATGTAGAAAAGAGCAGGGCTTAAAAAGCTATAAATGGTTTGATAAATCAATTTTCCAGGTAGGGTAGCTGTAGCTGAAGACATATAAATAGTCACCAAGAATGGTACATTAAGGTGATTAAGGTGAAAAGCAAGTTGTGATATTGCAAAGAATGTAACATTATTTGCTAGTACCATGGTCATGGGTACAATTCCAGGGAACAAGCATAATGGCAATTCAATCACAGATGATGAATCTATAGATCTTAGTCAGATAGTGCCATATTTAATTTTTGACAGAAATTAAAACAAAACTGTGCGAAGTACTGTGTACAATAAAACAGTTTTGAAAATTACATGCGATTTAGGACATTTATGCCTAAGGACATGCCACTGTAAAGACTGTAAGTCTCACATAAAATTCAATTTGGCAAATAACCTTACTAATGTCTATTGTGCAAGCTGAAAATTTATGAAAAAATGAAGAAATAGTATTTGCATTCTTTGAATTACACGTGGTTTTGCTTACTGTCGCTAAGTGACAAATTTTAAGTAATTTTAAGTAACAATTTAGATTCCAATTTAGAATGCATGTCACCATCAGTTGACAAAGATGTTCATATCTGCTGTACACTCTCAGAAAAAAGTTACAAAGCTGTCACTGGCGCGGTACCCTAAGCTACAAAAGCTAAAAAGGTACATCTTTGTACCTTATTTACCAAATTATACATATTAGTATTTTAAAGTTGTATTTTAGTATTTCAAAATACATATTAGTACCTAAAGTGTAAACATGAATACATTTTAAAAGGGTACCGCCCCTGAGAGTGTACATCACATACAAAATAGTCTCCAAAACATGAGATTATAAGAATACATTGGCCAAATCTTACTCATTTCAGTTTTACACACAGAATGTATTTGAACTAAATCAGTCTTTGACTTTAAATGAGGACATGTGTATGTTTTCTGTCTCCAGTGTGTTTCGGGTCTAATTAGGACGCTGTTTTTCATGGCAGGATCCTGCAGTGTGGGTCATAAATCCAGGGACACTTGAAAGGTTTTGGTCTCAGAGGGCTCAAAGGAGTCTGTGTTTGCTTGGAAAGGCTGGAAGAATCCTTTCTTTCACCCTTTTTCATCTCTGTCCCACTTCAAAGGACATAAGGAAGGAAGCGTGTGCTGGAGGCAGTGATCCATGTCTCTTTAGAATAGGGTGCATAGGATGACTGCTGCGTTTTCTTCAATTATTTTATACGAGCAAACTCGTTAAGTGTTATTACTTAAGTCTGTTGACTGCCAATACTCAACATTTGTTGGATGGATCAGTAAAACCCTAAAATGAAGTATCAAAAATAAATAAAAAGGGCTAAAGGGACTGTAAATACACGTTTCGAAGTAACAGATAAACACATTCTGTCCTGTTCTATTGACCTTCAGCGTCCATGTGTTGATATTTCTCTGACAGAAAAACAAGGGCAGCTTTCGTCAGCTAGCACAACTAGTTTGCCTAGACATGCCTGGAGAGTGTAACTATAACACAATGGTATAAGCTTGATGTGTGGTTTATATTAGACTAGAGTCTTTATAGTACTTACTAAGGCCTAAATCATTTACTCATCAAGTTGACATCAAGTTGTTCCAAACTTGTATGAATTTCTTTGTTTTTCTGAACACAAAAAATATATTTTGAAGGATGTTGGTATAACCAAACAGTTTCTGGTCCGTATAGACTTCCATAGTAGTTGAAGTCTATGGTTACCAGCAACTGTTTGGTTACCCACATTCTTTAAAATGATGACAGAATTTTTTTTTTTGAGTGAACTATCCCTTTAAGTACTTGTATGCTATTAGTCTATACTAATAAAATCAAGTTTGGGTAAGAAAGGAATACTACAACTGTAAGCCATTATGCAGCTCTGGCTTGAATGATTGCCCATCTAAACATGGAAGGCATAGTGATGCTGGATTGCGTTTGAATTTATTCCAAGACCATGAAAGATTAAATCAATCACATCTAGCCTCAAAATCTTTAGCAAATGGTGTTAGATATTCTAGTACATTGAGCGCGATCATACTCCAACCCAAATGGCATGTTGTTTCTCTCCCTCCCTCTCACCATGTAATAAGGGTTCCATCCAGGTGTTTGGTGACAGGAAGTGAGAGGAAACAAAGCCAGGTACTGTTCTGAATCTCGTGAGAGGGCACAGACAGCAGTGTGAGTGGGTGGTGAAGAGGAACTGGAGTTGGGATAGGGGGTGTCTGGCCCAGTGACACCCGGCTCAGGGCAGGAAAAAAACCCTCCGAGCTTGTAATCTGAGCCCACATCAAAGGCCCTAGAGCACGCAGAGAGTGGCAGAGGTTTGGCCATGAGGTTGAGAGAAATCATTGGCAGACTGATAGATCACTCATCACACTTCTTTAGGCTTTGTTCTTCAGGTTTCTGTCAGACTGCAAGTTCTGCTTCCAGCAGCGTGATGTTTGGTTAATGGTTGCACATTTGGATGTGTTGCAAAAGATGAAATTTAGTAGATGGAAAAAGTTAATGTATTTTTTATGTGCCAGTATTTCATTTCATTTCATGGATAAATACATGTGATTTTTTTTTTTAATTTATGATGTCAGTGGTGGTTGCAAAAAAATTCAAAATAAAATAAAATAAATAAATAAATAAACAGAGGCAATGTTTTAGGTTGTACAGGGGCATGTTGGTGCCTGTATATTTGACTACTACTATTTTTTACAACAGAAAATGTAACACAAAACACCCAAATATACATTAATGATAAAATGAGAGGAAAAAACTATTTATCGGAAAAAAAATCATATATATATATATATATATATATATATATATATATATATATATACACACAACACATATATATATGATTTTTTTTTTCGATAAATAATATTTCTATCATATTACTATATAATTTGTGCTTGCAAAAACCATACATTTGGAAGTATTTCACAGTAAAATTACATATAAAGCAATGCTAAACCTTTTATGGTTTTTCACAGTATATGGTAACTTAAGGTTAACCAAATAACAGGGTTTTACTGCAGCATTTTTAAAGTTTTTTTTTCTGTAAAAAATTGTACAGTTTACAAGTTAATTTTACAGTACAAATAGGTCTGTTTTGGATTTTTAATTGTTTGTTCATAGCCTCTGTTTTTATATTTCTATGCATTTTTTTTTTCTTTTGATGTCATCTAAAACTCACTTAAAATGAATCTTTAAAACACTAACAATCAAATAATTATTTAGTTCATGAAATCTTTAGCAAATCTCAAAATGTTTATTTTTCATACTATATATTATAGCATTTTTAGCATTTTATTTAGTTAATTTTTAACTTTTAAGTTAATTAGGATTACAGCTGATGTTGAGTTGTTTTGTCATGGAGGGCAATTCACTTCCTCCCTCAGAAACCAGCAGTGCAATGTGTCTGGAAACAATTGGGCTTAAGACCACAGGAGTGCAAAGAATGAAGTGATTTTTTCTTGTTCCTGGTGAATTCATTATGGGGGCTGGTTTTCCAGCTCGAAAACAGGTTTGCTACACAAATTATATACAAACTGACTCAGCAATGCAAAGTTTCATAGATCATGTTTGTCAATTTATCATTTTATAGATGTTCACCCTCTGAAGAAACTACAACCCCAAATCAGAAAAAGTTGGGACAGTATGGAAAACGCAAATAAAAAAAGAAAGTAGTGATTTCTAAATTTACTTTGACTTGTATTTCATTGCAGACAATATAAACACAAAATATTTCATGTTTTGTCTGGTCAACTTCATGTCATTTGTAAATATACATCCTTTCCTGCCATTCAGACCTGCAACACATTCCAAAAAAAGTTGGGACAGGAGCAATTTAGGGCTAGTAATGAGGTAAATTGGTTAAATAATGATGTGATTTGAAACAGTTGATGTCAACAAGTGATTGTAATTATGATTTGGTACAAAAGCAGCATCCAAGAAAGGTCTAATCCTTTAGGAGCAAAGATGGGCCGAGGATCGCCAGTTTGCCAACAAATACGTGAGAAAATTATTGAAATGTTTAAAAACAATGTTCCTCAAAGAAAGATAGGAAGAGATTTGGATATTTCACCTTCAATAGTGCATAACATAATTAAAAGATTCAAGGAATCTGGAGGAATTTCAGTGCGTAAAGGACAAGGGCGCAAGCCTAAGCTGAACAACCGTGATCTCCGATCCCTCAGGCTGCACTGCATCAAGAATCGTCATTCATCTATAAGCGATATCACCACATGGGCTCAGGACTACTTTGGCAAACCTTTGTCAAGTACCACAATACGTAGTTACATCCACAAATGCCAGTTAAAACTGTACTGTGCCAAAAGGAAGCCCTATGTTAACAGTGTCCAGAAGCGCCGTCGACTTCTCTGGGCTCGGAGGCATCTGGGATGGACCATCACACAGTGGAAACGTGTACTGTGGTCAGATGAATCAGTATTTCAGGTATTTTTTGGGAGGAATGGACGCCATGTGCTCCGGACCAAAGAAGAAATGGATCATCCAGACTGTTACCAGCAACAAGTCCAAAAGCCAGGGTCTGTCATGGTATGGGGTTGTGTCAGTGCCCTTGGCAAAGGTAACTTGCACTTCTGTGATGGCACCATTAATGCTGAAAAGTACATAGAGATTTTGGAGCACAATATGCTGCCTTCAAGAAGACATCTTTTCCAGGGACGTCCATGCATATTTCAACAAGACAATGCAAAACCACATTCTGCACACATTACAAAGTCCTGGCTGCGGAGGAAGAGGGTACGGGTACTTGACTGGCCTGCCTGCAGTCCCGACCTGTCTCCAATAGAGAATGTGTGGCGCATTTTGAAGCGCAAAATGCGACAACGAAGACCCCGTACTGTTGCCCACCTTAAGACTTGTTTGCAGGAAGAATGGTACAAAATTACACCTGAAACACTTCATCAGTTGGTGTCTTCAGTCCCTAAACGTCTTTTAAGTGTTGTGAAAAGGAATGGCAACATTACAAAGTGGTAAATGCTTTACTGTCCCAACATTTTTTGGAATGTGTTGTAGGTCTGAATGACAGGAAAGGATGTATATTTACAAATGACATGAAGTTGACCAGACAAAACATGAAATATTTTGTGTTCATATTGTCTGCAATGAAATACAAGTCAAAGTAAGTTTAGAAATCACTACTTTCTTTTTTATTTGCGTTTTCCATACTGTCCCAACTTTTTCTGATTTGGGGTTGTAGCATGAGTGTTGTTTTCTATGCTTTCTAATGTAATCTAAATCATCCTGTGGGTTCTTTACTGCACACACTAGCTGCACTCAATCCATTGTTTTCTTTGGATGTCCATTGTTTTAATGATTTGTTTTTCCTATTTAACTCTAGGATCTTAGTGGTAGAGATCCAAAAGAAGATCAGTTGTCAGATCAGTACTGCTCACTACAGGGTCAGTTGTTTAAAGCAAAGTAATACAGACTAATCTGTCATTTTAAATATTCTGTAATGTTGGATTTAAAAAAATAAATGTTTTGGACAGATGTTTGTTTTCTTAGTCGAGGCCTTTGTAAGATCTGTTAACATTATCTGTTATTTGTAGTAACACTACCACCAGAGAGAGTAATGGAGACTCCTAAATCCTCGCTTTCTTCTCCTGAAAATGAAAGACGGCATCCACTCAAAGATTCATTTGGGAGAAATGGGAAAAATGATGTAAGTTTTTGTCATATAACTGCATATGAAACAATGAATATTGTACTTGCTGTGAAACTCCAAAGACGACCAACCTGACATACTGTTCAAAAGTTTAGGGTCGGTAAGAATTTTAAATGTTTTTGAAAGAAGTCTCTAAGTGATGCTGGATTTACTGTTTTTTGACTATTACTAGTTTTCATAGTAATATTGTGAAATATTATTACAATTTAAAATAATTTTCTATTTTGTTATATTTTTAATATAATTTATTCATGTGATGGCAAATTACTTTAGTCTTCAGAGACAAGAATGCTGTCAAGAATTTCTTATTATCAATGTTGAAATTGGTTGTGCTGCTTAATATTTTCGTGGAAACAGTGATACTTTTTCAGGATACTTTGTTGAAACAGAATTTATTTTGAATAGATTTTTGTTTGCCACTTTTAATTAGCATTCACTTAGAATGCATTATTGCTGAAAAAAGTTAATTTCCTTCAAGTTTTAAAAGGTAGATTAAAAGAATAGTTTGCTAAAACTTCACTTAAAATTTGTGAACTTGTAAAATTTGTTTTCTGAGATACAGGATATCTTTTTATTTTTTTGTTATCAACAATTTTTTATTTTTTATTTTTTTTCCACACACAACACAACATAATATCCAAAATAAAACAAAACAAAACAGCAGACACATACTCAACATCTCAAGGTTCAATCAAAAGGGAGGGAGAGAGGGAAGGACAACAAGAACACAAAAGTCACTCCTTAATATAGTCACGTATATTCAACAAAAAACACTGCCAAGCATCAATGGTCGAAGGCCTGGCCCCACCGACTCGCGCCATTGTACATTCACATGAGACAATTTGCAGGAGGCTACGGACCCAATATGCCTCTCTACACATGTGCGGTGTAAACCAGTTCTGAATTATTGTCTTCTTCGCAGCTGTAAAACCAGCAAACAACATTCTCTTTTGCATTGAACTAATACAGAGACCAGAATCATCATTAAGAAAACACAAACTTGGGTTAACAGACCAATCAATTCGCAGTAATGATGATAAAACCAGGTTTACATGTGTCCACAGACTGATGACGACAGGACATTCCCAAAACATATGCAGAAAAGTGCCCGATGATGTAGTGTTACATATATGGCAGTTCAAATTTGACTGCAGTTTCATTTTAAATCTTTTGTAAGGAGTTATGTATGCTCTATAAATTACTTTGAAGTGAATAAGACGATGAGCCAGATTGGATATCTTTTTATTAATAAACATGTTGTCATGCTAATTCAAAAATGATTGCAAATTCTTCCATTGTTCTGTTGATATCAGGGCAAGAGGTGTTATGTGTCTGTCGTGGATGAAAATCATCAAGAGTGGATGATCACATTGTATGATTTGGACAGCAATGGGAAAATAACGAGAGAGGTAAATTTCAGTATTGACAGAGGACCTACCATATCATTAAAGTGCTCATTTAGCCATTGGTGAGTTTCTCTCATTGTGTTTGTTGCAGAATATGTTGAGCCTGATGCAGACGATCTGTGAGGTGGTCGAGGCATCAGTCAAACAGCTGGTGCTTAGCAATGGCTCAACCCTGCGTGTGAAGCTGAGTGTCACTCCATTAACCAGCAGAAAAGGCAACAGAAAAGGTGAAGACTGAACCTATCTTAAAACAAACAAAACAAATGGTCTCATATCCTATTTGATCAATCTCCTGAAATAATCATGATATAATGCAGTGTTACTCACATTTTACTTTTGTCCTGCTTGAGAATGGGATGCTGGGATGTCTCTGAATGAGCGGGATCAAATAGAGGATCCAGTACGATGTGCAGAGAGCCCTCATTCTCAAATCAGGTGATTTTTGGCATTGCATATATGAATGAATCAAAATTTATTCTTGAGAAATATTTATACATGAAATGAATGCCAACAAAATTTGAATTATTTACCTAGTGGAACAAAATTATGATAAAATGGAATAAAATTACAGAAACAGTAACCAGTAATTTTAGTTATTTTAGTATTATTTATATACTAATATAGTATTTATGAATATTTGTAGCTTTTACTTTTATATTTTCAGTTTTAATTTTGATCAAGTTTTTATAATTTTAATGTGCTTTTGTAATTTTTATTTCTAATTAGCTTTTATTTTTGTTCAGTTTTAATATTTTTTGTATTTCGACATTTAACAATAGTACTCTCTATTCTATTTGTATTTATCTACTTGTTTTTCTTTTATTAATTTAAAAATGACCCTCTAACACTTGCTCTCTCTGTTCTGTTTCTATTCTAACTACTTTATTTTTATTTTTATTGACCTTCTAACACTAGCGTTCTCTATTCTTTTTCTATTCTTTCGACTTTTCTTTTTATTTATTTAAATTGAAAAATGACCCTCTAACACTAATGTTCTATTCTTTTTCTACCTACTTGTTTTCTTTTTATTGATTATAAAAAAAAAACTTGCTACGTGTGCGTTAGACTAACCGAGACTTGTCACACACATGTTATTTATATATACACTTGCATATTATTACTCTTTTTTTCATTTAGAAGTTGATTTGGATAAAAGTGTCTGCTAAATGACTAAATGTAAATATAACTTGTTTTATTTAGGTATTTGCCAAGGCAACATTTCTAATTTTCTGAGTTTAGCATCTTATTTTAATATTTTATTTTAAGCTTAATTTAAATGAATGAAACAATTTTTGATAGTTTTAGTTAACAATAACAACACTATTACCAACACAATATTCAATAATACTGTATTATTTTGTCTGTCAGACAGCTGAACTCGGATCAGTTGGGTGTTTCGGAGAGGAAGCAGTACTCTGTAGATGAAAACACAGAACGTAGGAACCACTATCTAGATCTGGCTGGAATTGAAAACTACACCTCTCGATTTGAAGGTGATTAGCTTAATATTTATTCTCTGAACTTCAGCAAGGCCGGTGAAAATTGCTGAGCTCAGTTTTATGAAAGCCAGTTTTATTCTGTTCTAATTCTAGAAGATTCTAGATGTTTGAAGCTTTCTTAAATATGATTTATTCTACTATCAAAGCTCCAGAAACATGCACTGAGGAGCAGCCTCAGGAGAGCTCTTCCCGCAACCATCACCGTCGCTCTCAACCCGAGACCTGCAACCCTGTGGAGTCATCTGGAAAATCCATTCCTTTCCTCAGGTCACTCCGCAACCGCAGCAAGTCTGTCGGTTATAGTGGAGCCTCAACCAAACCCAGCAAACTCCATGGGCATCACCCTATGACCTGGTGCCATCCATCCCAACAGCAGCAGCAGCAACCTCTGCAGCACAGCTCCAGCAAACGCATCCGTGCCCGAGCCCGTGAGACTGCCTCACCTTCCAGAAGCAACCATGACAGAGAATTACAGCCCGGGCCAGCTGTTCCTCCTGGGGGTTTTATGCCCCTTCCTCAAAGACACGAACACCATCATCACCATGAGCACCACCATCACCACCATCATCACCATTACCACCCTGCGTAAGAGTTCTGAAAAGCTCCTGACTGACTGACCGAGTAGCAAACTCTCATAAGCAGTTATTTTTTTTCTGTAAAAACAAACATGCAGGTGATTCATCTGCCAAACACACATTTTTCGGTATTAAAAGGGGCTGAACCACTCTTTTCGATGATACGAGAACTGCACCTGCACAATAATATAATCTCAGTCAGTAGAATGAGCCTGCATTCTTTATGTTGGTGTGCAGCTCCTCCATTTGGTTATAAATGGAATAGTCCAAACTGGTTTCATCCCTAGAATATACAGTGCATTTGGTAGACTTTCCTTTTTGGATGGAAAATTTATAATTTAGTATATGCTTATTTCTAAAAAGATTGATTGGAATTTTTGCGTTTGCGAGGTGCAACACACTTTTTTTCCTCAGGAATGTGCTTGCTAGACTATGTAGATGTAACCACTCCTATTGTATGTTATTACATATATCAATATTCCCAATAATGTAGTTTTAAGTCAGCATGCTTATAATCACAGACTGCAGTGTTTTTTAAAAAAACAAAGGTAGTCTTTACAACCATATTGCATGTTTATGTTCTGAATAGGGCTGCTAATATTATATTAATTATATTAGAAAATGCCATGTTTTATTGCTGAGATCATGGTTAAAACAACAAAACACTTAATGTACCAAGCTAAATAAAATATTACATTAATAGAAAATGCACTTTTATGGAGCTGTATATATATTGAGAAACTGTTTACGTGCAAAAAGTTTTGTTCTTTCACAAAACTATTGTATCCCCTGAAAAATATTGTTCGCTCGCAAAAACATTTTCTTCCCACCTGATATTATTTCCATCACGAAAGTTCTGACCGCACTGACTTGCTTTTGCAAGCAAGTGTACTGAAAATACAAGTTTCTTTTCTTTTTTGAAAATATATCCTATTTACAGCGCAATTAGTCAGATGACTTAATTTAACAATTCTCAAAGGTTGACCCAGAAAATTTTCCTAGATTTTTTCCCAGATTTTTCCTACATCCACAGAATGTAACCATTGTTGGTCACAGGTAAGAGTCTTCTTTTTTTCTTTCCAGCCGTCCAAAATCTAATTGCTGTTTAACCTCTTCCTGTTAGTCATGAGAGTATGAGACAGCTGCTGCTATAAATAACTAACCCCCTCTCGACTACCTCCCTCCTCATGCTCTCGATCAGCACTATTCTGTTCTTGGGTTGACTCACATGTATATGTTGATTGAAAGACAGCAGAAGAAACACTCCATATCTCCTAAAGTTTGACAGCTCTAAGAAGATTCCTTGATCTTGGGAGCTGACAAACACAGCCATGAAGAGCTTGAAGTTCCTAGCAGACGAGGGCTTCGTTCAAACCGGCTCAAATGCACCGGCTCCACTGCTTGTCTTACAATCTCTACCCAATCCTCTTCAAAGCCAGCTATCTGTGTGAGGAGGCCACAATGCTCCACGACTTGGTCTAGACGTGGCCTCTGACAGAGCTCAACTTGCGCAAACTATTGGGCAGGACAGTGGTCTGTCCAGATGATCTCACGTCCTGCAACTGCAGGCTCTGTCTGGAGGCCATTCTCTCAGGTCTGAGGGACTATGTGCTTCAAGCTCCAAGCACGTATGCAAAAATGTTACGTGTGGTGGATCTAATCGGTCTGAAAGACATAGAACACCAGGTCCCTGTAGACGGACTCTTGGCTGTTGGGCAAGAAATTAACTGCTTACCCGCATGTGTTACGAGACTATGGTGTCCATGCAGTCCGGCCAAGCAGCACCATCAGCGTTTGATATGGAGGTAGATGTGCGCTTGGATGCATTTGTTACTGGACGGAACTATGAGGTGGGGGCTCAGGCTCTGTTGCTGCGCAGACACTGCCCATTAAAACTGAACTTTGTAGGTCTGCGTGTGGACTCGCTGAGCCTCAGGAACCTCTTTTACCTTCTGAAGCTGGTGGAATCACATGGCCTGCAGAAGCTGGAAGTGGTGCACAATGTGCACTTGAGGTACTGCTCTCTCAGCTGAAGTTCCCACAGCTACGCTCGCTCATGTTTCCTGCACAGGCTTTGAATGTACACAGGTTAGGTCAGGAGGACGACGGACTCATGGGAGTTTTGGGTGAGCTGATGAGCAAACTGACTGAACTGAGAGAGCTCTGTCTGGGGTTCTCCACACTTACAGGTCATCTGAGGAAACTGCTGAGGTAAAGACTATAAAACCATAATGTGACCACATATTTAAACTCCTGCACATTTTTCATTCATATTTCATCATTTGTGAAATATTAACACGATTTATTAAATTTAAAATAACTTTTCTGTTTTGATATATGTTACCCTGGATCACAAAACCAGTCATAAGTAGCACGGGTATGTTTGTAGCAATAGTCAACAATACATTGTATGGCTCAAAATTATTGATTTTTCTTTTGTCAAAAATCATTAGGATAAGTAAAGATCAAGTTCCATGAAGATATCTTGTAAATGTCCTACCGAAAATGTCAAAACTTAATTTTTGATTAGTAATATGCATTGCTAAGGACTTAATTTGGAAAACTTTAAAGGCAATTTGCTCAATATTTAGATTTTTTTGCCCCCTCAGATTCCAAATTTTCAAGTAGTTATATCTCGTCCAAATATTGTCCTAACAAACCATACATCAATGGAAAGCTTATTTATTCAGCTTTCAGATGATGCATAAATCTCAAAAAAAAAAAAAAAAAAAAAATTACCCTTATGACTGGTTTTGTGGTCCAGCCAGGGTCACATATTTTAAAATGTAATTTATTGCTGTGATATGGCAAAGCTGAACTTTGGAACTCCAGTCTTCAGTGTTACATGATCCTTCAGAAATCATTCTAATATGCTGATTTGGTGCTCAAGATACATTTCTTATTATCATGGTTGAAAACAGTGCTGCTTAATATTTTTTGGGAAACCATGATAGACATTTTTTACTGACCCCAGCCTTTTGGATGGTAGTTACCATAAGGTATCTTTTTAATTTAAATATAAGATCTGACACCCTTATTTGACGGTTTTACAGTCTAATCAACTGTTTAATATCAAGCCATGTTGTCTAGCACGTTGTTGTTCAGATGGCTCTCTGTTTGTTGTGTGACTAGACTGCAGACAGCTGTCCCATTGCAAACCTGACGTAGGCCAGGACATGACTCTGGCAACACAATATGTTCTATACTTACTGTAAATAGCAGCACACGTGTCTTATAACAGTCAAAACATCACGTCTCATAGATGTATATTAACAGAGTGATTTATGGTACCAAAACAAAATCTGACGCATAAGATATTAATTTACCCCAGAAGGAGATGTAGCATGTTAAATAATACGCTACATCTCCTTCTGGGGTAAATTAATATCTTATGGGTCAGATTTTGTTTTGGTACTTGAGACTTCAAATGGATTGTGAAGTTTGCTATAAATTTCCTGTTGTATCCAATAGATTTGTACTATATATGCACTACTGTTCAAAATTTTGAAGTCAGTGATTTATTTAATTAATTAATTAATTTATTTATTATGAAATAATGCTTCTTTTCAGCAAGGGTGCATTACATTGATAAAAAGTATCAGTAAAGACATTTATAATGTAAGATTTCAAATAAATAAACATTAAAGAGTAAAAAACAAAGACAAATTAAACAGCACAACAGTTTTATCATTGATAATGGAAATATAAAGGAAATGCTTTTTTTGAGCCGCAGCAAGTCATTATATTTAGAATGATTCCTGAAGGATCATGTGACAGCTTTTGCCATCACAGTAATAAATTACATTTTAAAAATAATAAAATAGAAAAGAGTTAATTTCAATTTTAATAATATTTTACAATTTTACTGTATTTTTGATCAAATAAATGCAGGCTTGGTTAGTATGAGATAGATGTGAAGTAGTTGCAAAAAAGTGTATTGCCCAGTGAATCACTCAATTTATTTTTCAGAGATCCCAGTGCTGCATTCAATCAAATTTAAATTAATTTTTTAAATAATATACATATTATATAACATATAACATTAATAGTATTGTTAACTGAATTTAGTGTAACTTGCACTGTTGCAGTTTGATGCTTAATCTTGAGATCATTCCTAAACACTTGTTTTGAGTAACTAGATTCTGTTTGATTTGCCAGTCCACTAAACAGTGTATTGAGTTAGCGAACTGCAGTCTTAACGCAGTGGACATGGCCTACTTTGCCAACAGCCTGCACAGTGAGCATATAGTAAAGCTGGACCTGAGCGGTCATGAGGTAGCCGACCTGTTCCCCAACACCTCCCGGAAGCTTCTGCATCGCTGTTGTGCCACACTCACTAGTCTGGCTCTGGAGGAGTGTGGACTGGATGATGATAAACTGGATCTGCTCACCCAAGCACTGACACCCTGTCATGGGCTACAGGAACTGAAGATCCTGGGTAATCCACTGAGCACAGCTGCGCTGCGCCATCTTTTCAATATACTGGCTCTGGGTTTTCCTGCATTGAGGTACAGTAAAACCATGTGTTTATTGATATCTATTTGGTTGTTTTTCTTGTAATTTGATTGTATTACATTGTCTCAGATATGTTGAGCTGCCTGTCCCTCGTGACTGTTACCCTGAAGGTGTAACCTATCCACTGGATGATAGGACGCTGATAAATTATGACACGGAGAAGTTCCAACAAGCCAAGCCCGAACTTGTTGGCATCCTAGCGAGGGAGGGAAAAGGACATATAGAAGTCTGCATGCCATTATTTGGAGCCTATGATCCTGACATCAATGAGACAAGCAATGAGCTGGGAGTCTCCATGCTGCACTCCTTCAACAGTGTCATAAGAAACTTCATTGACAGTCAACAGTGTTACCCAACGGAGAGAGCAAAGCATGATGAGTGAGAGTGCTAAAAATTCACTTTTGCCATCCCAGGAATAACATTTTAATATATTCAAATAAAAAAGTTATTTTAAATTGAACTTAAATTACTGTCACAGTATTTGATCAAATAAATGCAGCCTTGAGCAATTGAAAATAAAAATCTTACCAACTCCAAACTTGAGGAAATAATGCAATAATAGATGTGATTAATATTTACTCCATAAAGCAGTTAAAATAATTAATGCATAACATATACTTATTCGTAAAATAATAACAACTTATACGGAGTATTTCAGTACCAGTATTGGTATCACTGACATGTTCATAAAACTTGAATGCAATTACATATTTAAAATACTCTTTACATTTTTTTTTCTACATAAATTTAAAGTGCTAATGTCACTTTAATGAATCCACAGCACATGTGAAGGAAATAATACATAGGCATGTAATTGTGTAATAATGCATAAAATAATTCAAAGTATTTACAGGTATAAATGCATAACAGGATTTATTTGTGTGATTGTACTTTTGTAACTGATGAAACTAGGTAAACTCTAGTCATGAAATTTTATGTCTTGTAAAATCTTTATATATACTGTATATTATGCATTTATTGTTTTTATCTGTATTTAAACAAATGGCCTTATCTTTGGAGTCTACTGTAACCCCATTAAACAGTCTTTGAAAGATTCATTGACTGTACAAAATTGTCATGACTTTTTTCCATTTAAATGGGAAAAAAAAAACAGGCATGTGGAGAGTTATGTCAGAAAGGAAATTTTAATAAGTATAGGGACTCGTCACATAATACATTTTCTCTTAAATACAAGACACCAGACATCACACCAAAGAGGCGCTTCAGTCTCTTCACACTCATCCTACTTCTTTGCCCACTCCTCCTTTTCCTTCCTTTCACGAATAACCTCCTCCAGATAGGGCTCAAGGTAATGCACATCCTACAAAGAACAATATTAATTGTGAAAAACATTTGAAGCAGAGGCTTAAACAGATGTACATTTACAAACACATACGTTAATCCCATAAATAATATCTCGTGTATTTTCCAAACCCAGGTGAATAAAATACTGAAAAATGTGCAAACACACATTTTTCATTCAAGACACTCAGTGTCTGTCCCTATTCACTTTTATTATATGAAAATGAGCAGCATGCATGCGTTTCCTACAATGTATGTTTGTACTCCATGACAAAACATGGGATTTTTTTTTCAGTCAATTGATCCCTTAAAATATGAAATTCTCATAAATATATTTGATGTTAAAAAATTGGAACACTGTCTAAAAATCTTTGGGTCATAAAAATATGCATTTATGCACACTACACTGAAAGAAAAATCTGCTAAAATTAGAATGTATTCAGCTGACATGCTTTCTCACCTCCTCATATTTAGCCCACTGATCCTTGGGAAGAACCTGTTGTTTCATTGAAAGATCCAGAGCTCTCTTGAGACGGAACATTCTGTCATTGTAAACTTGTTCTGGGAGCCGACGAACAGCTTCTTTCACATCACTGTCCTCATGGAGGGTATCATCCCGCATCAAGCCTATATGACATGTAATGACGCAGAAATTGGTACATTTGTAAATTGTTTTCAATTTAAATATCAGTCCATGAAGGTCACAAGTTCTAAACACGGCAAAGAGAAAGCACTGCTTACCAATTTTGTTGAAACCGCATGCATTGTAGTACCACTTCCTGAAGCCCAACAAGAGCCTGCTGGTTACAGCTGTACAGGGACAGGAATATACATAACATCCAAAATTAGAGATAAGTAGAGATCGACCGATATATCGTTTTCCCGATATTTTTCCCGATATTTAAGCATTTTTCCATAATCGGATATCGGTTTTGTAATATCGGATTTTCCGATAAACGGCGCCATCTTGTGGGCGTTTTAAGAATTGCACGCATGATCGCCATTACAGCGCATCTGAGGGGAGACGAGACAACGGCGTGCACAGGTAAAGTATTACTTGCTTTGCTGTAATTAGTACATTTTATTTAACATAACAGCCATTAATGCACAAATTAGATGTGATACATATGCTTGATATATAGTTTATGCAGCTTGGCTCTAAGAAATAGACGAGTCAAGTAAGATAATCCGTCAAGTCCTGTCCCAATAAAGACGTAACTTTGCATTAATTAAATAATACAGCCATGAATGAGCGCAAGTTGGAAGTAAAAGCGCTGAATTAAATTCTCTCTCTGTTGTATATTTGCTCATCATTAGTCTCGTGAAGCCGCTTCATATTGCTGTTCACTCAGTGGGTTGATGCTCAGGAAATGCTACAGCACGCCACCGCATGTAACTTTTAAAAATATTCACGATTAAAACACCGTAATTATATAAACATTTACTATATAACCATCAATTCCCTAATAAACGACCTACTAAACACAACTCCAGTGTTTCCCACACATAGACTTTACCTGGGCGGGCCGCCCAGGTATATTAACGGCCGCCCAAGTATATTTGGTGACACATTTTTGTTTTTATTACTATTATTATCTTACACTTTTATTTTTTATTTTTTATCCGCCCGAGATAATGAAACCATCCGCGATCGATTAACTAGAGGAAAATCTCGCCGCGCCTGACGCGTTTCGTACTGCTGTGTGCTCAAGAACTGTCCACACTCCCTCAGATGATCTCTCTCTCTTTATCTGTGGCGGGCTGCAACAATATCCACCGCCCGCTGCCATCAGCTCCCGCCTCTCACACACAAGAGCGCGACTTTCAGTATTTAGCAACTTTCAGACCCTTTTGGCGGCTTTTTTCCCACAACAAGTACATACTGACAAACCTAGCGAATTTTTTTGAAAAAACCTTAGCTATGGTTCAGTTGGAAGCTGTCTCCAGTACTGCCCCGCGAGTGCGAGGTCTGACTCTCCCGGCGCAGTGTCATCTCTCTCTGCGTCTCTTCTGAGCAGTGAGCGGCAGTGAAGCAGCGCATTCATTTGGCCGTAACGCAGCAAAATCGTCAGTAAATCATTTACAAAACAGCGTTTCCAAGCACCTGTCCCTTACTGACTGTTTGGACTTTTAAATATGAACATAATTCGTCTGTTAATATGCGCATAGCTTGTTACTCAGACGCAGACAGTGCGCTGAATGAGACAAGACAGTAATATAGCCCAAACCACCGCATATAGTCGCTTTTTAGTGTAAGTTAGATGTATATTGATGTTATCAGACGATGTCGCGATTATAAATCAGGATTTAACGAGTATAGTGAGAGTGATTCCTGGTTAACATGTAAAATTAATGGTTCCTGTTTACTATTTATACTTGTTTTATGTATGACAACAGAAAGTATAATGTGAACAGCTTTATTGGCATTGTTGTATTAATTACAGTATGTGACATTTAGAACAGATCTTAAGTGCCAAAACTCGTCTGAACGCAAACTTGATGCAATGTCATGCAAATTAACGTGATGTCACATGCCGCCACAAGTTTTATTTATTTTTTAATTGGTGAGAATTACTTTTATGTGCTTTATTTATTTTACCTGTTTGTTTGTTTTTTACCTTATCGAAGATTTTATTTTTAAACAAAAACCGTTTAGTAACAGTGCACTTTTTTATTTTTTGTACTCTCAGACCCCACTATTTATTGGTGTATAAATAAGATTTGTTTTGTTTTCTATGCAAGGAGGGAGTGATTGTTATAAATAAAATGGTTTGTTCAGTTCAGTGGTGTAGTAATCATTGTGTCAAAAACACAAGTATAACAGTAAATAAATATCGGTTCTGCATATCGGTTATCGGGCACATAAACAAACAAATTATCGGTATCGGTTCTAAAAAATCAATATCGGTCGATCACTAGAGATAAGTAACGAGGCAAGTATTCTGAAAAGTCAATGAGTGTCACCTTAAAGCAACATGACTTAAACATATGCTGTGGTTAACGGATCTGGAGCTTATGACAGGTGGGAATAGGGTTATTATAGCAGAAAAATCACAGATGAACATGTCACAGCTGATGGGTCAACATCACTATAAAGTGCCTTTGAGACTTCACAATTTCCAAAATAAAAATATGAAATTTTCTATTAAACTTTATATTTGTTGTACTAAGGAGACTGTAGGCTGTTGGAATTGCATATTGGTCAAGCTCCAGCACTTTTTATAAAATAACTGCAAGCAGACAAGTTTTGAGTAAACCACAAAATATGTCCACCCTGTCATGAACAAATTCAAAGTAGAGTATGTACATTTTCATTACATAGTGATTATAAAATGTAGATTTTCAGAAAGATATTTTGTCCCTTTCTCAACAATATTTTACTTAGTAGGAAAAATCTTTTGAAAAATTGAAATTACTGCAACATTTGTATCCCTATAAAATATGTGAAAGTTGCACTTTATTTTCTAAATAAAATCAAATGACAAAGATATCTGGTCAAACTTTCAATGAATACTAACTGGCCCTCACTTCTTTATAAATAAATCACACAAAAGATTTTGATAACTTGTTTAAATAATTTGTATATTTTCATAAAAGATGAAGATGACAGGGTGGACCTTGGCATGACAGGGTGGACAAATGCATTAATGTGTAAAGAGGACATCAGATAAACAACAGGAACAACAAGAAACCCTTAAGTAATATAAAGAATGATTTCAGAAATATATATTCTACACTGCAATTGTAAATTGTAAACTGATTTAAAAGGGCATTTTTACATTTATAAGGCCATTTTTTGTATGCATGCATTTTATGTATGCATCGTATTTTGTCAAATTCTTACATTTTAATCAATTTAAATTAGAATAGTAAGACACTATGGGGCTGCTCCAAATCAAATGAAATCATTATGATATTATTATTATTATCATTATATATATACAGGTGCATCTCAATAAATTAGAATGTCGTGAAAAAGTTCATTTTTTCTTGTAACTTATTTCAAAAAGTGAAACTTTCATATATTTTAGATTCATTACATGTAAAGTAAAACATTTCAAAAGTTTTTTTGTTTTAATTTTGATGATTAGAGCTTACAGCTCATGAAGGTAAAAAATCAGTATCTCAAAATATTAGAATATTTACATTTGAGTTTCAATAAATGACCATCCATACAGTATAAATTCTGGGTATCTCTTGTTCTTTGAAACCACAATAATGGAGAAGACTGCTGACTTGGCAATGATCCAGAAGACGAACATTGACACCCTCCATAAAGAGGGTAAGTCACAGAGGGTCATTACTGAAAGGTGTGGCTGTTTACAGAGTGCTGTATCAAAGCATATTAAATGCAAAGTTGACTGGAAGGAAGAATTTGGGTAGGAAAAGGTGCACAAGCAACAAGGATGACCGCAAGCTTGAGAATACTGTCAAGCAAAGCTTATTCAAACACTTGGGAGAGCTTTACAAGGAGTGAACTGAAGCTGGAGTGCATCAAGAGTCACCACGCTCAGACGTCTTCAGGAAAAGGGCTACCAAGCCACTTCTGAACCAGAGACAACGTCAGAAGCGTCTTACCTGGGCTGTGGAGAAAAAGAACTGGACTGTTGCTCAGTGGTCCAAAGACCTCTTTTCAGATGAAAGAAAATTTTGCATTTAATTTGGAAATCAAGGTCCAAGAGTCTGGAGGAAGAGTGGAGAGGCACAGAATCCATGTTGCTTGAAGTCCAGTGTGAAGTTTCCACAGTCAGTGATGATTTGGGCTGCCATGTCATCTGCTGGTGTTGGTTCACTGTGTTTTCTGAAGTCCACAGTCAACGCAGCCATCTACCAGGAAATTTTAGAGCACTTCATGCCTCCTTCTGCTGACAAGCTTTATGGAGATGCTGATTTCATTTTCCAGCAGGACTTGGAACCTGCCCACACTGCCAAAGGTACCAAAAGCTGGTTCAATGACCATGGTGTTACTGTGCTTGATTGGCCAGCAAACTTGCCTGACCTGAACCCCATAGAGAATCTATGGGGTATTGTCAAGAGAAAGATGAGAGACACCAGACCCAACAATGCAGATGAGCTGAAGGCCACTGTCAAAGAAACCTGGGCTTCCATACCACCTCAGCAGTGCCACAAACTGATCACCTCCATTCCACGCCGAATTGAGGCAGTAATTAAAGCAAAAGGAGCCCCTATCAAGTATTGAGTACATATACAGTAAATGAACATACTTTCCAGAAGGCCAACAATTCACAAAAAAATTTTTATTGGTCTTATGAAGTATTCTAATTTGTTGAGATAGTGAATTGGTGGGTTTTTGTTAAATGTGAGCCTAAATCATCACAATTAAAAGAACCAAAGACTTCAAACTACTTCAGTCTGTGTGCATTGAATTTATTTAATATACAAGTTTCACAATTTGAGTTGAATTACTGAAATAAATTAACTTTTCCACGACATTCTAATTTATTGAGATGCACCTGTAATATTAATTTACACAGACTGTATACACTGCACTTAGAATTGCATAAAACCTATGAGATTAATGGATTTTAAATGGGTATTAATGGATTTAAAAAATTTAATATTAAATTATGAAAGTAATAAAAAATTAAATGATACTCTAAATATGAAACTAAAGCCATTCACAAGATTTGTTAAAAACACAGATTCATTCAGTAATGAAACCGATGTGTGTTGCTTAGAGATGCACAACAGTTTCGCTGTGGATTTTTTTGGAACTATTTTCTTTGGAGAAATAGACCAAAAACAGACAATATTGACAGTATTGTGTTTAAAATGTAACTATGGATTTTTTTATTGAACTGTTGTATAAAGTCAGTATCACATTTGCAATCGAGTAGATATTCAGGAAAATGGCACTTTTGCTTTGGGCTTTTTTGCCCACTTATCTTGAATTTTAGGCACATTCTAACAGGCTACATCACAGTGAGTCGTTGCCTTCCATCACGTTCATCACTACGCAACTGCATGCAATGTAAGATAGCATACAGTTCTGGGCTGGGGCGCATTAAATGCATTTATCTATTCAACCTTGTTTTCCCCATAAATTAATCACACCAATTTAACATGTTAAATCAATAGCCCTTGTTAAATCATTATCAGAATTTGGCAAAAACTATGCACATGTCCCTCCTGTCATGGAAGGCTTGGTGACAGGGTGGACAATGACAGGGTAGACATTTTTGGTTAAAGTTAGCATTTAATAAACACATGGTGTACCTTCAGTCAGCAAAGTGGTTCATTGTTGAAGCTGAATGTGTACTGCATAAAATATATATTTTGAATTACTGAAAAACTTTTATGTAAATTAATATTTTACTATGACAGGGTGGACATGTTAAGCTTGGCAACATGCAACTACAAACACAATATGATGAAAATGAGGAAATATAAGTGTAGATACTTAGTGTACTTGCATCAGAGGTTTTAACCTCCACTGAAGAAAGGCAAAGTGGGGGTGGAGATTTCACTGAGTAGTTTAGAGGGTCTCTTTAAAGGGGCATTTACAACATCATGACAGGGTGGACAGCAATTTCAGGGACACGTGCAAAATGCTTAATATTATTATGAAAATAGAATATAAATGGACAATCTGACTTGTTTTATATAACAACTGGCGGAGGGCAATAAGAATATTTAAAAATTATTTCAATAGTGTTATTTAACCACTTTTTACACTCATTGAAGTTAGCTGAGCTGCGTGAGGGACATGCCAAAATCACATACATCAAATCAAAGAAAATGGTATAAAATGAGAAAAAATTATTTCAAGAGACTGTAGTTGTAGTTATATGTGTGCAAATGTTTGGTCATTTATCATATAATTTCAGAATTTCATGATGACTGAACGATTCTGATGAGGACACCAAAGGCACTTTATAGTGATTTTGACCCTGACATGAGATTTATTTAACCTCCCGGTTAACCATCAATGACTGAATCACGGAGAATTTAATTCGTCCTCCTAATGCATCGTTTACAATAATTAGGACATAAATGGACAGTTATGCGGGGATGGAAACAGAGCATAGTCATATTTTGAGTGGTAACGTACAGCCCGCTGGCGCAGACGGGGACACACAGTAGAGGACATCAGTGCTTTACATTACAAACTAACAACCTCGACAATAAACGGCCATTCGAATAGCACAGAAATCAGACAGGTGGTAAAATAACTCTTTAAAATGATGGCAACAAATTCATACGCTTCTCAATTTTCCAAAACGCTCACACAAATAACAACATTTTACCTGGTGCCCTCGACGCCATTTCTGTTCCCTGGTAAAGTCGCACAGGATTGTGGGATACGTGACGTCTCGTCCGGTGATTACGCAATAGCTTTTCTCAGCATGCGTGGAGTCATATTGGCTGTCACAATTTTTTTTTTTTAGAATGAATGAAAGTTTTTCATATTTTTTCTTAATCTGTTCCCCCCCTGTAGTAAATGACAAATGACATAAATGATAAATGACACACAATAAAAATAGGATAATTAAGTTTTCTTTATTTTCTTCACACTTTGCATATTTAAATGCACGCACAATCTTCACTGACACTGTACCACGTACAATTTTAGCGAGAAAATTGTTACCCCCCTCCCTTATACTAGGAGGTTGTTGTAGTATTTATGAAACTTATACTGGTAAAGTTCAGTCCCCATACAAAATATAATCAACAACTTTTAAGCCACTGCATCAACATGTTTCTCCATAGGACTGGAGGAACAGATTCCAAAAGCTGGATTGCTTGACAGAGTCATTTCCCCGTGTTTCTTATACAAGGAGGATTTAATATTTAAAAACATTATTCTGCTTCACCTCAAGTATCTGAGGTGAGGAGGATATTATCTTCCTCTCTGCAGGAAGACCACAGAAGTAAAAAAAAAAAAAAAGGTACTGAGGTCTGACAGGCCCAAATTAAATCAAAGTTACTTCCTATGTGTTTTTTATCTGAGATTAATAACTTAACATTCACAAAAAAAAAAAAGAAAAAAAAAAAAAAGAATGGGGGGGGGGGGAATCTGAATTTTACAGCTTTTCGCTTAATTTATATGTGGCAAATTTGGTTTTAGATCTACACCTGTATAATTTGACTTATACAAGTACACCAAGGGTCATTTTCAACCTCCTGTTAAAATGGAGTATATCATCACAGGACAAAAGATGAACTGGTACTATAGCCAATTTAACTTTGCAATGTTTATTTATAAAACTATGTTCATACAACCCAACTATTAAACATAATTCCATTTATTCTGTACATCTACAACGTTTTCTGAAATCTTTCAAAGTCTTCAAGAGTGGCTAATGCTACTTCTGAGCAGAAAACATCATCAGGCAAGAACACCAAGCGATCCAAAGAGATGTAGTTGGGTTGAGATGGTTGGTACTGAGCCCGGCCTAAGTACTCTAGAAACAAGTGTCGCTCCCGGATGCGAAGGAATTTGGCATTAAGGACCTTTGTGAAATTAAAAAAAAAATATTAAAATTAGCATGTTGCACAGTACCAAGTAAACTTGTATATTACACTGCATGGACAATTTTGATTTAACATTTAATACACCAGTTATTTCTCTTATCTGATAGAAGAGAAATATTATGCAAAGTGTCTCAGTTAAATTATTCTATCTGTACATACAATCACAACTCCAAATTTATAAATAAACTCTAAACTGCATTTGCATTCATAGGGCTTTGAACCAAACCATTATGAAAGGACCAAATAATATGTACCTGTGGGAACTTTGCAATAAGTGAGTGTGGAACATTCATGGTGTTGTGAACAAAGTCAAATATTTGGGTGAGTTTTCTTTTATTGGCTATTAGAACTTTAGGAACTGTGGTCACAATATGCTGGATTTCATTTCCACGAAATCCAAACTCCAGTTCACAAACCTGGATGAGAGAAATATATGAATTCCTGTCACATTTAATATCACAATAAAAAAATATATAAATATATATAATAAAGAAAAACAAATCAACAAAGTGTCAGACCTTTAGATTCTCTTTAATTGGCTCTAAACTGCCACACAGTAGTTTTGGTAGGCGAGTCACAACATCTCGGGTCTAAAGCAAAAATCATGACAACACTCATGGTAAATGAAGCTCTTCTGCAAATGCTAAAGACCAGTATGACAATCAGGTAAAAACACTTCATTATTGGTTTAAAGTTTAAACATTTTTTTTATAAGCATATAAGCAGTGATTCTTTTTTGTTCTATAAAAAGATATAAGTAATTCCACTTCACCTTCTCAGCACTGAGTCCCAACTGCTTCTGAAAAAATCCAAGCCGGTTGTCGAGCCTCTCAACGCTGAAGTTAAGCAGGTATGGAGCTTTGCTCACCATAGCAGCCACAGACTGCTTACTGAACTTCTTTGATTTCAAGTAGGACACCCTAAAAATGAACAGACAAAAGAGATAATGTAACCTTTATAAGAAAATGTCACATTACTTAAAGGATCAAAATGATACTCGTGAAGCATCCTGAGAGAAGTTTCAATGCAAAGATCACATCTCTCTAAACGCTGCTAATTAGTTTGTAAAATGTTTTACACTACAGTGTATTTTATATATGTATATATTCTCTTTCTGACCTGGCTTCAAGTTTGTCTAGGCTTTCTGTGAGGATGAAGGGGTTCTTGGTGAGCAGTTGGCCCAGTTTAGACTCCTCAACTCCCAGATCTTTGAGGAAGAGTAATCTGGGTGCAACATCGGCATGGAAATCAAGTCTAACCAGCATGGAACCCACATTGGGTCTCTGTTCTAGTTTCCAGAGGTTGACACCTGGAAAATGACCAAGAGATTAGACAAATCTAGAATAATCCAACATAACTTACTTAAGATATGAGACACACCAAGCTGAACCAGTTTGCTGAGAGTTTCTGATTTATCCACATAAGGTCTGAGTGTGGAAGATTCTGGTGGAAGGGCAGAAGGTACTTGGATCTGGACTGCTTCCTCCTCGCTGATTTCCTGAAGCGGTGAAGGATGCACAGCATCATCCAAATCTACAGAAAACAAGACAGATGATGAGCATGACAATTCAATCAGGGATTCACAAGCACGTAGATGTAATATATGCCTTTACTTACCTATTCGATGCACGTCAGAATTTAATGGCACAACCTCTTTCTGCGCAAGATCAATCTTATTATAGACATCTGGCGAAGCAGCTTGGTGCTCCGTGAAGTGTCTCCATGTCTGTGTGCGGTGTCTCTGTGAGAGTGTGTGTCTGGTGCTGTGCTGCAGCAGTGTGAGATGTGAGCGCTGATGCAGTGCGCGTGTCGACTGCTGGAGAGCTGCAGATAAAGGCCTCGAGAGCAACAAACTCACACACCGCTGACAAACATGCATGTCGACTCACAAGAGTTTTCCTGGGTGGAATAATATACAACAACAGTGCGTTATGATGTTAATTCTTATTATGTGTTATCGTGAAAATACATTACTTTGATTTAGTAACTAATATACATTTCTATACAAACTTAATGTGACAGAGTATTGACTCCACTCAATGTCATTATAGCAGTAACATTATTAAATCTTCTATACAAGACGCAAAGGGGAGAAAAGATTCAGTTTATATCACAGCGTTACTATATATCAATACATGAGCTGACATCTTTTAAAAATATGACATTACCTGTTCTCGGTAGAAGCATACAAACCTCCTCATATACACACTGCTGCCAGTTCGCGTGTTGTTTCCAGTCTTCTTCGCTGGTAATGCGCAATGCACTGGGTCTCAGCGCCCCCTAACGCACGGATGAATAATTGCATAATCAATTCAGTCAAGGGACAAAGGGATTTATTAATTACTTTTTATTACAAAAATTACATAACACGGCTGTATCAAGTCAGGGCTAAAGGCAAATAACGTAATGTGTAAGAACATTAATTTCAGTTGTTTTTATTCAAATTTGAATAAAACAAGCAGATTGCAAGGTATTTAAATACTACACTATAACAGATTGTGTTTAATTATTGTGATATACAAAACAGAGAGTTGTCACAGGTAACATCGAGAAAACCAAAGACCTATGGACTGTTTTAAAAAGTGCTTGCACAATTACAAAAAATATCTTTACAGTAAATGGCACATTATTTTAACAAATGCATATCACAGTATATTACATTTTATGTTATATGCTTGTCTGGCTGACGAGCAAAACTAAAGCTGCTTTTGGGTAAATGTTCTCAACACTGAAGCTCAGGGAGAATTTAAGGAAATAGTGTTGTTACTGTAGTCGGTTTTTGAAAAAATAAAATAAAACAAAAACAACACGCTGTAGGCCAATACTTCATTAAATATATATTTTTTAAACATACAAACTATGAAATTTTATTTTATTTTTGGAGCAGCTAAAATGTTACTCTTTTATTTTTAAACAAAGAAAATACTTTCATGAAAGTGAACATGTATGTTGCAAGTCAACATGTAATTCAAGGCATTTAAAACAACAGGAACCATTAAATAATGAAACAGATGCATCTGAAAACGTGATTAAAGAGAACAAACTGAAGGCTCAAAGCCTTTGAAAGTGAGCACAACAAACAAATGGAGTGGCAACAGCTGTGCAATTTCACTTCAATAATCGCAATTAGTTTTGTACTTTCCTATGAAAACCTACCACCATTCAGACCATTTGTTTTCTAAGATAAGCATTTCTGTAAGTTTGAGAACAAAACATTATATTTTTAACCTCAACTAGGTCAGAACAGTTCAGAACCATTTCGTTTTTTTGTCCAATGTGCATGCTTGCATTGAGAAACTGCTAAAAGAAGCATTTTTTTTACATTATAAAAGTGTTTTTTTTTGCATGTGAGACGGAGCGCACATGTTGTATGCATGAAAATGCACATGCACAGAAATACATAACACATTATATACAAACAAAACTATTAAAAACAATAAAATCTGCCACTGTGGACCATAAAAAGTCTATATAATGTGAAATCTGGGGCCAGGGGTGGCGATGATGTCACTGTAGGGCTCGTCCTGCCTGAGCTCCACTGCCTGCTGTTTCTTCAGCACGAGAAAGCTGTAGAACTTAGCAGCTGCTTGTTTCTTGTTGTTGCTTCTGCACAGATCCAGCAAGCTGATCGATTCTGCTCCAGTCTTAGCAATGACTCTCTGTGGAAAGTAAGAAGAAGCAGTCGAAGGTATTTATGGATAGAAAACAATTTTATGGTTGAACTGAATATGCCCTGACACATTTTATTTATCAAGATATGAAGTGTATGTTCAAACCTGTAAACCGTGCAGCATCTGCTGCGTCCTCTTGTTCCACCTTCTCTCCTCCTGATCCTGGTCTCCGCCTTGACCTTCCTCCTCCTTTTAAACACAAATTCAGAATGAACTGAGTGGCTCGATCTGACGGGAATCAAGTGCAACCAGTGCTCAGACGGTCACATGCCTCTTATGATAAATTATAATAACTGATCAAATAAAAATCCAAATGCAAATCAAAAACATACAGGAATAGCACAATTAAAATTTATACACAAAACTGGGCATTTAAAAATTAAGTTTGGCATAAACAGCTGTACTATTATGATGCTTAGTGCTGAAAAGTTATTCTAATTTAGCTCCTCGATCCTAATTTGTGGTTGTTAAAGCCTCTTCACCTCCTCCTCCTCCTCATCATCCTTCTTCTCTTTGCTCTTCTCTCCTATCAGGTCGAATTCAGGGATGAGCTCTGAGATGTTGACCGGTTCCTCAGGTGGAAGGTCCACCTGCTGCATGTTCACATGCCGTGTGGACACAATAGAGGAACGATCATCCTCCAGCATCTGTGAGAAAACAAGCGAGAGCACAGAATTAAAAAAGCACAAATAGTGGGGTCAAAAAACCCACACTAAAAATCTGTCATTTAAAATCTCACAGGTAAGGCAGGCTCTGTGTCCTGAGCTTTGCGCTTTTGTCCACGGGGTCCAGATGGAGGAGGCATGACTGATTCATCAAGGGTTGTGCGACTGCCCTCCATGGCTGAAGCCTGCAGAACACTGGGCTCCTCCAGGATGGTCTGGTCTGCAAAAAGCCAAACATGGGCATCCGTGACAAACTAGTGAACTACTGTTAAAAATCTTAGTGTACTCAAATATTTATCATGCGCCTTGTGATCTAAATAGTAGTTAGCCATATGAATCAGCCTCTTTTACCAATGATGTCTCGTTGCTGAGACAGGGCCTCTTCTCGTGGTACCTCAGGGTTCTCCAGGTCTTTGAGGAACTCATCTAAGCTGTCTGCTTCTCCACCCTTTCTTCTCTTCCTCAGTTCATCGGGCACCAGAGGGGTCAGGCAGCGTGTGAACATCTGCACAGAGAGATAGAGCTGGTCTTAGGACAGATGATACTAGAGAAGATTTCTAATAAACTAAATTTGTGTAGCAATTCAATGGGAAACAACATTGTTTAATGGCAAGACTACAAAAAAACTGTCAAAATAAGTTGTTTTATTAGATTTCTGTTTATAATTTTACTCATAATTATACACAGAAATCTGTTTTATTAGATTTCTGTTTATAATTTTACTCATAATTATACACAGAAATCTAACAAAACAACTTATTTTGTTGCCCAAGAACAGCCATATCCAAGGCCACTTATGTATTTTGTTGCACTAAAGCCTGTATTAATGTCTTACAGCTTGTTCCAGAGATCTGTCCTGACCTTGAGCAGTCTGCTGTTCCAGAGGGGCTGAGCTGGCAGAGAGAAGAGCTTCTCCACTCCTCCTGTTTCCTTCCACATCATCAGCTTCTTGGTAGGGGGAGCCAGATCCAGAGTGGTCACAATGTCGGAGTAGTCGCTCAGCTGGGCACGGATGGTCTTACTGTCCAGCTCCTTCACACTGTCCACAATCAGCTTCCTCTTTCTTTTTGCTTTGGTTTCCTTCACTAATAATATATTAGAGTATGGTTTGATGACAAGATAACAAAAAATGTTTAGGTGCACTGGCACAAAGGGAAAGTTCACCTAAAAATGAAAATTCTGTCATCATTTACTCACCCTCAAAACATTTCAAACTGGTACTGTATGACTTTCTTTTTATTTTGATAAAAATAAAATAAAATAAAAAACAGTTTCAGCTCCCATTGACTTCTATTGTATGGTAAGCAAATACCATGGAAGTCAATGGGAACTGAAACTGTTTGGTTATCAGTATTCTTTAAAATGTTTTCTTTTGTTCAGTAGAATAAAGAAATACATACAATTTTGGATGCAGGAGGGTGAACAAATAAATGTATACTTGTCCTGCCAATTTTTATACCTGTCCTGCCTCACCACAGACTATGGATTATGGCACATGAAAAACAATAAATTGTTTGTTATAAGTTTCTTTTGTTAATACACATATACATACTTTTACATTTTACTCCATCAACATATTATTTATGCCAGAAACAGTTTTATAAACAAAAACAGAAAACAAAACAAAAAACAAATCTTACAAAAAAATAATTTAATAGGATAATATGCAATAACAGATGGAAATTATATGGCTATAACTATAAAATAACTCCGTGACAGCTAAACATTCATCAATAATAGTTGGAAAACAATGGTCACTTGTTTATAATTTTAAACATAATTAATTAATCATAACTATAATTGTTTATATAATTAATATGATAATTACTAATTATAAAATATATATAAAAATATATTTAGAAATTAATCTTATAAAATAATGTGGTACACAATAAAATTTTAATTTAAACATAAAAAGTAAATTTTTTTTTGTCAAAATGTAATTCATGACAGTCAGCTAGATTATTTTACCTTGGTGACATACTTAAAGCAGAAATTTTACAATCAGTCACATTAAGGCATAGTGATATTTCAGGCGACAGTTCTGTAAACTAGCAAACCTTAACTGTATAACTGCACTATTACTACTATTTCTCTGTTCTGGCTGACCTGTAATGTCGATGGGCTCCAAAGCAAAAGCCTCCTCCTCATTATGGACTAGGGTGGTCTGTTCAGTCTGGTCTGTCATGGTGGGCAGCTGCTCCACAGGACCAGAATCAGGACTGTCTGGACCTCCTGCGGCTATTGAACAAAATGCCAAATGTTTAATTATTATGCATAGCACCAAATATAAAATGATGTTATATGCATTCTTACGTGAAAAGTTGTCAAAATCATCATCATCATCTCCACCATGGTCTTGGGGCATCATCACACCCTCAGCGATGGCTGGAGGGTCATCAAAAATACCACCTCCATCCTCGTTACTGAGCAGCTTGTCCACTGTAGGAACAGGAAGTAGCCAGCTCAGTCTCAAGATGCTTGTAAATGCAGCTTTAACTTATAAGGTGCTTGCGGATGCCTCTCTTACCCAGCATGCCTCCCTCTGTGCTCTCCATAGGGTTGTCTCCAAAGTCATCTTTGTATTGGTCATACTCGAGGTGATTGGACTTGTCAGCAATCTGTCCGCTACTTGACTCTGACTCCAGCAGCAGGTTAGACACAGACGCTCCATGGATGATGTCCACTTCAAATGCACCTTCCTCTCGCATCATCTCTCGGTCATCCATCCCGAAATCAGCTGTAGAGAAAAACGTGTTGGGTATAAACTATCTGCTGTATGAGGACAATGGGATGTGTGTGCATGATCAATTTAAACAATAAAAAGTGATAGAAACACAAGACAATAAATGTTAAAAACATAAAGAGGATGTTTATATGCCATACCAAAGTCATTCTCCTGTAGCAGATTGAGGTTTCCTACTTCTTCTCGCATTGTGATCTCCTCCACACGTGACTGATTCAGGGTGAACTGTTGAGCAACGTCAATGTCGCTGCAATCCACAACACAACGAAGGGTCAACACTGACTGCATGCAAGTCTATCTACATTTATACATTTAGACTTTGATATCTGTAAGTTGAAATCTGAACATACTCCAGGTCCGGAAGAGGCTGGTCGAAGTCGTGAAATTCTTCGGGTAATGTGATGGCGTTGTAGGCAGCTTCACGGTTCTCCTCAGGCAGGTCGACCACACCTGTGTCACACAGTCCACAATATATTATCTCTTGCAGTACAACAGGACCAACTTCTTATGTAGTCCAGCCACAACTTACCTGGGCGAAAAGCCATTTTAATCTTAATAAAAGCCTCATTGCAGTCTGCCAGCAGGTACTTGGCTTTTCTGTGGTAGATCCTCACTACACCAAGGAGTAAGTGACCAGATGTACGGAGAGCCATTTTTACCTATCAAATTAAGCAAATATTATAAATAAATGGAGCTGCTATAGAGCTGCTCAGTCATGTCAATTTGAAAGCCATCCCAGAAGGAATTTCCAATGTGATTTTTAGAAACGCGGTTCTGATTTATGAGTAAAATAAGGTCTGTGAACATCATTGAAGAGATTTTCATGGTTTGTTCTAAACATAATTTAAAGTAGCTATGTTTACATGCCCACAAATATTCCGTTTATAATCGGATTGTTGTGTCAAATCAAATCAAATCAAATCACTTTTATTGTCACATCATCACAGCACATGTGCCTTGGTGAGTGAAATTCTTGAGAGCGTGCTCCATACAGTGCAGAAACAATTAACATATAGACAGTACCATTACATACTTACAGACTTATACAGATGACAATGTGCAATATACACATACATATACTCAGTACACACAGTGTACTATTAGACATACTCACAGTTATCAATACACATTCTACATTATGTACACATATATGCACACACAATAATGTGCAAAGGTGCAGTAGATTATACATAAGCTGGATACACAAATGTCATGGATGTGAATTGGATGGTATCCAGTGGTAGCAGATAGATTGTTGTATTTGTGCAGTGTGTACGTGTAGTCCAGTTTGAACTGTGTTGGAGTTAAAGTGCAGTGCGTGGCATATCGTAAAGTGGGAGTGTGCTGTAGGGTGTATTAGTTCTGACTGTTCATTAGCGTGATAGCCTGAGGGAAAAAGCTATCCCTCAGTCGGCTAGTGTGGGATCGGATGCTGCGGAGACGTCTTCCTGAGGGCAGCAGAGAGAACAGTCTGTGGGACGGGTGGCTGGAGTCTTTGATGATCCTCTGGGCTTTCCTTATACACCGCCTGGTGTAGATGTCCTGGAGGGAGGGAAGCTCACCTCCAACAATGTGGTGGGCAGTTCGCACAACCCTTTGCAGAGCTTTGCGGTTGCCAGCGGTGCTGTTTCCAAACCAGGCGGTGATGCAGCTGGTCAGGATGCTCTCCACAGTGCAGGTGTAGAATGATCTGAGGATGCTGGGGCTCATTCCAAACTTCCTCAGCCGTCTCAGGAAGAAGAGGCGTTGATGTGTTTTCTTCAGCACTGCATTTGTGTGAGCGGACCATGTGAGATCCTCAGTGATGTGAACGCAGAGGAACTTAAAGCTGTTTCCCCGCTCCACAGGTGTCTTGTCGATGGTGATGGGTGTGTGTTCTCTGCTCTGTCTCGTGAAATCCACCACCAGCTCCTTGGTCTTGTCGATGTTGAGTGAGAGGTGGTTCTCCTGACACCATTTAGTCAGGGTACTCACCTCCGCTCTGTAGGCCGTCTCATCGTTGTCAGTGATCAGGCCTATCACCGTTGTGTCGTCAGCGAATTTGACGATGACGTTGGAGCTGTGTGTGGCTGCACAGTCATGTGTGTACAGGGAGTAAAGGAGTGGGCTGAGGACGCAGCCCTGAGGAGCACCAGTGTTGAGGGTCAGCGGAGATGAAGTGTTGTTGCCCATTCTGACTTCTGCCTGTCAGAAAGTCCAGGATCCAGCTGCACAGAGATCTGTTTAGTCCTAGAGTGTGGAGCTTCGCAACCAGTGTGGCAGGCACTATGGCATTGAATGCGGAGCTATAGTCCACAAACAGCATTCTCACATAGGTGGTCTTGTTTTCCAGGTGGGAGAGAGCAGTGTGCAGGGTGAAGGCAATAGCATCGTCTGTGGAACGGTTGCTGCGATATGCAAATTGCAGCGGATCCATTGAGGCAGGCAGCACAGAGCAGATGTAGTCTCTGATGAGTTTCTCAAAACACTTGCTGAAGATGGGTGTCAGAGCAACGGGCCTCCAGTCATTCAAGCATGTGATTTGATTTTTCTTTGTTATGGGCACAATGGTGGAAACACTTCAATCCGATTGAGCTTGATCTGAATAAAATTTTGATTGGATTGACCACGGTTATTAACCAAAACTAAAACCATAAAAGAAATCGTTATTTGAAATAAAATAATTTTGAGATAAAATAAAATATATGTACTATATGTGCTTTTGATGTACTAAAACAACAAATTAGAAATTAATAAAAAGGATAGACATATTTATATTAAAAAACGAATAAAAAGTATATAGAAATATTCAAAAATTACAAAATTACCAAAACTTTAATTAAAATTAAGATGAAAACAGAAAATACAAAAATTAAAACTAAAATAAAATATATACAAAAAAGTATCTCAATATTACCAAAATAGCACTAGTGTAGACCTGAAATAATCTGAACCACAGGAAAAAATTAAGCATGCAAATGCCTAAATCAGACTACTTTCTCAATTGGATTATAAAATGTAAACAAATATGTGAATCGGATTGCAATGTTCAGGGTTCATATAAACATATAAACAATAATTTGTGGACATTAACAACACTAGTCAAACCTCAAACTTGAAATCTAGGGTTTTTGGACTACAAAATGAACAGCACTATTACTCTAAACAGGTCTGCAAAGCATTTTAAGCTCTGTCATGGCATTTAAAAACGATAAAAAACAAAACAAAAATGGAATCCACAAGAAACATGGACAAAAATAAACCTGAACAGCATGATTTCAAGAGAATCTATTAACCTTTGGAGAGATGATGCTCTCTACACTGCTCTCCAGATTGCACTCAAACACGTGTGCTTTGGTCAGCTTCTTATCCCAGTGGGCCGCCAACCAGATTTTGGCCAGCGGCCCACGTTTGCTGAGGACAAAGTGGGCGTAGAACATCGTCCCTGCACCTTCTCACACTGAGGTGGTGGGGGACGCTGAACCTGCAGAATGAAATGGCAATGTGTTAGGCACAACTATTTGTTATTTTTAATTAATAAACAGTTTTTTTTTTTCTTTATGTCACACCACTTTTCTCTATACCAACTCAATATGCAGAGAAACCTTTGAAATGCCCTTGAAATGTTTCAATACTGTGGGTCTATAGTGGTATCAAAATTGCTGTTTTTTTGAGTTTGTGGCAGGACTGTGTCAGTCCGACCAAACAATAGAAGACAGTTCAGGAATTTCATTAAAAACATTCTTTAATTTTTTATGCAGGTAATAGTGTCACTCAGGTCTTCTAAATGGTTTATTTCACAGAAATCTAAAAATATCACTCAATAACTTTTTTCTTGTCATAACATACATCCAACATTCAGTTTCTAAGGGTGTTCATTGTAATTTCATGTATCCATGTTTAGTTTGTTGCAGTACCTTTAAATAAAGTAATTCTAGAACTTACTGTAGTTTGCATTTACATTACTACTCATTTAGTCATAAAACAATATGGTATTTATTAAATCGGTTTCGTGTGTTATTGATTAAACCGTTTCAGTCAAAAAAGATTCGACTCAAAGGGACAATGACGGACACCGCTAGTTGTTATTTAAGTGTCTTCTTGCCTTGTTGGGTGTTTATCGGAAATGTTTAGGAATATCAATTAGATTAAAGACATAATTTTAGCAATTCTATTTGGTGAAATAAATTATAGCTTGCCATAACATTTTAAGAATTTACTAGTAATATGTGTTAGATGTACCCTACTGCTTGAATGTTTGATGCAAAAACTGTACTAAGGTGAAAACGCACACACTAACTTATAGATTTTTAAAATTATTATTATTTTTTTAAATTAAAATAATTATCAAGCTGTAACGTTTTTCAAAATATCCCCTCAGTACATATAACTTTAGATGGGTGTGTGACTGTAAGTGATGGCGGGGCCTGTGTGATGCGCACACTTGACTAATGCACTGTGACCATACAGAGTCAGCGCACCCCTGCACTTTTAATATTCAGCTCGTAATGGTGTTATTAGAATACGTAATAGTTTATGAAATGAATGATAATGTAATGACTGTTAATAATGTAACAGAAAGGACATACTGTAGCTAAAAGAAAAGCTAACAAGCTAACGGTCTGCTGTCGCGACATCAACATCTGCCTGGAATTTGTAACGTTACCGTTACTGCGGCGCGCGCCATGTGCGGATTTTCCTCGTGCTTTGCATGCGCAAAGACGCCGAACGCATTCTCCACATAAGTCATTTTAGCGCTAATTAAGACATTTTAAGTGATAACGTAAAGAAGTGATGTTACTCAGCGTCTGTCATTTGCCGCTGGTGTAGAGAGGGAGAATGGAATTTTCTAGCAAGTTGCATGACGAAATCGAATGGTTATGATTCCAATGCATGCAATTCAATGCATTTGTCATTATTTATGTTTTCGCCGAAAGTACTTACGCGGAACGGTCCTATCGTAGCTTTCCGTATTTAGCAACCGTATCTAGGGTACCTTTCTCACCCTCCTCCCACTGTACAGTTTCACTAAAACGAACAAAATGGCGACGCCCCCTCCCGCCGTGAGCTTCATTTAAAACGAGCTGGATGTTAATGAGGGAAACTGATGCTCATACTGTATGCATGACAGAAATAGGCAGTTCGTGTACATGAAAAATTTAAAGAATAAAAACAAAATGCAAATTTGATGATTACAAATCCGCATGGCTGTATTTCCAGTTTTCTTCCCATCTATGAATATCGTTTTGGTTAAGCTAGACAAATATTAGGCTATAGTTGAGACAAACATTAAAATGGGCTATTTAGTATGGCAGAACTTTCTCTGGAAGAACAAGTTGCTATTTTTATGTTAATAACAGTGATGATGAGAATGCTGATTGAGACTATCAGTGCTGCTTTTTATTGAAACTGGTTTAAAACAACGAAAATAGTGGGCTATGTATAAAGTAGCTAAGTTACCGAAAAGACGAATAACCCTAATTTACAGTGGAGCTGTCAGGATCAGGGAATCTTTACAATTCTCCGTCTCTTGGACTTTAATTTGCTGTAAGACTGAAAATATAACGTTGAAAGCACAATATACAAGAAGACAAATTACACTGCCATGGAAAGCCATGGATGTCGGAGTCTTCTTTAAGTGTTTTAATGTATAACCTATCAAACTACAAAGTTAGTTAAATTTAATGTCCAGAAGATCCCATTTCATAGCCACCAGATGGTGCTCACACTCCATCCATAGTAACGGATTAGTCTACAGTTTAATGCTGCCTCAGACTACTGGATGGTTGAATTAAACACCATGAATAAACATAAGCTTAATGCATCTTGATATTTGCTGTATATCTTGAGAATTTTTATAGTTTTACTCCTTTTGTTCCAATATGGTGGTGAACAAGCTGATAAAATGTAAAAAAACTGTAACTTGAATGCAATGTAAGTCGCTTTGGATAAAAGCGTCTGATAAATGCATAAATGTAAATGTAAATGTAACAAAACTTACCATCAAGACATTAAAGCATTTCTACAGGCTTAAGAAAATTTACCACGGTTTTATTGTAGTAAAAGTGTAGTAGCCTAACCATGTTTTTTTATTACCATTTGTGTGACCACAGTTTTACTACAAATATCATGGTTAAACAATGGTAAGTGTAACAAAACGGTTAATCTTACCATGGTTAATTTTCTTAAGAATATTAAAAACAATAACAACACATGCCATTTGCCACTGTAAGAAATATGAACAACCACATAACTTTTACTTCACTTGGCGGTTTTTCACCAAAGTGTCTCAGAACAGTGCAGTTCTTAATTAGGTTAAACAATAAAGAAACGGGATACAGTGTTCCACCATTAATGCCAAACTCTGGATCAGGGAGCTCAGGCGGCCTTGTTTTATTTTGTTATATGAGCAATCTACTGATGATTTTTTTATGTAATAAAGATGGACTTGAACAGTAGCTTAAACTTTAAATCTTTAAAAATAGACTTAAATACCTGTAACGATGAGGAAATAATAATTGGTTTAAATAAAACATCAAAAGAGAGTAATCATATGGTTTCATTGAACAACACTGTTAAATAAAGAAATATACATCTATACAAACCGTACAATATGTATTATTAAAATGCCTACAGAGGGCGCCAGCAGCCCAGTGATTGCGACAGGTTGCATATTTAGAAATATATTGATGTAATATTTTGTGTTGGCATTACAATATTTGTTATAAATGTTTTCAACAGCGCACCTTTCGTCCACAGATGAAGTTTATAATTAACCCAAACTTATCATATAACTCTTAGCATATGCAGAGTTGAGTTTGTTGGCTGAGTTGCAGAGAGATGCTCCACGTAACAGTGAAACACAATGCACGTTATTGGAAACAAACAGATAACGGTACAATTCAGAATGAAATAACGCAAGCTTTGTCAAATGCTTAGCTACAAACTATGCTTATATCGCGAGACACATTTTCACCTCGACAAGAAATATCCACACGTTGTAATTTCGCGAGGCACGAGATCTCGTCAAGACCTGGAGGAAACCCTGAATTTACCTTTTTTATTAATTGAAAATGAACAGTACAAAAGTGTTAAAGGAACAGGGATCTTTGCTGTTCCAAACATGTTTTTTATTATTTATTTATTATTTAGAACATAAAAATGTATGGAGACGCAAAACTTTTCCATGCCCCTTAAAAATGTGACTTTTGGCCTATAGGATAAACACAATGGATTATTTCATTAAAATTTTGAAAACTTCTGAAACCATTAACATTTAGAATAGCTCATATTTTTCCACTTTATTGTGTCTCTTTTCCAGTGCAATTGTTTATTTATTTATTTTTAGTCTTGTTGCCTATTTTTGTAATTGTCATCATTTCAAGCCACTGTTTGCACTGCTTGCTCATTTTCAGGAATAAAGTACAATAGTAATGATAAATTGGCATTGCTTTGTGCTATTGTATGTTGTGAGAAGTTGTCTATAATATTTTAAATTCATCATCACTAAACAACTTATTTGAAGTTTTGGGTAATCACATTACTAGCTAAAAATATTAAGAAAAATATTAAGAATAAAATTCATAGTACATTTTGATTGTTATCCAACATTTAATTTGAAGACATAAAAATACTAAAAAAGGCAATGTTGTCAAACATTTTATAATATTTCAACGTGAATAACAAAAATACCAAAGTATAAAAAAAAATTAAAATACAAAAGGCATTGTTGTCAAACATTTTATAATATTTCAACATGTATTTTCTTCTCTGTGTCTTTTTGATCAGAAGTTACAATGTTAGTATTCATGTATTCTAACCAATTAGAGAAACTATAATTTACTTTGTCAGATTTTCATCCCAATGATGTTAAGCTTGATTTTACTTTATTGTTACTTTGTATTCTGAGTAAATTTTATCTTCACAATGCCAGAACCATTCACAGTAATCACAATTTTAGAATGTTTTCCAGCAATATAAAGTCTCTATTTACTTCCTTTAAGAATGTCAAAGCCTTTGAACTCAAAGGATTCAATAATATATAACATCTGAGACTGTTGTAAGGAACCTTTCATTTTTTTTTTTTTTTACAAAATGTTATAGGCTGTATAACATTTTGAACATCATGAAACTAAGTATATTTCCTTTGAATAATGTGTGCTCCACGTCATTTAATTTTGACCAGGGGCGTAGCGTCTGGGCACGCAAGGTATGTGAGTGGTGAGCGTGATTTCACCAAGTACAACATGTTCCTGGATCAACATCCATGTTGATCCTGGAACGTCATTCCAATCAACCAATCAGAATTGAGGGATAACTTTTCAGGAAATATCTGTTTTAGGCTTATGATCAGGGTTAGGTGCTTCTACACCCTTGTTAATCAGCTATCATTTCACACTGATTTTAGGAATAAATTATGGGTAGGGTTAGGTTTAGGGGTAGGGATTGGGTTAAATCTATATTTTTGGACTGTAATGTTGATCCAGGATCAACAAAAGATGTTGATCCAGGAACATGTCTTACTTGGCAAAATCACGGCGACCGTATGTGAGTATGGGCCCGGGCAGATTGGGGGCCCGCCGAGCCGAGGGGGAACTTTTAATTGAAACAAGGGAACGATTATAGAGCCCTGCACAGGCCCGGCCCTTGTCCGACAGCTTATCAGAATTGTCCGACCGAGCCCATGTCTTTTTTTTCTCTCTCTCTCTTCCCCTTTACACAGCTGCTGTTGCAGCCATTAAAAAAGTTCAGTTTTGGTTCTTAATGGAAAAGTGGTTATATTTCATTTCGTTTCTTTATTAAGTTAATTTAGAAACATGATTGGAACATTTTATGTTTGTTAAATTCAAGTTGTATTTTTTTTTTTTTTTAAATACCAAGCAGCTAGCGCCAGACAGTGAGTTGAGCATGTTTGATCAGTTTAGCCTTCTCAAACAAACATGATTTAAGACATAAAAAAACTTCATGCATTTCATAATATACATTTAAAAATTTAAGATAAATGTGTGATAAATATAAAATCGTTTGCTTGTGCTAAAAGTGGAAGCTGAAGTGCGCTTTGAAGGACATGGAGGCGCTAGCTAGATCACGTGCATTTTTTTTTCTTAATAAGAGTGGAAAATTAAAATACACCAAAATTTTTCCTCGTAAAGGTAAGAGTATACATCATTCGAAGCTGCAAACAGTTTTATTTTGTGTGCACTCACAATATCAACAAAATGTTTTGCTTTTTAAAATAAAGCAAACAGGATGGTCTTGATCTTGAGCAGGAACACTTCAAAACTCATCAAATACTTGCCTCACTGACATGATAAGTATATCTATAGAATGCTATAAATTACTCCTTTACAACGAAATAATTAAAATGAAAAATTAAAAACTCGTTCATTAGCCTATGTAATCCATAAAGATGCATTTCTGTCTTAAGGCACATCCAGTGAGGAGATATGGGGAGTCAGGATTGTCAAATTTAATACTATTTTATTTTTATTTATTTATTTATTTTTTGTTTTGTTTTGTTTTTTTGGGCCGATGTGCCAAGATTGAGTTTGCATGCAGTACAAATACCCTACAGCGGCATTTTAGTGTCACGCAGAAAAATAACTAAATGATTAACGTCATACTAATTTAATAAAGTAAAAATTACGATAATAAAATCATATTATATTGCGTGAAATTAATGTGAAAATTACACTCCTCAAAAAAAAAAAAAAATAAAGTCTGTGGCATCCAACCTGTTGTTCTTAACACGAAAAACAGCAATAACACGTAGGCTTATAGATGTTTTTGAAACTCTAATTGATCGATTTCATGAGACATTCGTTTGTATATATTCTGATTTTTTTTTCAATATGCATTCAAATATTTATTCATGTTTATTTTGTGATGCAAATATTAAAGAGGAAAATATCATTGATTCACATGCACATTGCCTTGAACTGAGGAGAATGTAGTTACGTCACTTCAAATAAAAGAGTGCAAAACACATTTATTGTTTGTAGCCTATTTGATCTTAAAATTTTCAGAAAGATGAGACTTTGTGTTATAAAAAAACAAAACACAAAGCTTATTGCGAATATTGGGTGTCTTGTGTGCAATGAATGGACTTGAAAAGGTTAAATATTATTTCCAAGCATTTATACCATAATTAAAACAGCTTGTGAATTGTCAGGATCCTGCCCTCACTGTGTTGTCTGTCTTGTCTTTGTTTCATGTTTCTATGTTTGTTTTGTATTTGAGCACATGGCTCTGTCTTTGTTGTTGTCTGCCATGTGCTCCTCCTGTCCTGCCTCCTTGTTACTTGTTGCCACACCCCCTTGTTTAGTCCTCATTTGTCTGAGTGTTGTCACCTGCCCCTCATGTCTCTGATCTTGTTTGTCTGAGTGTTGTCACCTGTTCCTCATGTTCTCCTGTCCCTTTATATTGTTCTCCCTTTCCCTCTTGTTTTGCCAGTTCGTTGTGCTACGTCAGTGTTTGCTTACGTTGTCTTACTAGTCTTGTGATACCGCTTATTCCCTACCTAGTTGTTTGTAGATTTTGTCTCTCGTCTTATCCTGACCGGTCCAGCAGATTGGGAGACCGGTACCCTCCCTGGGTCTGCCACGCTGCTAGGCCTGTGCCGAGCCTGTGACATCAGTAGTGTGGAGTGTCTGGCCACCGCTGCCTAACCTCCGGCCTCCAGCTTTGCTGCCTTCTCTGCCCTCTGGCGGTCTGCCATCCTGGACTGGACTCTGTGGCAGCTCACCTAGGCCGCCTGTCGTCATTCGTTCCCTGCCTATTGTCTGGACTGTGTTCTCTCCCCTCCTCACCATCTCTTGTCCTGTCTGCTGTTTTGTTTATAAACTGTCAACTCAATTCTGCATTTGAGTCCTCTCTCCTAGAAACCCTGACAGTGAATAGTCACGTAATGGTATTTATGTATAAATAATAAAGAAGTTATGCCAGTTGGAGCCCATATCATTTGGGGGGGCCGTACAATTTTTTTGCATATGGGCCCAGGGCTGACTTGCTACACCACTGATTTTGACAACAACGTCCTAGTAAAAGAGAACACCTTTAATAGTAAGAACGTTGTTTGCAGTACTACACCAATGTAACAGCCAAAAAAGAAAAGTTATCTAAAATGAAATAAACTTATAATTATTATTCACTATTAACACTTGTTAGGAAATAAGTAAAAGCAATAGCCTATAACAAATACTATTGCAAACTTTAAAGTTCATTTGAAGCGACGTACATGGAGATGATGTACATATCAGGCGTCTTGTAAGGTGACGTACCTAGTTCAGACGTACTTAGTACACGTATATTTTTTTTATACCTTTCTTACATACGCCGCCGTCACGTCGCCGCCTATCATTGGTTTCGATATTGACGTCGCCGCGGGTCTGTCGTTTGCCCTCCCTATCAATCCCCATTAAAAAATCGACACGGACTGACGGCGACGGAAGGGTAGACTGCTCCATCTCCTTCGCCTGCTAAGTCTTCGATGTGGCAGATTTCACAGCTCATAGCTCTGGGGCTAGCCGACACTGGAGGACGCTCTGGGGCTAGAGCCGACACTGGAGGACGCTCTGGAGCTAGAGCCGACACTGGAGGACGCTCTGGGGCTAGAGCCGACACTGGAGGACGCTCTGGGGCTAGAGCCGACACTGGAGGACGCTCTGGGGCTTGGATGAGGGCTGAGAATTGGGCTGCCGGTAGGCTTGACGTAGCAACGGCCGGCGGGCTTGTGTCAGCGGAGGCCGGCGGACTTGACTTCCCCGCGGACGGTGGCGGGTTTGACTTTTGCACGGTGCACACACAGTGGGGAGGAATGAGGACCACGGAGACGAGGATAAACTCAAAATAACAGTCTTTAATTAAATCTAACAGCGCAAGACAAGGCAGGGCTGAGACACAAAGGAACGTAACGAGTTGCTGATGAGTGCTGACAGGTGAGTGTTGTGACTGGTGAATGAGACTCCCTGACACAGATGTAGAGATATGGAAATGCATGGATTATTTGCAGTCATCTAGACAGATTATCTAGCAAATAAGGAATAATTGACGATGGGCCGTTGAATTATTAGAAAAATAATGCACACCCGAGGTGTAACGGCCACTCCGCGTTATACTACGGTTGCCACACCTCAAGATATTGATCAGATGATATATTTCAAGGCATTCTTCCAGTTTTTCTACTTGAATCGCTATTGTGAGTAGGATTATTTATTCGCATCTCATCCGTTGCTAATTCCAAAACATAATTTTAGCCTGTGAAACAGGTAACGTTAGCCTACTGACGGGCAGACGCTTCTATGCTTGAGCCGTTGATAGTAGACTACTGCAGTTAATAACAGTTATGAGAGAGAGAGAGAGAGAGAGAGAGAGAGATTAACGTTACCTCTGTGAGCCTGTGTCTCTCAAAAGTGTTCGGCAGCAATGTCTAGTTATAGTGAAACTTATATGGGATTAACTTTGTGCCAATTAAAATGAATGTAATTTTTCAAGAAACGTATGAAAATATAAATTGAAACGGAATAAAATGTCTTTGAAACTGAAAAAAAAAATAATTGCATGCAAAATGTTTGACTTCGTTTTTAATACACTGCATGTTTTGCAATGGTTTTCTCCTCTTTCATTCGTTGATCTGTACTTACAAATACGCTTCCAGAGTTTTTATTTACGATTCTGAAGTTTTCGTTTACGATTCTGAAGTTTTCGTTTACGATTCTGAAGTTTTCGTTCGCCCTTCTGGCACAAATCTCTCATGGGGGCGGGGCTAGCAGCGGTGTGTTCTCATTGGCTACTGAGTTTTTGATTGACAGCATCTTGACCTGGAAGTGAAGATGTCAGTGTTGTTGTGTCAGTGTGGATCTGAGCGTCTCTTAGCGGCTTCCTATTTCATTTTAATGATATAAGATAATATATAAATATTTTTATTATTATTATTTTATCAGTATTGTTCTGCTGCTACACTACATTGTTGAGATGATTTCTTAGGAATAGCACAGCGAATGATACCATCATCATCATCATCATCAATCATCGTGGTTATCAGGATACTCAAGGTAAGTTGTCTTGATTTAGCCCAATCATTACTGGACCTGGTTATCTACATACAGTTATAGCCTTCAGTTAGATAATATTTGCTTCGATTAGTTCATATTTCCCCCCAGCACATAGCATAATGTACAGTACTAAATATACTGTATCTGACAATGACCGATGATATTTTACAAGTGCACTGTCAATCACTGCGCTGTCAACTTTGGCAATGTAAAGCCTTTTTAACCATGCTTTTTCTGTGTCCAGATTTGACTAATAATAATGCAAAAATGGTCACTTCAGATGAACTTTTTTTTTTGGGGGGGGGGGGGGGACTCTTACTCAAAACAAATTTTGACAAAAAGTATAGACTTTAATAATGCCTAAATATATATCCAAATGCAAAAGCTAATACATACAAATAATGGCAGAGGTGCTGGAGAAAAGTCGGCAGGAGGCAAACAACCAGAGTCTATTAGAGAGCCGATGCAGGATCCACTTCCTCAGGCAGGGGGAACCCGCAATGCATACCAGCAAGAGACCACCCGCCAAGCTATTAACACCAGGGGCGGTGTGGAAGATGGAAGTAGACCTGGGAAGGCAGCTCCAGTTCCCACAGGAGATATGCAGCACCACCTTAAGACCAGACATGGTGCTGTGGTCTGCAGCTGTGAAGTCAGTGATACTGATCGAGCTGACAGTGCCATGGGAGGAGGGACTGGAAGCTGCCTACGAGAGAAAGAAGGCAAAGTATGCAGACCTGGTTGCGGAGTGCAGAGAAAGTGGATGGAGTGTGAGGCTGTACCCGGTGGAGGTGGGAGCCAGAGGCTTTGTGGGCAGATCAGCATCATGCCTGCTCAAGGACCTGGGACTACGGGGAGCCACACTGAGCAGATCCACCAAAGAGCTCTCTGAGGAAGCGGAGAAAGCAAGCCACTGGCTCTGGCTGAAACGACGAGACAAGGCTTGGGGAGTGATACCTAATTAGATTTTGCTGCAGGGGGTGTCAGGGAGACGTCCCTGTTCACTGCCCCGCCACCAGGAGACGTTCTGGGTTAAGGGGCGAAACGTCAATGAGCGGTGGTCTCCAGCTGAAGACCCTGCAGCAAAACCATGTGGTATGCGGTCAGGTTTAGGCCTGCCTCAGGGAAGAGGACGCCCCTGCCATGCACAGTCCACCACAGGCACCGTAGGAGGTGCGACAGGCCTAAGGTCCAGCAGAAAGACCACCTCGCTGTAATGAATAATTAGGATTGAAATCAGTTTCCAGCAACTATACACAGTCATGGATATATAGGGCTGTACAGCCATCTAGTGGTTACACAACGGTATTACAGATGATAAATGGTGCATATTTTTGATGTATTTATTACTAAATTAAAGTTACTAATATATATCAAATTAAATAATTATATTGTGTATTTATTTGTTTGAAATATTTTAAGTTTGAAATGTGTCATGGGAGTTCAAAGCAGCTGGTATTGATTGTTAGACTATAATACATCTTTCTCAATTTCCAGGGAGCGGAGCAACTTTTCCATAAACAAACCTCTGATGCTTACCCAGAGGATGCAGTGATAGTACCAGAGATCCATTGCCCTCATCAGAAAAGAATCTTATTTTGTTCAGACACATCATCTTTGAACGACTGGGATCTTGATCTTCAGACACCTGATATTATGCAAATATTTTAATTTCTTTGGAGCTCTAGATTAAAACAAACACAGTTCACATGTACAGAATAGGTTGCACTTTATTCTTATTATTACAGTGCATTACATGTATACTATGCAGTTAGTGTTTTGTGGATTCTGGTCTTTCCTGTCATAATTGTAACATAATTGCATCCAAGTCTTTCACTTTGATACTTGTGTATATGCTATAGTGACAATAAAGAATGTAAATTTATTTGAATTATTTCATATTTCATTTACATTCATTCAACAGGATTATAAAAGTCACACTTGAAAGAGTTGATGATTGTTAAAAATGTATTTCCAATTTTAAATGTTAGATGATAATGTTAACTAAATAAAATAACTAAACAAAATTATCAGCATGATAAAAACAATTAGCAGCAAGAACATTTTTTTGTGTGGAATATGTAATAAAATGAGCTTGATTGTCAGGTTGGAGTGAGACTTTCTTGACGTCTGAATATATCACACATATATATGATAGTATTATCTTTCAAATGTAACAGCTCAACCTAATTAGACCCTACAATGCAAAAGAATCATGAGAAATAAACAAATATCCTACGAGAACATTGGCCATTATACAATATTTCCAATATTATATACAGTACTTTAATAATTAACCCTCAATATGATCTTCTTTTTCTCTCGTGCTCCTAAAAGCTTATGTTGACAGAGTAGTAGCAACAGATAAATACAGATTGAATTCAAAAACAAAAACTCCTAACTTTATATCATTAAAATGAAATAGGAAGCAGCTAAGAGATGCTCACATCCACACTGACACAACAACACTGACGTCTTCACTTCCAGGTCAAGAAGCTGTCAATCAAAAACTCAGTAGCCAATGAGAACACACCGCTGCTAGCCCCGCCCCCACGAGAGATTTGTGCCAGAAGGGCGAACGAAAACTTCAGAATCGTAAACGAAAACTTTAGAAGTGTAAATGAAAACTCTGGAAGCGTATTTGTAAGTACAGATCAACGAATGAAAGAGGAGAAAACCATTGCAAAACATGCAGTGTATTAAAAACGAAGTCAAACATTTTGCATGCAGTTATTTATTTTTTCAGTTTCAAAGACATTTTATTCCGTTTCAATTTATATTTTCATACGTTTCTTGAAAAATTACATTCATTTTAATTGGCACAAAGTTAATCCCATAAACTTAAAGTTATTTTTTTTTTCACGAACAGCGCCGTTATTGTTACCTCACTTGTGAGAAGTCGTGTAGTTTTTAAGTTGTTAAACTATGTTACTGATAAAATCGTCAGAGTAGCGCTAACAACATTAGCGCGTATGTTAACGTGTGTGCAAACTGTCTGTGAGAGAGAGAGCGGAGAGATGGAGTATGTGCTTTCCGTACATAAAGCGTAATTGTGTGGCAAAAACATGGATATGATCTGTCGTTTTTATCCTTTTGTTTACTGTATTTATTTGTTTGGCCAGTGTCGTTGTGGGTTTTGGTTCTTTTGATGTTTTAGGCTGTAAGGACCTTTGAAATAACGCAAATCATTTGGCGAAGTGATATGGTCAAGTAATGCGGTCAAGACCTGCCTGGAACTACATTCGCCGTGCTTTTCCCTGAAAATAATTGCACACCTTAGAACGTTCGTCAGCCAATCAGATTCAAGCATTCAACGGCCCCATAGTATCATTTGAAATTAAATATATATGCAATTATGTGTTTAATGTATTTATATATCAAACACACATATAGAGCCAACACCTTCATGTAGAGTGAACCTAAGGTGTATGTGTTCTGCTGTTTGGTGCATATGAGCCATGCATGATGCCCTTACGTTGTCCTTTGCTTTTAATGACAATAGCGCTACCTCTTAAAGTATTTTGCATAAATCACTGGTGCTTTGGGGAAAGAATAGGGACAGTCATTTTCAGCATATTACCTTTAGGGTGAGGGGTTTCCTAGTCTGAGAATATGAATTTCCATTACTCCTCCATGACAACTGAATTGCTTACTTTTAATTGGAAATGATCATAACTCTCTTGTGAGCTTTACTGTGGAGGGCTTTGCCATGCATTTATTCTCATATGGTGCCCACAGTGTCGGCCCAGAATGAGACATCCATCAAGTCTCAAGGCAGGAGACACTTGTTCTTCAGCAAGCGGAAAGGAAAGTGACCTTGAGCAACAATGGAAGAGAAATTTCTCTATCTCTCCTTCACCAAGTCTCTGCCCATCCTTCATGAACAGTCGTTTTGTTGAACTGTCTTTTAGCTGCCCTTTTGCAGGTCATGTCCTCCACCGGGGCTGGATGGGCCTGTCATTGTCACAGCTGAGGTTTGAGCGCAGTGTGCTTAATCAGGCCCCTAAGAATCTCATTAGCGCACGGATGCAGGCAGATGCAGACGAAAGACACACAGTGAAGACATCTGCAATCGCTCTCTTGAGTAACCATGAGTGCATTTGCAATCTGAAGCTGCAGCCAGTGGGAAATGAGAACAACAGTATGGGATCTGCTGTAGACGCGCAGGAATGGTGATCGCAAGGCATGCCAGAGATGGAAACTCATGACTGAGTGCTTTCCTCTACACAGCAGAGCAAGGAGAAGGTGTTAAAGGGGCAGTTCACCCTGCAAAATTAAAATGACTCATGTTCCCAACTCGACATTCAGTCTTCTGTGGAACATAAAAGGAGTACCTATAAAGACGGTGCTGGTCTTACTTTCTTCAGAGAAAGATAAAAAAAAAAAAAAAAAATCCATCTCTGAATCTATGTTCTCCCAAAACTTAAAATTCCATCATCATTTACTCACCCTCAAGTTGTTCCTCAAATCTGCATGAATTTCTTTCTGCTGCTGAACACTAGAATGGTGGTAACCAAACAGTTGATGGTCCCCGTTGACTTCTGTAGTAGTTCTTTCCACACTATGGAAGTCAGTGGGGACCAGCAATTGTTTGTAACCCATATTCTTCAAAATATCTTCTTTTATGTTCAACAGAAGAAAGAATCTCATACATGTTTAGAACAACTTGAGGGTGAGTAAAGGATGACAGAAATTTAATGTTTGAGCAAACCAGCCCTTACTGCAAGTAAATGGATTCCCAAGCACTAAAAAGTTTAAAATATTAGTATTTTCTTACATACACATATTTTCACTTCACAAGACTGGGGTTGTATGTCGTGTTCGCTTTGTGTGGTTTTCGAAGCATTACATTTTGGGTCACTATATTTACTTGCATTTATATAGACTCCCAGAGATGGATTGTTTATTTATTTATTAAAATCTTTAATTTAAATAATAAAGAGTATCCCTTTAAGAACCCAAAAGCTCTGTAAAAGTATCATGTTGTTCACATGATTTGTGCACTATATAAGACTTCTCAAGTCATACTAGCTTTGTGTGAACAGACCCATATCTAAGTCTTATGATTTAGACCTTAGACAAGGTAGCGAATATTTAAATTTTTAAAGGAATTAAAATGAGGCTGTGAGGGATAGAAGTACAGTGCCTTCAATAGATTGTATTGTTGTTTAACAACATTGTACAGAACCGATTTTTCAGCTAAAAAATAACTTTCAGTAGACAAAACTCTGTAAAGAAAATTACAGGATCTAGGACCTCTACAGTGCATGCTATTGCAAAGCCTGTAAGTCCTTTAGAACCTCATTTCCATATTAATGTTAAATTCAATATAGTGTCTACGGTCTATTCACTGATAACTGGTACTGAGTCAGTGCAAAGAATTAGCCCGATTAGGCTATTTGTGAACAAATCCTTCAGGGCTGAGTTTCCAGCATCATAAGCATAAGTAGAACGTAGAAACCATTTCCTCCCATGGTCTCTACTGTATACAATCAACAATCACAGGCTCCCAGTGCTTTTGGGAAATGCAGCCCAGACTGATTTTGTGGCCAGGTCAAGTAATTCTTTTAAAATATCTGATTCAAAAGAACAATTGGGTACAGGAATCTGCTATTTGCAGCTGCTTCTGTCACGAACAGGTCAAGGCAAAATGTGCTCTCCAGTATATGTGATAGAAAGGGTGAATGAAACGTGATTTACGGCTAAAGTAAATAAGAACTGGAGCCTGTCTTATCACACTCACTCCTGCTCTTTGTACTCTAAGCTCTCTCTCTGCCTGTGATTCTGTTATCCCCTTCAGTGGCTGGCTTTAAAGTGGGATGCTAGGAGCACTACAAAACGCTGCTGTGTCATCTCCCAGTTTACCGTGGCAAAGGAGAACTTTTACCAGTAACCTTGATCTCACTATTGGCGTGAAATGACCCAGAAAGAGAAAAATTGCTGGTTCGTCTCAAACAGAATTTATGCTTGAAGCTGTTGTGATATAAACATGTCCGTGGTGAGATGAAAGGGTGGACATGAACCTTAGCTCTACTGTGACAGAAGTATAAGCATTAGACTACAGGATTATACTACTGCATCTTCGTATTCTGAAGTGGCTTTCTGTTTGGTTGGAGATTAAAATATTGCAAGTTTTTACTGGAGGGTTAAATTGGGGTTTTGGAGGTGGGGGAGCACTAAAACCTGGTGGTGGTGATGATGGTTGTCAGCGCTCTTTTTTTGGTCATAGTGTTTGAATTTTGCTGAAAATACCCTTTAAATTTATTAATCCAATATTTATTTATTTCATATTCATTATTGTTACTCACTTTGACTAAAATGTCTTACATTTTAGTCAACAATGAATATTTTGGTTGATGAGAAAATGCACAATTAAACCAAACATTTTGAGAGAATGAGAATGAGAATGAGCTTTATTGCCAGGTATGTTTACACATATGAGGAATTTGTTATAGTGACAAAGCTCCACAGTGCAACAGAAAAGACAGCAACAGGACAGGACACAGATAATAAAAAGAATAATATACAAATATACAAAATAGGCAATGTACAAAAAAGCAAAAACACTATATAATATAGACAATTATTTATGTATGTACAGGTATGATATGTGCAAATTTGAGATGTAAATAAGTATGTGTGATGAATAATGATATATAATAGTGTTATGTGTTGTGTGTTCCACGTTATTGTCAAGTGTTCATGAGATGGATTGCCTGAGGGAAGAAACTGTTCCTGTGTCTGGTCATTCTGTTGCGCAGAGCTCTGTAGCGTCGACCAGACGGTAACAGTTCAAAGAGGAAGTGTGCTGGATGTGAGGGGTCCAGAGTGATTTTGCCAGCCCTTTTGCTCACTCTGGATAAGTACAGTTCTTGGAGAGTAGGGAGGGTTGTACCAATGATTCGCTCAGCAGTCCAGACTACCCTCCGTAGTCTTCTGAGTTCAGATTTGGTAGCTGAGCTGAACCAGACAATTATTGACGTGCAGAGGACGGATTCAATGATGGCAGAGTAGAACTGTGTCAGCAGCTCCTGTGGCAGGTTGAACTTCCTCAGCTGGCGAAGGAAGTACAACCTCTGCTGAGCCTTTTTCACAATCGACTCAATGTGATTGTCCCACTTCAGGTCCTGAGAAATTGTGGTGCCCAGGAATCTGAATGTCTCCACTGCAGTCACAGTGCTGTCCATGATGGTGAGTGGGGGAGAGCAGGGGGGTTTCTCCTGAAGTCCACGATCATCTCCAGAGTTTTGAGCGTGTTGAGCTCCAGGTTGGTAAGACTGCACCAGACAGCCAGCTCTTTAACCTCCTGTCTGTAGGCAGACTCATCACCGTCCTGGATGAGGCCGATCAGTGTGGTGTCGTCTGCAAACTTCAGGAGCTTGACAGAGGGGTCTTTAGATGTGCAGTCGTTGGTGTACTGGGAGAAGAGCAGTGGGGAGAGAACGCAGCCCTGAGGAGCTCCAGTGCTGATAGTACGGGTGCTGGATGAGAATTTTCCCAGCCTCACTTGCTGCTGCCTGTCTGTCAGGATGCTGGTGATCCACTGACAGACAGAGGTGGGTACAGAGAGCTGAGTTCATTTGGGCTGAAGGAGTGATGTGACGATGGTGTTAAAAGCGGCGCTGAAGTCTTTTTTTTGTCTTAATTTACACGTATATCAAAAATTAAAACAAAAACAACATTTGAAAACAACGTTTTTTTTTAATCCTCAGGTGTGTTTTAATGGTCGTTGAGCTGCTTTATAGCTGATTCAAATTTTTCAGTTTTGATATATTATAATATATCAAATATTTCATATTTGAAGCATTTTGCTAAATGGACACTGCTTTTGAACAGATTTGAATCAACATTGAACTGACTCAATCTGAATAATAACACTAGTGTCTTCTGTAGAGCTTCTGTAAAGAGAATTGAACTTATTTAAAAATTGATAAACATTACAGTTATTACTGAATCAACACTGAACTGACTTCAGCTGAATAACAACCAGTGTTGGGGGTAACGCATTACAAGTAACGCGAGTTACGTAATAATATAACTTTTTTCAAGTAACTAGTAAAGTAACGCATTACTTTAATTTACAAGAAAATATCTGAGTTACTTTTTCAAAAAAGTAACGCAAGTAACGCCAGTTACTTTTTTCCCCATTTATTGACTGACAGTTCGCTGTGTAAACATGTTACTGTAGTTCTAGACTAAATGTGAATGTGCATTAATTCATCTCAATCGCAAAAGATTTAGTATTCATCAAAATTAATTAAAACAGTGAAATGCAAACTCAGAATATGACGCAAACCTGCAATTAAATATGTTAAATAACACAAATGCATCTAATCCCATTTTATTAACCAATGTCTTTGCTGCTGACCTTTGATGATCCAGTTAAACCATACTAATAAGCAAAAATTACTTTAGACAAACTAACAATTGTGCTTCATTGTTTTTTTTTTTATTGCTGAAGAGTGTTGAAACTTCTTCTCCTGCGTTCTACTGTTACGGAACTGCCAGACACTAAGGTAAGTGTAAAAGATTGAGTTTATTACAGGATTTGGTGATACAACAGTGGTGAGAGTCCTTGAGTGAGGTAAGTTGCTTTCTTAGATGTATGGTAGATAGTGCACTGGGATTCTGACTGTCTCTGTGTCTTGGCAGGTTTGTGGCAGATAGGAATCCTG
>CM041793.1:32794203-33179203 GCA_023376895.1 Aspiorhynchus laticeps
TCACTCAATTTATTTTTCAGAGATCCCCAGTGCTGCATTCAATCAAATTTAAATTAATTTTTTTAAATAATATACATATTATATAACATATAACATTAATAGTATTGTTAACTGAATTTAGTGTAACTTGCACTGTTGCAGTTTGATGCTTAATCTTGAGATCATTCCTAAAACACTTGTTTTGAGTAACTAGATTCTGTTTGATTTGCCAGTCACTAAAACAGTGTATTGAGTTAGCGAACTGCAGTCTTACGCAGTGGACATGGCCTACTTTGCCAACAGCCTGCACAGTGAGCATATAGTAAAGCTGGACCTGAGCGGTCATGAGGTAGCCCGACCTGTTCCCCAACACCTCCGGAAGCTTCTGCATCGTGTTGTGCCACACTCACTAGTCTGGCTTGGAGGAGTGTGGAACTGGATGATGATAAACTGGATCTGCTCACCCAAGCACTGACACCCTGTCATGGGCTACAGGAACTGAAGATCCTGGGTAATCCATGAGCACAGCTGCGCTGCGCCATCTTTTCAATATACTGGCTCTGGGTTTTCCTGCATTGAGGTACAGTAAAACCATGTGTTTATTGATATCTATTTGGTTGTTTTTCTTGTAATTTGATTGTATTACATTGTCTCAGATATGTTGAGCTGCCTGTCCCTCGTGACTGTTACCTGAAGGTGTAAACCTATCCACTGGATGATAGGACGCTGATAAATTATGACACGGAGAAGTTCCAACAAGCCAGCCCGAACTTGTTGTTGGCATCCTAGCGAGGGAGGGAAAAGGACATATAGAAGTCTGCATGCCATTATTTGGAGCCTATGATCCTGACATCAATGAGACAAGCAATGAGCTGGGAGTCTCCATGCTGCACTCCTTCAACAGTGTCATAAGAAACTTCATTGACAGTCAACAGTGTTACCCAACGGAGAGAGCAAAGCATGATGAGTGAGAGTGCTAAAAATTCACTTTTGCCATCCCAGGAATAACATTTTAATATATTCAAATAAAAAAGTTATTTTAAATTGAACTTAAATTACTGTCACAGTATTTGATCAAATAAATGCAGCCTTGAGCAATTGAAAATAAAAATCTTACCAACTCCAAACTTGAGGAAATAATGCAATAATAGATGTGATTAATATTTACTCCATAAAGCAGTTAAAATAATTAATGCATAACATATACTTATTCGTAAAATAATAACAACTTATACGGAGTATTTCAGTACCAGTATTGGTATCACTGACATGTTCATAAAACTTGAATGCAATTACATATTTAAAATACTCTTTACATTTTTTTTTCTACATAAATTTAAAGTGCTAATGTCACTTTAATGAATCCACAGCACATGTGAAGGAAATAATACATAGGCATGTAATTGTGTAATAATGCATAAAATAATTCAAAGTATTTACAGGTATAAATGCATAACAGGATTTATTTGTGTGATTGTACTTTTGTAACTGATGAAACTAGGTAAACTCTAGTCATGAAATTTTATGTCTTGTAAAATCTTTATATATACTGTATATTATGCATTTATTGTTTTTATCTGTATTTAAACAAATGGCCTTATCTTTGGAGTCTACTGTAACCCCATTAAACAGTCTTTGAAAGATTCATTGACTGTACAAAATTGTCATGACTTTTTTCCATTTAAATGGGAAAAAAAAACAGGCATGTGGAGAGTTATGTCAGAAAGGAAAATTTTAATAAGTATAGGGACTCGTCACATAATACATTTTCTCTTAAATACAAGACACCAGACATCACACCAAAGAGGCGCTTCAGTCTCTTCACACTCATCCTACTTCTTTGCCCACTCCTCCTTTTCCTTCCTTTCACGAATAACCTCCTCCAGATAGGGCTCAAGGTAATGCACATCTACAAAGAACAATATTAATTGTGAAAAAACATTTGAAGCAGAGGCTTAAACAGATGTACATTTACAAACACATACGTTAATCCCATAAATAATATCTCGTGTATTTTCCAAACCCAGGTGAATAAAATACTGAAAAATGTGCAAACACACATTTTTCATTCAAGACACTCAGTGTCTGTCCCTATTCACTTTTATTATATGAAAATGAGCAGCATGCATGCGTTTCCTACAATGTATGTTTGTACTCCATGACAAAACATGGGATTTTTTTTTCAGTCAATTGATCCCTTAAAATATGAAATTCTCATAAATATATTTGATGTTAAAAAATTGGAACACTGTCTAAAAATCTTTGGGTCATAAAATATGCATTTATGCACACTACACTGAAAGAAAAATCTGCTAAAATTTAGAATGTATTCAGCTGACATGCTTTCTCACCTCCTCATATTTAGCCCACTGATCCTTGGGAAGAACCTGTTGTTTCATTGAAAGATCCAGAGCTCTCTTGAGACGGAACATTCTGTCATTGTAAACTTGTTCTGGGAGCCGACGAACAGCTTCTTTCACATCACTGTCTCATGGAGGGTATCATCCCGCATCAAGCCTATATGACATGTAATGACGAACAGAAATTGGTACATTTGTAAATTTGTTTTCAATTTAAATATCAGTCCATTGAAGGTCACAAGTTCTAAACACGGCAAAGAGAAAGCACTGCTTACCAATTTTGTTGAAACCGCATGCATTGTAGTACCACTTCCTGAAGCCCAACAAGAGCCTGCTGGTTACAGCTGTACAGGGACAGGAATATACATAACATCCAAAATTAGAGATAAGTAACGAGGCAAGTATTCTGAAAAGTCAATGAGTGTCACCTTAAAGCAACATGACTTAAACATATGCTGTGGTTAACGGATCTGGAGCTTATGACAGGTGGGAATAGGGTTATTATAGCAGAAAAATCACAGATGAACATGTCACAGCTGATGGGTCAACATCACTATAAAGTGCCTTTGAGACTTCACAATTTCCAAAATAAAAATATGAAATTTTCTATTAAACTTTATATTTGTTGTACTAAGGAGACTGTAGGCTGTTGGAATTGCATATTGGTCAAGCTCCAGCACTTTTTATAAAATAACTGCAAGCAGACAAGTTTTGAGTAAACCACAAAATATGTCCACCCTGTCATGAACAAATTCAAAGTAGAGTATGTACATTTTCATTACATAGTGATTATAAAATGTAGATTTTCAGAAAGATATTTTGTCCCTTTCTCAACAATATTTTACTTAGTAGGAAAAATCTTTTGAAAAATTGAAATTACTGCAACATTTGTATCCCTATAAAATATGTGAAAGTTGCACTTTATTTTCTAAATAAAATCAAATGACAAAGATATCTGGTCAAACTTTCAATGAATACTAACTGGCCCTCACTTCTTTATAAATAAATCACACAAAAGATTTTGATAACTTGTTTAAATAATTTGTATATTTTCATAAAAGATGAAGATGACAGGGTGGACCTTGGCATGACAGGGTGGACAAATGCATTAATGTGTAAAGAGGACATCAGATAAACAACAGGAACAACAAGAAACCCTTAAGTAATATAAAGAATGATTTCAGAAATATATATTCTACACTGCAATTGTAAATTGTAAACTGATTTAAAAGGGCATTTTTACATTTATAAGGCCATTTTTTGTATGCATGCATTTTATGTATGCATCGTATTTTGTCAAATTCTTACATTTTAATCAATTTAAATTAGAATAGTAAGACACTATGGGGCTGCTCCAAATCAAATGAAATCATTATGATATTATTATTATTATCATTATATATATACAGGTGCATCTCAATAAATTAGAATGTCGTGAAAAAGTTCATTTTTTCTTGTAACTTATTTCAAAAAGTGAAACTTTCATATATTTTAGATTCATTACATGTAAAGTAAAACATTTCAAAAGTTTTTTTGTTTTAATTTTGATGATTAGAGCTTACAGCTCATGAAAGGTAAAAAATCAGTATCTCAAAATATTAGAATATTTACATTTGAGTTTCAATAAATGACCATCCATACAGTATAAATTCTGGGTATCTCTTGTTCTTTGAAACCACAATAATGGAGAAGACTGCTGACTTGGCAATGATCCAGAAGACGAACATTGACACCCTCCATAAAGAGGGTAAGTCACAGAGGGTCATTACTGAAAGGTGTGGCTGTTTACAGAGTGCTGTATCAAAGCATATTAAATGCAAAGTTGACTGGAAGGAAGAATTTGGGTAGGAAAAGGTGCACAAGCAACAAGGATGACCGCAAGCTTGAGAATACTGTCAAGCAAAGCTTATTCAAACACTTGGGAGAGCTTTACAAGGAGTGAACTGAAGCTGGAGTCAGTGCATCAAGAGTCACCACGCTCAGACGTCTTCAGGAAAAGGGCTACCAAGCCACTTCTGAACCAGAGACAACGTCAGAAGCGTCTTACCTGGCTGTGGAGAAAAAGAACTGGACTGTTGCTCAGTGGTCCAAAGACCTCTTTTCAGATGAAAGAAAATTTTGCATTTAATTTGGAAATCAAGGTCCAAGAGTCTGGAGGAAGAGTGGAGAGGCACAGAATCCATGTTGCTTGAAGTCCAGTGTGAAGTTTCCACAGTCAGTGATGATTTGGGCTGCCATGTCATCTGCTGGTGTTGGTTCACTGTGTTTTCTGAAGTCCACAGTCAACGCAGCCATCTACCAGGAAATTTTAGAGCACTTCATGCCTCCTTCTGCTGACAAGCTTTATGGAGATGCTGATTTCATTTTCCAGCAGGACTTGGAACCTGCCCACACTGCCAAAGGTACCAAAAGCTGGTTCAATGACCATGGTGTTACTGTGCTTGATTGGCCAGCAAACTTGCCTGACCTGAACCCCATAGAGAATCTATGGGGTATTGTCAAGAGAAAGATGAGAGACACCAGACCCAACAATGCAGATGAGCTGAAGGCCACTGTCAAAGAAACCTGGGCTTCCATACCACCTCAGCAGTGCCACAAACTGATCACCTCCATTCCACGCCGAATTGAGGCAGTAATTAAAGCAAAAGGAGCCCCTATCAAGTATTGAGTACATATACAGTAAATGAACATACTTTCCAGAAGGCCAACAATTCACAAAAAATTTTTTATTGGTCTTATGAAGTATTCTAATTTGTTGAGATAGTGAATTGGTGGGTTTTTGTTAAATGTGAGCCTAAATCATCACAATTAAAAGAACCAAAGACTTAAACTACTTCAGTCTGTGTGCATTGAATTTATTTAATATACAAGTTTCACAATTTGAGTTGAATTACTGAAATAAATTAACTTTTCCACGACATTCTAATTTATTGAGATGCACCTGTAATATTAATTTACACAGACTGTATACACTGCACTTAGAATTGCATAAAACCTATGAGATTAATGGATTTTAAATGGGTATTAATGGATTTAAAAAATTTAATATTAAATTATGAAAGTAATAAAAAATTAAATGATACTCTAAATATGAAACTAAAGCCATTCACAAGATTTGTTAAAAACACAGATTCATTCAGTAATGAAACCGATGTGTGTTGCTTAGAGATGCACAACAGTTTCGCTGTGGATTTTTTTGGAACTATTTTCTTTGGAGAAATAGACCAAAAACAGACAATATTGACAGTATTGTGTTTAAAATGTAACTATGGATTTTTTTATTGAACTGTTGTATAAAGTCAGTATCACATTTGCAATCGAGTAGATATTCAGGAAAATGGCACTTTTGCTTTGGGCTTTTTTGCCCACTTATCTTGAATTTTAGGCACATTCTAACAGGCTACATCACAGTGAGTCGTTGCCTTCCATCACGTTCATCACTACGCAACTGCATGCAATGTAAGATAGCATACAGTTCTGGGCTGGGGCGCATTAAATGCATTTATCTATTCAACCTTGTTTTCCCCATAAATTAATCACACCAATTTAACATGTTAAATCAATAGCCCTTGTTAAATCATTATCAGAATTTGGCAAAAACTATGCACATGTCCCTCCTGTCATGGAAGGCTTGGTGACAGGGTGGACAATGACAGGGTAGACATTTTTGGTTAAAGTTAGCATTTAATAAACACATGGTGTACCTTCAGTCAGCAAAGTGGTTCATTGTTGAAGCTGAATGTGTACTGCATAAAATATATATTTTGAATTACTGAAAAACTTTTATGTAAATTAATATTTTACTATGACAGGGTGGACATGTTAAGCTTGGCAACATGCAACTACAAACACAATATGATGAAAATGAGGAAATATAAGTGTAGATACTTAGTGTACTTGCATCAGAGGTTTTAACCTCCACTGAAGAAAGGCAAAGTGGGGGTGGAGATTTCACTGAGTAGTTTAGAGGGTCTCTTTAAAGGGGCATTTACAACATCATGACAGGGTGGACAGCAATTTCAGGGACACGTGCAAAATGCTTAATATTATTATGAAAATAGAATATAAATGGACAATCTGACTTGTTTTATATAACAACTGGCGGAGGGCAATAAGAATATTTAAAAATTATTTCAATAGTGTTATTTAACCACTTTTTACACTCATTGAAGTTAGCTGAGCTGCGTGAGGGACATGCCAAAATCACATACATCAAATCAAAGAAAATGGTATAAAATGAGAAAAAATTATTTCAAGAGACTGTAGTTGTAGTTATATGTGTGCAAATGTTTGGTCATTTATCATATAATTTCAGAATTTCATGATGACTGAACGATTCTGATGAGGACACCAAAGGCACTTTATAGTGATTTTGACCCTGACATGAGATTTATTTAACCTCCCGGTTAACCATCAATGACTGAATCACGGAGAATTTAATTCGTCCTCCTAATGCATCGTTTACAATAATTAGGACATAAATGGACAGTTATGCGGGGATGGAAACAGAGCATAGTCATATTTTGAGTGGTAACGTACAGCCCGCTGGCGCAGACGGGGACACACAGTAGAGGACATCAGTGCTTTACATTACAAACTAACAACCTCGACAATAAACGGCCATTCGAATAGCACAGAAATCAGACAGGTGGTAAAATAACTCTTTAAAATGATGGCAACAAATTCATACGCTTCTCAATTTTCCAAAACGCTCACACAAATAACAACATTTTACCTGGTGCCCTCGACGCCATTTCTGTTCCCTGGTAAAGTCGCACAGGATTGTGGGATACGTGACGTCTCGTCCGGTGATTACGCAATAGCTTTTCTCAGCATGCGTGGAGTCATATTGGCTGTCACAATTTTTTTTTTTTAGAATGAATGAAAGTTTTTCATATTTTTTCTTAATCTGTTCCCCCCCTGTAGTAAATGACAAATGACATAAATGATAAATGACACACAATAAAAATAGGATAATTAAGTTTTCTTTATTTTCTTCACACTTTGCATATTTAAATGCACGCACAATCTTCACTGACACTGTACCACGTACAATTTTAGCGAGAAAATTGTTACCCCCCTCCCTTATACTAGGAGGTTGTTGTAGTATTTATGAAACTTATACTGGTAAAGTTCAGTCCCCATACAAAATATAATCAACAACTTTTAAGCCACTGCATCAACATGTTTCTCCATAGGACTGGAGGAACAGATTCCAAAAGCTGGATTGCTTGACAGAGTCATTTCCCCGTGTTTCTTATACAAGGAGGATTTAATATTTAAAAACATTATTCTGCTTCACCTCAAGTATCTGAGGTGAGGAGGATATTATCTTCCTCTCTGCAGGAAGACCACAGAAGTAAAAAAAAAAAAAAAAAGGTACTGAGGTCTGACAGGCCCAAATTAAATCAAAGTTACTTCCTATGTGTTTTTTATCTGAGATTAATAACTTAACATTCACAAAAAAAAAAAGAAAAAAAAAAAAAAGAATGGGGGGGGGGGGAATCTGAATTTTACAGCTTTTCGCTTAATTTATATGTGGCAAATTTGGTTTTAGATCTACACCTGTATAATTTGACTTATACAAGTACACCAAGGGTCATTTTCAACCTCCTGTTAAAATGGAGTATATCATCACAGGACAAAAGATGAACTGGTACTATAGCCAATTTAACTTTGCAATGTTTATTTATAAAACTATGTTCATACAACCCAACTATTAAACATAATTCCATTTATTCTGTACATCTACAACGTTTTCTGAAATCTTTCAAAGTCTTCAAGAGTGGCTAATGCTACTTCTGAGCAGAAAACATCATCAGGCAAGAACACCAAGCGATCCAAAGAGATGTAGTTGGGTTGAGATGGTTGGTACTGAGCCCGGCCTAAGTACTCTAGAAACAAGTGTCGCTCCCGGATGCGAAGGAATTTGGCATTAAGGACCTTTGTGAAATAAAAAAAAAAATATTAAAATTAGCATGTTGCACAGTACCAAGTAAACTTGTATATTACACTGCATGGACAATTTTGATTTAACATTTAATACACCAGTTATTTCTCTTATCTGATAGAAGAGAAATATTATGCAAAGTGTCTCAGTTAAATTATTCTATCTGTACATACAATCACAACTCCAAATTTATAAATAAACTCTAAACTGCATTTGCATTCATAGGGCTTTGAACCAAACCATTATGAAAGGACCAAATAATATGTACCTGTGGGAACTTTGCAATAAGTGAGTGTGGAACATTCATGGTGTTGTGAACAAAGTCAAATATTTGGGTGAGTTTTCTTTTATTGGCTATTAGAACTTTAGGAACTGTGGTCACAATATGCTGGATTTCATTTCCACGAAATCCAAACTCCAGTTCACAAACCTGGATGAGAGAAATATATGAATTCCTGTCACATTTAATATCACAATAAAAAAATATATAAATATATATAATAAAGAAAAACAAATCAACAAAGTGTCAGACCTTTAGATTCTCTTTAATTGGCTCTAAACTGCCACACAGTAGTTTTGGTAGGCGAGTCACAACATCTCGGGTCTAAAGCAAAAATCATGACAACACTCATGGTAAATGAAGCTCTTCTGCAAATGCTAAAGACCAGTATGAAAATCAGGTAAAAACACTTCATTATTGGTTTAAAGTTTAAACATTTTTTTTATAAGCATATAAGCAGTGATTCTTTTTTGTTCTATAAAAAAGATATAAGTAATTCCACTTCACCTTCTCAGCACTGAGTCCCAACTGCTTCTGAAAAAATCCAAGCCGGTTGTCGAGCCTCTCAACGCTGAAGTTAAGCAGGTATGGAGCTTTGCTCACCATAGCAGCCACAGACTGCTTACTGAACTTCTTTGATTTCAAGTAGGACACCCTAAAAATGAACAGACAAAAGAGATAATGTAACCTTTATAAGAAAATGTCACATTACTTAAAGGATCAAAATGATACTCGTGAAGCATCCTGAGAGAAGTTTCAATGCAAAGATCACATCTCTCTAAACGCTGCTAATTAGTTTGTAAATGTTTTACACTACAGTGTATTTTATATATGTATATATTCTCTTTCTGACCTGGCTTCAAGTTTGTCTAGGCTTTCTGTGAGGATGAAGGGGTTCTTGGTGAGCAGTTGGCCCAGTTTAGACTCCTCAACTCCCAGATCTTTGAGGAAGAGTAATCTGGGTGCAACATCGGCATGGAAATCAAGTCTAACCAGCATGGAACCCACATTGGGTCTCTGTTCTAGTTTCCAGAGGTTGACACCTGGAAAATGACCAAGAGATTAGACAAATCTAGAATAATCCAACATAACTTACTTAAGATATGAGACACACCAAGCTGAACCAGTTTGCTGAGAGTTTCTGATTTATCCACATAAGGTCTGAGTGTGGAAGATTCTGGTGGAAGGGCAGAAGGTACTTGGATCTGGACTGCTTCCTCCTCGCTGATTTCCTGAAGCGGTGAAGGATGCACAGCATCATCCAAATCTACAGAAAACAAGACAGATGATGAGCATGACAATTCAATCAGGGATTCACAAGCACGTAGATGTAATATATGCCTTTACTTACCTATTCGATGCACGTCAGAATTTAATGGCACAAACTCTTTCTGCGCAAGATCAATCTTATTATAGACATCTGGCGAAGCAGCTTGGTGCTCCGTGAAGTGTCTCCATGTCTGTGTGCGGTGTCTCTGTGAGAGTGTGTGTCTGGTGCTGTGCTGCAGCAGTGTGAGATGTGAGCGCTGATGCAGTGCGCGTGTCGACTGCTGGAGAGCTGCAGATAAAGGCCTCGAGAGCAACAAACTCACACACCGCTGACAAACATGCATGTCGACTCACAAGAGTTTTCCTGGGTGGAATAATATACAACAACAGTGCGTTATGATGTTAATTCTTATTATGTGTTATTGTGAAAATACATTACTTTGATTTAGTAACTAATATACATTTCTATACAAACTTAATGTGACAGAGTATTGACTCCACTCAATGTCATTATAGCAGTAACATTATTAAATCTTCTATACAAGACGCAAAGGGGAGAAAAGATTCAGTTTATATCACAGCGTTACTATATATCAATACATGAGCTGACATCTTTTAAAAATATGACATTACCTGTTCTCGGTAGAAGCATACAAACCTCCTCATATACACACTGCTGCCAGTTCGCGTGTTGTTTCCAGTCTTCTTCGCTGGTAATGCGCAATGCACTGGGTCTCAGCGCCCCCTAACGCACGGATGAATAATTGCATAATCAATTCAGTCAAGGGACAAAGGGATTTATTAATTACTTTTTATTACAAAAATTACATAACACGGCTGTATCAAGTCAGGGCTAAAGGCAAATAACGTAATGTGTAAGAACATTAATTTCAGTTGTTTTTATTCAAATTTGAATAAAACAAGCAGATTGCAAGGTATTTAAATACTACACTATAACAGATTGTGTTTAATTATTGTGATATACAAAACAGAGAGTTGTCACAGGTAACATCGAGAAAACCAAAGACCTATGGACTGTTTTAAAAAGTGCTTGCACAATTACAAAAAATATCTTTACAGTAAATGGCACATTATTTTAACAAATGCATATCACAGTATATTACATTTTATGTTATATGCTTGTCTGGCTGACGAGCAAAACTAAAGCTGCTTTTGGGTAAATGTTCTCAACACTGAAGCTCAGGGAGAATTTAAGGAAATAGTGTTGTTACTGTAGTCGGTTTTTGAAAAAATAAAATAAAACAAAAACAACACGCTGTAGGCCAATACTTCATTAAATATATATTTTTTAAACATACAAACTATGAAATTTTATTTTATTTTTGGAGCAGCTAAAATGTTACTCTTTTATTTTTAAACAAAGAAAATACTTTCATGAAAGTGAACATGTATGTTGCAAGTCAACATGTAATTCAAGGCATTTAAAACAACAGGAACCATTAAATAATGAAACAGATGCATCTGAAAACGTGATTAAAGAGAACAAACTGAAGGCTCAAAGCCTTTGAAAGTGAGCACAACAAACAAATGGAGTGGCAACAGCTGTGCAATTTCACTTCAATAATCGCAATTAGTTTTGTACTTTCCTATGAAAACCTACCACCATTCAGACCATTTGTTTTCTAAGATAAGCATTTCTGTAAGTTTGAGAACAAAACATTATATTTTTAACCTCAACTAGGTCAGAACAGTTCAGAACCATTTCGTTTTTTTGTCCAATGTGCATGCTTGCATTGAGAAACTGCTAAAAGAAGCATTTTTTTTACATTATAAAAGTGTTTTTTTTTGCATGTGAGACGGAGCGCACATGTTGTATGCATGAAAATGCACATGCACAGAAATACATAACACATTATATACAAACAAAACTATTAAAAACAATAAAATCTGCCACTGTGGACCATAAAAAGTCTATATAATGTGAAATCTGGGGCCAGGGGTGGCGATGATGTCACTGTAGGGCTCGTCCTGCCTGAGCTCCACTGCCTGCTGTTTCTTCAGCACGAGAAAGCTGTAGAACTTAGCAGCTGCTTGTTTCTTGTTGTTGCTTCTGCACAGATCCAGCAAGCTGATCGATTCTGCTCCAGTCTTAGCAATGACTCTCTGTGGAAAGTAAGAAGAAGCAGTCGAAGGTATTTATGGATAGAAAACAATTTTATGGTTGAACTGAATATGCCCTGACACATTTTATTTATCAAGATATGAAGTGTATGTTCAAACCTGTAAACCGTGCAGCATCTGCTGCGTCCTCTTGTTCCACCTTCTCTCCTCCTGATCCTGGTCTCCGCCTTGACCTTCCTCCTCCTTTTAAACACAAATTCAGAATGAACTGAGTGGCTCGATCTGACGGGAATCAAGTGCAACCAGTGCTCAGACGGTCACATGCCTCTTATGATAAATTATAATAACTGATCAAATAAAAATCCAAATGCAAATCAAAAACATACAGGAATAGCACAATTAAAATTTATACACAAAACTGGGCATTTAAAAATTAAGTTTGGCATAAACAGCTGTACTATTATGATGCTTAGTGCTGAAAAGTTATTCTAATTTAGCTCCTCGATCCTAATTTGTGGTTGTTAAAGCCTCTTCACCTCCTCCTCCTCCTCATCATCCTTCTTCTCTTTGCTCTTCTCTCCTATCAGGTCGAATTCAGGGATGAGCTCTGAGATGTTGACCGGTTCCTCAGGTGGAAGGTCCACCTGCTGCATGTTCACATGCCGTGTGGACACAATAGAGGAACGATCATCCTCCAGCATCTGTGAGAAAACAAGCGAGAGCACAGAATTAAAAAAGCACAAATAGTGGGGTCAAAAAACCCACACTAAAAATCTGTCATTTAAAATCTCACAGGTAAGGCAGGCTCTGTGTCCTGAGCTTTGCGCTTTTGTCCACGGGGTCCAGATGGAGGAGGCATGACTGATTCATCAAGGGTTGTGCGACTGCCCTCCATGGCTGAAGCCTGCAGAACACTGGGCTCCTCCAGGATGGTCTGGTCTGCAAAAAGCCAAACATGGGCATCCGTGACAAACTAGTGAACTACTGTTAAAAATCTTAGTGTACTCAAATATTTATCATGCGCCTTGTGATCTAAATAGTAGTTAGCCATATGAATCAGCCTCTTTTACCAATGATGTCTCGTTGCTGAGACAGGGCCTCTTCTCGTGGTACCTCAGGGTTCTCCAGGTCTTTGAGGAACTCATCTAAGCTGTCTGCTTCTCCACCCTTTCTTCTCTTCCTCAGTTCATCGGGCACCAGAGGGGTCAGGCAGCGTGTGAACATCTGCACAGAGAGATAGAGCTGGTCTTAGGACAGATGATACTAGAGAAGATTTCTAATAAACTAAATTTGTGTAGCAATTCAATGGGAAACAACATTGTTTAATGGCAAGACTACAAAAAAACTGTCAAAATAAGTTGTTTTATTAGATTTCTGTTTATAATTTTACTCATAATTATACACAGAAATCTGTTTTATTAGATTTCTGTTTATAATTTTACTCATAATTATACACAGAAATCTAACAAAACAACTTATTTTGTTGCCCAAGAACAGCCATATCCAAGGCCACTTATGTATTTTGTTGCACTAAAGCCTGTATTAATGTCTTACAGCTTGTTCCAGAGATCTGTCCTGACCTTGAGCAGTCTGCTGTTCCAGAGGGGCTGAGCTGGCAGAGAGAAGAGCTTCTCCACTCCTCCTGTTTCCTTCCACATCATCAGCTTCTTGGTAGGGGGAGCCAGATCCAGAGTGGTCACAATGTCGGAGTAGTCGCTCAGCTGGGCACGGATGGTCTTACTGTCCAGCTCCTTCACACTGTCCACAATCAGCTTCCTCTTTCTTTTTGCTTTGGTTTCCTTCACTAATAATATATTAGAGTATGGTTTGATGACAAGATAACAAAAAATGTTTAGGTGCACTGGCACAAAGGGAAAGTTCACCTAAAAATGAAAATTCTGTCATCATTTACTCACCCTCAAAACATTTCAAACTGGTACTGTATGACTTTCTTTTTATTTTGATAAAAATAAAATAAAATAAAAAACAGTTTCAGCTCCCATTGACTTCTATTGTATGGTAAGCAAATACCATGGAAGTCAATGGGAACTGAAACTGTTTGGTTATCAGTATTCTTTAAAATGTTTTCTTTTGTTCAGTAGAATAAAGAAATACATACAATTTTGGATGCAGGAGGGTGAACAAATAAATGTATACTTGTCCTGCCAATTTTTATACCTGTCCTGCCTCACCACAGACTATGGATTATGGCACATGAAAAACAATAAATTGTTTGTTATAAGTTTCTTTTGTTAATACACATATACATACTTTTACATTTTACTCCATCAACATATTATTTATGCCAGAAACAGTTTTATAAACAAAAACAGAAAACAAAACAAAAAACAAATCTTACAAAAAAATAATTTAATAGGATAATATGCAATAACAGATGGAAATTATATGGCTATAACTATAAAATAACTCCGTGACAGCTAAACATTCATCAATAATAGTTGGAAAACAATGGTCACTTGTTTATAATTTTAAACATAATTAATTAATCATAACTATAATTGTTTATATAATTAATATGATAATTACTAATTATAAAATATATATAAAAATATATTTAGAAATTAATCTTATAAAATAATGTGGTACACAATAAAATTTTAATTTAAACATAAAAAGTAAATTTTTTTTTGTCAAAATGTAATTCATGACAGTCAGCTAGATTATTTTACCTTGGTGACATACTTAAAGCAGAAATTTTACAATCAGTCACATTAAGGCATAGTGATATTTCAGGCGACAGTTCTGTAAACTAGCAAACCTTAACTGTATAACTGCACTATTACTACTATTTCTCTGTTCTGGCTGACCTGTAATGTCGATGGGCTCCAAAGCAAAAGCCTCCTCCTCATTATGGACTAGGGTGGTCTGTTCAGTCTGGTCTGTCATGGTGGGCAGCTGCTCCACAGGACCAGAATCAGGACTGTCTGGACCTCCTGCGGCTATTGAACAAAATGCCAAATGTTTAATTATTATGCATAGCACCAAATATAAAATGATGTTATATGCATTCTTACGTGAAAAGTTGTCAAAATCATCATCATCATCTCCACCATGGTCTTGGGGCATCATCACACCCTCAGCGATGGCTGGAGGGTCATCAAAAATACCACCTCCATCCTCGTTACTGAGCAGCTTGTCCACTGTAGGAACAGGAAGTAGCCAGCTCAGTCTCAAGATGCTTGTAAATGCAGCTTTAACTTATAAGGTGCTTGCGGATGCCTCTCTTACCCAGCATGCCTCCCTCTGTGCTCTCCATAGGGTTGTCTCCAAAGTCATCTTTGTATTGGTCATACTCGAGGTGATTGGACTTGTCAGCAATCTGTCCGCTACTTGACTCTGACTCCAGCAGCAGGTTAGACACAGACGCTCCATGGATGATGTCCACTTCAAATGCACCTTCCTCTCGCATCATCTCTCGGTCATCCATCCCGAAATCAGCTGTAGAGAAAAACGTGTTGGGTATAAACTATCTGCTGTATGAGGACAATGGGATGTGTGTGCATGATCAATTTAAACAATAAAAAGTGATAGAAACACAAGACAATAAATGTTAAAAACATAAAGAGGATGTTTATATGCCATACCAAAGTCATTCTCCTGTAGCAGATTGAGGTTTCCTACTTCTTCTCGCATTGTGATCTCCTCCACACGTGACTGATTCAGGGTGAACTGTTGAGCAACGTCAATGTCGCTGCAATCCACAACACAACGAAGGGTCAACACTGACTGCATGCAAGTCTATCTACATTTATACATTTAGACTTTGATATCTGTAAGTTGAAATCTGAACATACTCCAGGTCCGGAAGAGGCTGGTCGAAGTCGTGAAATTCTTCGGGTAATGTGATGGCGTTGTAGGCAGCTTCACGGTTCTCCTCAGGCAGGTCGACCACACCTGTGTCACACAGTCCACAATATATTATCTCTTGCAGTACAACAGGACCAACTTCTTATGTAGTCCAGCCACAACTTACCTGGGCGAAAAGCCATTTTAATCTTAATAAAAGCCTCATTGCAGTCTGCCAGCAGGTACTTGGCTTTTCTGTGGTAGATCCTCACTACACCAAGGAGTAAGTGACCAGATGTACGGAGAGCCATTTTTACCTATCAAATTAAGCAAATATTATAAATAAATGGAGCTGCTATAGAGCTGCTCAGTCATGTCAATTTGAAAGCCATCCCAGAAGGAATTTCCAATGTGATTTTTAGAAACGCGGTTCTGATTTATGAGTAAAATAAGGTCTGTGAACATCATTGAAGAGATTTTCATGGTTTGTTCTAAACATAATTTAAAGTAGCTATGTTTACATGCCCACAAATATTCCGTTTATAATCGGATTGTTGTGTCAAATCAAATCAAATCAAATCACTTTTATTGTCACATCATCACAGCACATGTGCCTTGGTGAGTGAAATTCTTGAGAGCGTGCTCCATACAGTGCAGAAACAATTAACATATAGACAGTACCATTACATACTTACAGACTTATACAGATGACAATGTGCAATATACACATACATATACTCAGTACACACAGTGTACTATTAGACATACTCACAGTTATCAATACACATTCTACATTATGTACACATATATGCACACACAATAATGTGCAAAGGTGCAGTAGATTATACATAAGCTGGATACACAAATGTCATGGATGTGAATTGGATGGTATCCAGTGGTAGCAGATAGATTGTTGTATTTGTGCAGTGTGTACGTGTAGTCCAGTTTGAACTGTGTTGGAGTTAAAGTGCAGTGCGTGGCATATCGTAAAGTGGGAGTGTGCTGTAGGGTGTATTAGTTCTGACTGTTCATTAGCGTGATAGCCTGAGGGAAAAAGCTATCCCTCAGTCGGCTAGTGTGGGATCGGATGCTGCGGAGACGTCTTCCTGAGGGCAGCAGAGAGAACAGTCTGTGGGACGGGTGGCTGGAGTCTTTGATGATCCTCTGGGCTTTCCTTATACACCGCCTGGTGTAGATGTCCTGGAGGGAGGGAAGCTCACCTCCAACAATGTGGTGGGCAGTTCGCACAACCCTTTGCAGAGCTTTGCGGTTGCCAGCGGTGCTGTTTCCAAACCAGGCGGTGATGCAGCTGGTCAGGATGCTCTCCACAGTGCAGGTGTAGAATGATCTGAGGATGCTGGGGCTCATTCCAAACTTCCTCAGCCGTCTCAGGAAGAAGAGGCGTTGATGTGTTTTCTTCAGCACTGCATTTGTGTGAGCGGACCATGTGAGATCCTCAGTGATGTGAACGCAGAGGAACTTAAAGCTGTTTCCCCGCTCCACAGGTGTCTTGTCGATGGTGATGGGTGTGTGTTCTCTGCTCTGTCTCGTGAAATCCACCACCAGCTCCTTGGTCTTGTCGATGTTGAGTGAGAGGTGGTTCTCCTGACACCATTTAGTCAGGGTACTCACCTCCGCTCTGTAGGCCGTCTCATCGTTGTCAGTGATCAGGCCTATCACCGTTGTGTCGTCAGCGAATTTGACGATGACGTTGGAGCTGTGTGTGGCTGCACAGTCATGTGTGTACAGGGAGTAAAGGAGTGGGCTGAGGACGCAGCCCTGAGGAGCACCAGTGTTGAGGGTCAGCGGAGATGAAGTGTTGTTGCCCATTCTGACTTCTGCCTGTCAGAAAGTCCAGGATCCAGCTGCACAGAGATCTGTTTAGTCCTAGAGTGTGGAGCTTCGCAACCAGTGTGGCAGGCACTATGGCATTGAATGCGGAGCTATAGTCCACAAACAGCATTCTCACATAGGTGGTCTTGTTTTCCAGGTGGGAGAGAGCAGTGTGCAGGGTGAAGGCAATAGCATCGTCTGTGGAACGGTTGCTGCGATATGCAAATTGCAGCGGATCCATTGAGGCAGGCAGCACAGAGCAGATGTAGTCTCTGATGAGTTTCTCAAAACACTTGCTGAAGATGGGTGTCAGAGCAACGGGCCTCCAGTCATTCAAGCATGTGATTTGATTTTTCTTTGTTATGGGCACAATGGTGGAAACACTTCAATCCGATTGAGCTTGATCTGAATAAAATTTTGATTGGATTGACCACGGTTATTAACCAAAACTAAAACCATAAAAGAAATCGTTATTTGAAATAAAATAATTTTGAGATAAAATAAAATATATGTACTATATGTGCTTTTGATGTACTAAAACAACAAATTAGAAATTAATAAAAAGGATAGACATATTTATATTAAAAAACGAATAAAAAGTATATAGAAATATTCAAAAATTACAAAATTACCAAAACTTTAATTAAAATTAAGATGAAAACAGAAAATACAAAAATTAAAACTAAAATAAAATATATACAAAAAAGTATCTCAATATTACCAAAATAGCACTAGTGTAGACCTGAAATAATCTGAACCACAGGAAAAAATTAAGCATGCAAATGCCTAAATCAGACTACTTTCTCAATTGGATTATAAAATGTAAACAAATATGTGAATCGGATTGCAATGTTCAGGGTTCATATAAACATATAAACAATAATTTGTGGACATTAACAACACTAGTCAAACCTCAAACTTGAAATCTAGGGTTTTTGGACTACAAAATGAACAGCACTATTACTCTAAACAGGTCTGCAAAGCATTTTAAGCTCTGTCATGGCATTTAAAAACGATAAAAAACAAAACAAAAATGGAATCCACAAGAAACATGGACAAAAATAAACCTGAACAGCATGATTTCAAGAGAATCTATTAACCTTTGGAGAGATGATGCTCTCTACACTGCTCTCCAGATTGCACTCAAACACGTGTGCTTTGGTCAGCTTCTTATCCCAGTGGGCCGCCAACCAGATTTTGGCCAGCGGCCCACGTTTGCTGAGGACAAAGTGGGCGTAGAACATCGTCCCTGCACCTTCTCACACTGAGGTGGTGGGGGACGCTGAACCTGCAGAATGAAATGGCAATGTGTTAGGCACAACTATTTGTTATTTTTAATTAATAAACAGTTTTTTTTTTTCTTTATGTCACACCACTTTTCTCTATACCAACTCAATATGCAGAGAAACCTTTGAAATGCCCTTGAAATGTTTCAATACTGTGGGTCTATAGTGGTATCAAAATTGCTGTTTTTTTGAGTTTGTGGCAGGACTGTGTCAGTCCGACCAAACAATAGAAGACAGTTCAGGAATTTCATTAAAAACATTCTTTAATTTTTTATGCAGGTAATAGTGTCACTCAGGTCTTCTAAATGGTTTATTTCACAGAAATCTAAAAATATCACTCAATAACTTTTTTCTTGTCATAACATACATCCAACATTCAGTTTCTAAGGGTGTTCATTGTAATTTCATGTATCCATGTTTAGTTTGTTGCAGTACCTTTAAATAAAGTAATTCTAGAACTTACTGTAGTTTGCATTTACATTACTACTCATTTAGTCATAAAACAATATGGTATTTATTAAATCGGTTTCGTGTGTTATTGATTAAACCGTTTCAGTCAAAAAAGATTCGACTCAAAGGGACAATGACGGACACCGCTAGTTGTTATTTAAGTGTCTTCTTGCCTTGTTGGGTGTTTATCGGAAATGTTTAGGAATATCAATTAGATTAAAGACATAATTTTAGCAATTCTATTTGGTGAAATAAATTATAGCTTGCCATAACATTTTAAGAATTTACTAGTAATATGTGTTAGATGTACCCTACTGCTTGAATGTTTGATGCAAAAACTGTACTAAGGTGAAAACGCACACACTAACTTATAGATTTTTAAAATTATTATTATTTTTTTAAATTAAAATAATTATCAAGCTGTAACGTTTTTCAAAATATCCCCTCAGTACATATAACTTTAGATGGGTGTGTGACTGTAAGTGATGGCGGGGCCTGTGTGATGCGCACACTTGACTAATGCACTGTGACCATACAGAGTCAGCGCACCCCTGCACTTTTAATATTCAGCTCGTAATGGTGTTATTAGAATACGTAATAGTTTATGAAATGAATGATAATGTAATGACTGTTAATAATGTAACAGAAAGGACATACTGTAGCTAAAAGAAAAGCTAACAAGCTAACGGTCTGCTGTCGCGACATCAACATCTGCCTGGAATTTGTAACGTTACCGTTACTGCGGCGCGCGCCATGTGCGGATTTTCCTCGTGCTTTGCATGCGCAAAGACGCCGAACGCATTCTCCACATAAGTCATTTTAGCGCTAATTAAGACATTTTAAGTGATAACGTAAAGAAGTGATGTTACTCAGCGTCTGTCATTTGCCGCTGGTGTAGAGAGGGAGAATGGAATTTTCTAGCAAGTTGCATGACGAAATCGAATGGTTATGATTCCAATGCATGCAATTCAATGCATTTGTCATTATTTATGTTTTCGCCGAAAGTACTTACGCGGAACGGTCCTATCGTAGCTTTCCGTATTTAGCAACCGTATCTAGGGTACCTTTCTCACCCTCCTCCCACTGTACAGTTTCACTAAAACGAACAAAATGGCGACGCCCCCTCCCGCCGTGAGCTTCATTTAAAACGAGCTGGATGTTAATGAGGGAAACTGATGCTCATACTGTATGCATGACAGAAATAGGCAGTTCGTGTACATGAAAAATTTAAAGAATAAAAACAAAATGCAAATTTGATGATTACAAATCCGCATGGCTGTATTTCCAGTTTTCTTCCCATCTATGAATATCGTTTTGGTTAAGCTAGACAAATATTAGGCTATAGTTGAGACAAACATTAAAATGGGCTATTTAGTATGGCAGAACTTTCTCTGGAAGAACAAGTTGCTATTTTTATGTTAATAACAGTGATGATGAGAATGCTGATTGAGACTATCAGTGCTGCTTTTTATTGAAACTGGTTTAAAACAACGAAAATAGTGGGCTATGTATAAAGTAGCTAAGTTACCGAAAAGACGAATAACCCTAATTTACAGTGGAGCTGTCAGGATCAGGGAATCTTTACAATTCTCCGTCTCTTGGACTTTAATTTGCTGTAAGACTGAAAATATAACGTTGAAAGCACAATATACAAGAAGACAAATTACACTGCCATGGAAAGCCATGGATGTCGGAGTCTTCTTTAAGTGTTTTAATGTATAACCTATCAAACTACAAAGTTAGTTAAATTTAATGTCCAGAAGATCCCATTTCATAGCCACCAGATGGTGCTCACACTCCATCCATAGTAACGGATTAGTCTACAGTTTAATGCTGCCTCAGACTACTGGATGGTTGAATTAAACACCATGAATAAACATAAGCTTAATGCATCTTGATATTTGCTGTATATCTTGAGAATTTTTATAGTTTTACTCCTTTTGTTCCAATATGGTGGTGAACAAGCTGATAAAATGTAAAAAAACTGTAACTTGAATGCAATGTAAGTCGCTTTGGATAAAAGCGTCTGATAAATGCATAAATGTAAATGTAAATGTAACAAAACTTACCATCAAGACATTAAAGCATTTCTACAGGCTTAAGAAAATTTACCACGGTTTTATTGTAGTAAAAGTGTAGTAGCCTAACCATGTTTTTTTATTACCATTTGTGTGACCACAGTTTTACTACAAATATCATGGTTAAACAATGGTAAGTGTAACAAAACGGTTAATCTTACCATGGTTAATTTTCTTAAGAATATTAAAAACAATAACAACACATGCCATTTGCCACTGTAAGAAATATGAACAACCACATAACTTTTACTTCACTTGGCGGTTTTTCACCAAAGTGTCTCAGAACAGTGCAGTTCTTAATTAGGTTAAACAATAAAGAAACGGGATACAGTGTTCCACCATTAATGCCAAACTCTGGATCAGGGAGCTCAGGCGGCCTTGTTTTATTTTGTTATATGAGCAATCTACTGATGATTTTTTTATGTAATAAAGATGGACTTGAACAGTAGCTTAAACTTTAAATCTTTAAAAATAGACTTAAATACCTGTAACGATGAGGAAATAATAATTGGTTTAAATAAAACATCAAAAGAGAGTAATCATATGGTTTCATTGAACAACACTGTTAAATAAAGAAATATACATCTATACAAACCGTACAATATGTATTATTAAAATGCCTACAGAGGGCGCCAGCAGCCCAGTGATTGCGACAGGTTGCATATTTAGAAATATATTGATGTAATATTTTGTGTTGGCATTACAATATTTGTTATAAATGTTTTCAACAGCGCACCTTTCGTCCACAGATGAAGTTTATAATTAACCCAAACTTATCATATAACTCTTAGCATATGCAGAGTTGAGTTTGTTGGCTGAGTTGCAGAGAGATGCTCCACGTAACAGTGAAACACAATGCACGTTATTGGAAACAAACAGATAACGGTACAATTCAGAATGAAATAACGCAAGCTTTGTCAAATGCTTAGCTACAAACTATGCTTATATCGCGAGACACATTTTCACCTCGACAAGAAATATCCACACGTTGTAATTTCGCGAGGCACGAGATCTCGTCAAGACCTGGAGGAAACCCTGAATTTACCTTTTTTATTAATTGAAAATGAACAGTACAAAAGTGTTAAAGGAACAGGGATCTTTGCTGTTCCAAACATGTTTTTTATTATTTATTTATTATTTAGAACATAAAAATGTATGGAGACGCAAAACTTTTCCATGCCCCTTAAAAATGTGACTTTTGGCCTATAGGATAAACACAATGGATTATTTCATTAAAATTTTGAAAACTTCTGAAACCATTAACATTTAGAATAGCTCATATTTTTCCACTTTATTGTGTCTCTTTTCCAGTGCAATTGTTTATTTATTTATTTTTAGTCTTGTTGCCTATTTTTGTAATTGTCATCATTTCAAGCCACTGTTTGCACTGCTTGCTCATTTTCAGGAATAAAGTACAATAGTAATGATAAATTGGCATTGCTTTGTGCTATTGTATGTTGTGAGAAGTTGTCTATAATATTTTAAATTCATCATCACTAAACAACTTATTTGAAGTTTTGGGTAATCACATTACTAGCTAAAAATATTAAGAAAAATATTAAGAATAAAATTCATAGTACATTTTGATTGTTATCCAACATTTAATTTGAAGACATAAAAATACTAAAAAAGGCAATGTTGTCAAACATTTTATAATATTTCAACGTGAATAACAAAAATACCAAAGTATAAAAAAAAATTAAAATACAAAAGGCATTGTTGTCAAACATTTTATAATATTTCAACATGTATTTTCTTCTCTGTGTCTTTTTGATCAGAAGTTACAATGTTAGTATTCATGTATTCTAACCAATTAGAGAAACTATAATTTACTTTGTCAGATTTTCATCCCAATGATGTTAAGCTTGATTTTACTTTATTGTTACTTTGTATTCTGAGTAAATTTTATCTTCACAATGCCAGAACCATTCACAGTAATCACAATTTTAGAATGTTTTCCAGCAATATAAAGTCTCTATTTACTTCCTTTAAGAATGTCAAAGCCTTTGAACTCAAAGGATTCAATAATATATAACATCTGAGACTGTTGTAAGGAACCTTTCATTTTTTTTTTTTTTTACAAAATGTTATAGGCTGTATAACATTTTGAACATCATGAAACTAAGTATATTTCCTTTGAATAATGTGTGCTCCACGTCATTTAATTTTGACCAGGGGCGTAGCGTCTGGGCACGCAAGGTATGTGAGTGGTGAGCGTGATTTCACCAAGTACAACATGTTCCTGGATCAACATCCATGTTGATCCTGGAACGTCATTCCAATCAACCAATCAGAATTGAGGGATAACTTTTCAGGAAATATCTGTTTTAGGCTTATGATCAGGGTTAGGTGCTTCTACACCCTTGTTAATCAGCTATCATTTCACACTGATTTTAGGAATAAATTATGGGTAGGGTTAGGTTTAGGGGTAGGGATTGGGTTAAATCTATATTTTTGGACTGTAATGTTGATCCAGGATCAACAAAAGATGTTGATCCAGGAACATGTCTTACTTGGCAAAATCACGGCGACCGTATGTGAGTATGGGCCCGGGCAGATTGGGGGCCCGCCGAGCCGAGGGGGAACTTTTAATTGAAACAAGGGAACGATTATAGAGCCCTGCACAGGCCCGGCCCTTGTCCGACAGCTTATCAGAATTGTCCGACCGAGCCCATGTCTTTTTTTTCTCTCTCTCTCTTCCCCTTTACACAGCTGCTGTTGCAGCCATTAAAAAAGTTCAGTTTTGGTTCTTAATGGAAAAGTGGTTATATTTCATTTCGTTTCTTTATTAAGTTAATTTAGAAACATGATTGGAACATTTTATGTTTGTTAAATTCAAGTTGTATTTTTTTTTTTTTTTAAATACCAAGCAGCTAGCGCCAGACAGTGAGTTGAGCATGTTTGATCAGTTTAGCCTTCTCAAACAAACATGATTTAAGACATAAAAAAACTTCATGCATTTCATAATATACATTTAAAAATTTAAGATAAATGTGTGATAAATATAAAATCGTTTGCTTGTGCTAAAAGTGGAAGCTGAAGTGCGCTTTGAAGGACATGGAGGCGCTAGCTAGATCACGTGCATTTTTTTTTCTTAATAAGAGTGGAAAATTAAAATACACCAAAATTTTTCCTCGTAAAGGTAAGAGTATACATCATTCGAAGCTGCAAACAGTTTTATTTTGTGTGCACTCACAATATCAACAAAATGTTTTGCTTTTTAAAATAAAGCAAACAGGATGGTCTTGATCTTGAGCAGGAACACTTCAAAACTCATCAAATACTTGCCTCACTGACATGATAAGTATATCTATAGAATGCTATAAATTACTCCTTTACAACGAAATAATTAAAATGAAAAATTAAAAACTCGTTCATTAGCCTATGTAATCCATAAAGATGCATTTCTGTCTTAAGGCACATCCAGTGAGGAGATATGGGGAGTCAGGATTGTCAAATTTAATACTATTTTATTTTTATTTATTTATTTATTTTTTGTTTTGTTTTGTTTTTTTGGGCCGATGTGCCAAGATTGAGTTTGCATGCAGTACAAATACCCTACAGCGGCATTTTAGTGTCACGCAGAAAAATAACTAAATGATTAACGTCATACTAATTTAATAAAGTAAAAATTACGATAATAAAATCATATTATATTGCGTGAAATTAATGTGAAAATTACACTCCTCAAAAAAAAAAAAAAATAAAGTCTGTGGCATCCAACCTGTTGTTCTTAACACGAAAAACAGCAATAACACGTAGGCTTATAGATGTTTTTGAAACTCTAATTGATCGATTTCATGAGACATTCGTTTGTATATATTCTGATTTTTTTTTCAATATGCATTCAAATATTTATTCATGTTTATTTTGTGATGCAAATATTAAAGAGGAAAATATCATTGATTCACATGCACATTGCCTTGAACTGAGGAGAATGTAGTTACGTCACTTCAAATAAAAGAGTGCAAAACACATTTATTGTTTGTAGCCTATTTGATCTTAAAATTTTCAGAAAGATGAGACTTTGTGTTATAAAAAAACAAAACACAAAGCTTATTGCGAATATTGGGTGTCTTGTGTGCAATGAATGGACTTGAAAAGGTTAAATATTATTTCCAAGCATTTATACCATAATTAAAACAGCTTGTGAATTGTCAGGATCCTGCCCTCACTGTGTTGTCTGTCTTGTCTTTGTTTCATGTTTCTATGTTTGTTTTGTATTTGAGCACATGGCTCTGTCTTTGTTGTTGTCTGCCATGTGCTCCTCCTGTCCTGCCTCCTTGTTACTTGTTGCCACACCCCCTTGTTTAGTCCTCATTTGTCTGAGTGTTGTCACCTGCCCCTCATGTCTCTGATCTTGTTTGTCTGAGTGTTGTCACCTGTTCCTCATGTTCTCCTGTCCCTTTATATTGTTCTCCCTTTCCCTCTTGTTTTGCCAGTTCGTTGTGCTACGTCAGTGTTTGCTTACGTTGTCTTACTAGTCTTGTGATACCGCTTATTCCCTACCTAGTTGTTTGTAGATTTTGTCTCTCGTCTTATCCTGACCGGTCCAGCAGATTGGGAGACCGGTACCCTCCCTGGGTCTGCCACGCTGCTAGGCCTGTGCCGAGCCTGTGACATCAGTAGTGTGGAGTGTCTGGCCACCGCTGCCTAACCTCCGGCCTCCAGCTTTGCTGCCTTCTCTGCCCTCTGGCGGTCTGCCATCCTGGACTGGACTCTGTGGCAGCTCACCTAGGCCGCCTGTCGTCATTCGTTCCCTGCCTATTGTCTGGACTGTGTTCTCTCCCCTCCTCACCATCTCTTGTCCTGTCTGCTGTTTTGTTTATAAACTGTCAACTCAATTCTGCATTTGAGTCCTCTCTCCTAGAAACCCTGACAGTGAATAGTCACGTAATGGTATTTATGTATAAATAATAAAGAAGTTATGCCAGTTGGAGCCCATATCATTTGGGGGGGCCGTACAATTTTTTTGCATATGGGCCCAGGGCTGACTTGCTACACCACTGATTTTGACAACAACGTCCTAGTAAAAGAGAACACCTTTAATAGTAAGAACGTTGTTTGCAGTACTACACCAATGTAACAGCCAAAAAAGAAAAGTTATCTAAAATGAAATAAACTTATAATTATTATTCACTATTAACACTTGTTAGGAAATAAGTAAAAGCAATAGCCTATAACAAATACTATTGCAAACTTTAAAGTTCATTTGAAGCGACGTACATGGAGATGATGTACATATCAGGCGTCTTGTAAGGTGACGTACCTAGTTCAGACGTACTTAGTACACGTATATTTTTTTTATACCTTTCTTACATACGCCGCCGTCACGTCGCCGCCTATCATTGGTTTCGATATTGACGTCGCCGCGGGTCTGTCGTTTGCCCTCCCTATCAATCCCCATTAAAAAATCGACACGGACTGACGGCGACGGAAGGGTAGACTGCTCCATCTCCTTCGCCTGCTAAGTCTTCGATGTGGCAGATTTCACAGCTCATAGCTCTGGGGCTAGCCGACACTGGAGGACGCTCTGGGGCTAGAGCCGACACTGGAGGACGCTCTGGAGCTAGAGCCGACACTGGAGGACGCTCTGGGGCTAGAGCCGACACTGGAGGACGCTCTGGGGCTAGAGCCGACACTGGAGGACGCTCTGGGGCTTGGATGAGGGCTGAGAATTGGGCTGCCGGTAGGCTTGACGTAGCAACGGCCGGCGGGCTTGTGTCAGCGGAGGCCGGCGGACTTGACTTCCCCGCGGACGGTGGCGGGTTTGACTTTTGCACGGTGCACACACAGTGGGGAGGAATGAGGACCACGGAGACGAGGATAAACTCAAAATAACAGTCTTTAATTAAATCTAACAGCGCAAGACAAGGCAGGGCTGAGACACAAAGGAACGTAACGAGTTGCTGATGAGTGCTGACAGGTGAGTGTTGTGACTGGTGAATGAGACTCCCTGACACAGATGTAGAGATATGGAAATGCATGGATTATTTGCAGTCATCTAGACAGATTATCTAGCAAATAAGGAATAATTGACGATGGGCCGTTGAATTATTAGAAAAATAATGCACACCCGAGGTGTAACGGCCACTCCGCGTTATACTACGGTTGCCACACCTCAAGATATTGATCAGATGATATATTTCAAGGCATTCTTCCAGTTTTTCTACTTGAATCGCTATTGTGAGTAGGATTATTTATTCGCATCTCATCCGTTGCTAATTCCAAAACATAATTTTAGCCTGTGAAACAGGTAACGTTAGCCTACTGACGGGCAGACGCTTCTATGCTTGAGCCGTTGATAGTAGACTACTGCAGTTAATAACAGTTATGAGAGAGAGAGAGAGAGAGAGAGAGAGAGATTAACGTTACCTCTGTGAGCCTGTGTCTCTCAAAAGTGTTCGGCAGCAATGTCTAGTTATAGTGAAACTTATATGGGATTAACTTTGTGCCAATTAAAATGAATGTAATTTTTCAAGAAACGTATGAAAATATAAATTGAAACGGAATAAAATGTCTTTGAAACTGAAAAAAAAAATAATTGCATGCAAAATGTTTGACTTCGTTTTTAATACACTGCATGTTTTGCAATGGTTTTCTCCTCTTTCATTCGTTGATCTGTACTTACAAATACGCTTCCAGAGTTTTTATTTACGATTCTGAAGTTTTCGTTTACGATTCTGAAGTTTTCGTTTACGATTCTGAAGTTTTCGTTCGCCCTTCTGGCACAAATCTCTCATGGGGGCGGGGCTAGCAGCGGTGTGTTCTCATTGGCTACTGAGTTTTTGATTGACAGCATCTTGACCTGGAAGTGAAGATGTCAGTGTTGTTGTGTCAGTGTGGATCTGAGCGTCTCTTAGCGGCTTCCTATTTCATTTTAATGATATAAGATAATATATAAATATTTTTATTATTATTATTTTATCAGTATTGTTCTGCTGCTACACTACATTGTTGAGATGATTTCTTAGGAATAGCACAGCGAATGATACCATCATCATCATCATCATCAATCATCGTGGTTATCAGGATACTCAAGGTAAGTTGTCTTGATTTAGCCCAATCATTACTGGACCTGGTTATCTACATACAGTTATAGCCTTCAGTTAGATAATATTTGCTTCGATTAGTTCATATTTCCCCCCAGCACATAGCATAATGTACAGTACTAAATATACTGTATCTGACAATGACCGATGATATTTTACAAGTGCACTGTCAATCACTGCGCTGTCAACTTTGGCAATGTAAAGCCTTTTTAACCATGCTTTTTCTGTGTCCAGATTTGACTAATAATAATGCAAAAATGGTCACTTCAGATGAACTTTTTTTTTTGGGGGGGGGGGGGGGACTCTTACTCAAAACAAATTTTGACAAAAAGTATAGACTTTAATAATGCCTAAATATATATCCAAATGCAAAAGCTAATACATACAAATAATGGCAGAGGTGCTGGAGAAAAGTCGGCAGGAGGCAAACAACCAGAGTCTATTAGAGAGCCGATGCAGGATCCACTTCCTCAGGCAGGGGGAACCCGCAATGCATACCAGCAAGAGACCACCCGCCAAGCTATTAACACCAGGGGCGGTGTGGAAGATGGAAGTAGACCTGGGAAGGCAGCTCCAGTTCCCACAGGAGATATGCAGCACCACCTTAAGACCAGACATGGTGCTGTGGTCTGCAGCTGTGAAGTCAGTGATACTGATCGAGCTGACAGTGCCATGGGAGGAGGGACTGGAAGCTGCCTACGAGAGAAAGAAGGCAAAGTATGCAGACCTGGTTGCGGAGTGCAGAGAAAGTGGATGGAGTGTGAGGCTGTACCCGGTGGAGGTGGGAGCCAGAGGCTTTGTGGGCAGATCAGCATCATGCCTGCTCAAGGACCTGGGACTACGGGGAGCCACACTGAGCAGATCCACCAAAGAGCTCTCTGAGGAAGCGGAGAAAGCAAGCCACTGGCTCTGGCTGAAACGACGAGACAAGGCTTGGGGAGTGATACCTAATTAGATTTTGCTGCAGGGGGTGTCAGGGAGACGTCCCTGTTCACTGCCCCGCCACCAGGAGACGTTCTGGGTTAAGGGGCGAAACGTCAATGAGCGGTGGTCTCCAGCTGAAGACCCTGCAGCAAAACCATGTGGTATGCGGTCAGGTTTAGGCCTGCCTCAGGGAAGAGGACGCCCCTGCCATGCACAGTCCACCACAGGCACCGTAGGAGGTGCGACAGGCCTAAGGTCCAGCAGAAAGACCACCTCGCTGTAATGAATAATTAGGATTGAAATCAGTTTCCAGCAACTATACACAGTCATGGATATATAGGGCTGTACAGCCATCTAGTGGTTACACAACGGTATTACAGATGATAAATGGTGCATATTTTTGATGTATTTATTACTAAATTAAAGTTACTAATATATATCAAATTAAATAATTATATTGTGTATTTATTTGTTTGAAATATTTTAAGTTTGAAATGTGTCATGGGAGTTCAAAGCAGCTGGTATTGATTGTTAGACTATAATACATCTTTCTCAATTTCCAGGGAGCGGAGCAACTTTTCCATAAACAAACCTCTGATGCTTACCCAGAGGATGCAGTGATAGTACCAGAGATCCATTGCCCTCATCAGAAAAGAATCTTATTTTGTTCAGACACATCATCTTTGAACGACTGGGATCTTGATCTTCAGACACCTGATATTATGCAAATATTTTAATTTCTTTGGAGCTCTAGATTAAAACAAACACAGTTCACATGTACAGAATAGGTTGCACTTTATTCTTATTATTACAGTGCATTACATGTATACTATGCAGTTAGTGTTTTGTGGATTCTGGTCTTTCCTGTCATAATTGTAACATAATTGCATCCAAGTCTTTCACTTTGATACTTGTGTATATGCTATAGTGACAATAAAGAATGTAAATTTATTTGAATTATTTCATATTTCATTTACATTCATTCAACAGGATTATAAAAGTCACACTTGAAAGAGTTGATGATTGTTAAAAATGTATTTCCAATTTTAAATGTTAGATGATAATGTTAACTAAATAAAATAACTAAACAAAATTATCAGCATGATAAAAACAATTAGCAGCAAGAACATTTTTTTGTGTGGAATATGTAATAAAATGAGCTTGATTGTCAGGTTGGAGTGAGACTTTCTTGACGTCTGAATATATCACACATATATATGATAGTATTATCTTTCAAATGTAACAGCTCAACCTAATTAGACCCTACAATGCAAAAGAATCATGAGAAATAAACAAATATCCTACGAGAACATTGGCCATTATACAATATTTCCAATATTATATACAGTACTTTAATAATTAACCCTCAATATGATCTTCTTTTTCTCTCGTGCTCCTAAAAGCTTATGTTGACAGAGTAGTAGCAACAGATAAATACAGATTGAATTCAAAAACAAAAACTCCTAACTTTATATCATTAAAATGAAATAGGAAGCAGCTAAGAGATGCTCACATCCACACTGACACAACAACACTGACGTCTTCACTTCCAGGTCAAGAAGCTGTCAATCAAAAACTCAGTAGCCAATGAGAACACACCGCTGCTAGCCCCGCCCCCACGAGAGATTTGTGCCAGAAGGGCGAACGAAAACTTCAGAATCGTAAACGAAAACTTTAGAAGTGTAAATGAAAACTCTGGAAGCGTATTTGTAAGTACAGATCAACGAATGAAAGAGGAGAAAACCATTGCAAAACATGCAGTGTATTAAAAACGAAGTCAAACATTTTGCATGCAGTTATTTATTTTTTCAGTTTCAAAGACATTTTATTCCGTTTCAATTTATATTTTCATACGTTTCTTGAAAAATTACATTCATTTTAATTGGCACAAAGTTAATCCCATAAACTTAAAGTTATTTTTTTTTTCACGAACAGCGCCGTTATTGTTACCTCACTTGTGAGAAGTCGTGTAGTTTTTAAGTTGTTAAACTATGTTACTGATAAAATCGTCAGAGTAGCGCTAACAACATTAGCGCGTATGTTAACGTGTGTGCAAACTGTCTGTGAGAGAGAGAGCGGAGAGATGGAGTATGTGCTTTCCGTACATAAAGCGTAATTGTGTGGCAAAAACATGGATATGATCTGTCGTTTTTATCCTTTTGTTTACTGTATTTATTTGTTTGGCCAGTGTCGTTGTGGGTTTTGGTTCTTTTGATGTTTTAGGCTGTAAGGACCTTTGAAATAACGCAAATCATTTGGCGAAGTGATATGGTCAAGTAATGCGGTCAAGACCTGCCTGGAACTACATTCGCCGTGCTTTTCCCTGAAAATAATTGCACACCTTAGAACGTTCGTCAGCCAATCAGATTCAAGCATTCAACGGCCCCATAGTATCATTTGAAATTAAATATATATGCAATTATGTGTTTAATGTATTTATATATCAAACACACATATAGAGCCAACACCTTCATGTAGAGTGAACCTAAGGTGTATGTGTTCTGCTGTTTGGTGCATATGAGCCATGCATGATGCCCTTACGTTGTCCTTTGCTTTTAATGACAATAGCGCTACCTCTTAAAGTATTTTGCATAAATCACTGGTGCTTTGGGGAAAGAATAGGGACAGTCATTTTCAGCATATTACCTTTAGGGTGAGGGGTTTCCTAGTCTGAGAATATGAATTTCCATTACTCCTCCATGACAACTGAATTGCTTACTTTTAATTGGAAATGATCATAACTCTCTTGTGAGCTTTACTGTGGAGGGCTTTGCCATGCATTTATTCTCATATGGTGCCCACAGTGTCGGCCCAGAATGAGACATCCATCAAGTCTCAAGGCAGGAGACACTTGTTCTTCAGCAAGCGGAAAGGAAAGTGACCTTGAGCAACAATGGAAGAGAAATTTCTCTATCTCTCCTTCACCAAGTCTCTGCCCATCCTTCATGAACAGTCGTTTTGTTGAACTGTCTTTTAGCTGCCCTTTTGCAGGTCATGTCCTCCACCGGGGCTGGATGGGCCTGTCATTGTCACAGCTGAGGTTTGAGCGCAGTGTGCTTAATCAGGCCCCTAAGAATCTCATTAGCGCACGGATGCAGGCAGATGCAGACGAAAGACACACAGTGAAGACATCTGCAATCGCTCTCTTGAGTAACCATGAGTGCATTTGCAATCTGAAGCTGCAGCCAGTGGGAAATGAGAACAACAGTATGGGATCTGCTGTAGACGCGCAGGAATGGTGATCGCAAGGCATGCCAGAGATGGAAACTCATGACTGAGTGCTTTCCTCTACACAGCAGAGCAAGGAGAAGGTGTTAAAGGGGCAGTTCACCCTGCAAAATTAAAATGACTCATGTTCCCAACTCGACATTCAGTCTTCTGTGGAACATAAAAGGAGTACCTATAAAGACGGTGCTGGTCTTACTTTCTTCAGAGAAAGATAAAAAAAAAAAAAAAAAATCCATCTCTGAATCTATGTTCTCCCAAAACTTAAAATTCCATCATCATTTACTCACCCTCAAGTTGTTCCTCAAATCTGCATGAATTTCTTTCTGCTGCTGAACACTAGAATGGTGGTAACCAAACAGTTGATGGTCCCCGTTGACTTCTGTAGTAGTTCTTTCCACACTATGGAAGTCAGTGGGGACCAGCAATTGTTTGTAACCCATATTCTTCAAAATATCTTCTTTTATGTTCAACAGAAGAAAGAATCTCATACATGTTTAGAACAACTTGAGGGTGAGTAAAGGATGACAGAAATTTAATGTTTGAGCAAACCAGCCCTTACTGCAAGTAAATGGATTCCCAAGCACTAAAAAGTTTAAAATATTAGTATTTTCTTACATACACATATTTTCACTTCACAAGACTGGGGTTGTATGTCGTGTTCGCTTTGTGTGGTTTTCGAAGCATTACATTTTGGGTCACTATATTTACTTGCATTTATATAGACTCCCAGAGATGGATTGTTTATTTATTTATTAAAATCTTTAATTTAAATAATAAAGAGTATCCCTTTAAGAACCCAAAAGCTCTGTAAAAGTATCATGTTGTTCACATGATTTGTGCACTATATAAGACTTCTCAAGTCATACTAGCTTTGTGTGAACAGACCCATATCTAAGTCTTATGATTTAGACCTTAGACAAGGTAGCGAATATTTAAATTTTTAAAGGAATTAAAATGAGGCTGTGAGGGATAGAAGTACAGTGCCTTCAATAGATTGTATTGTTGTTTAACAACATTGTACAGAACCGATTTTTCAGCTAAAAAATAACTTTCAGTAGACAAAACTCTGTAAAGAAAATTACAGGATCTAGGACCTCTACAGTGCATGCTATTGCAAAGCCTGTAAGTCCTTTAGAACCTCATTTCCATATTAATGTTAAATTCAATATAGTGTCTACGGTCTATTCACTGATAACTGGTACTGAGTCAGTGCAAAGAATTAGCCCGATTAGGCTATTTGTGAACAAATCCTTCAGGGCTGAGTTTCCAGCATCATAAGCATAAGTAGAACGTAGAAACCATTTCCTCCCATGGTCTCTACTGTATACAATCAACAATCACAGGCTCCCAGTGCTTTTGGGAAATGCAGCCCAGACTGATTTTGTGGCCAGGTCAAGTAATTCTTTTAAAATATCTGATTCAAAAGAACAATTGGGTACAGGAATCTGCTATTTGCAGCTGCTTCTGTCACGAACAGGTCAAGGCAAAATGTGCTCTCCAGTATATGTGATAGAAAGGGTGAATGAAACGTGATTTACGGCTAAAGTAAATAAGAACTGGAGCCTGTCTTATCACACTCACTCCTGCTCTTTGTACTCTAAGCTCTCTCTCTGCCTGTGATTCTGTTATCCCCTTCAGTGGCTGGCTTTAAAGTGGGATGCTAGGAGCACTACAAAACGCTGCTGTGTCATCTCCCAGTTTACCGTGGCAAAGGAGAACTTTTACCAGTAACCTTGATCTCACTATTGGCGTGAAATGACCCAGAAAGAGAAAAATTGCTGGTTCGTCTCAAACAGAATTTATGCTTGAAGCTGTTGTGATATAAACATGTCCGTGGTGAGATGAAAGGGTGGACATGAACCTTAGCTCTACTGTGACAGAAGTATAAGCATTAGACTACAGGATTATACTACTGCATCTTCGTATTCTGAAGTGGCTTTCTGTTTGGTTGGAGATTAAAATATTGCAAGTTTTTACTGGAGGGTTAAATTGGGGTTTTGGAGGTGGGGGAGCACTAAAACCTGGTGGTGGTGATGATGGTTGTCAGCGCTCTTTTTTTGGTCATAGTGTTTGAATTTTGCTGAAAATACCCTTTAAATTTATTAATCCAATATTTATTTATTTCATATTCATTATTGTTACTCACTTTGACTAAAATGTCTTACATTTTAGTCAACAATGAATATTTTGGTTGATGAGAAAATGCACAATTAAACCAAACATTTTGAGAGAATGAGAATGAGAATGAGCTTTATTGCCAGGTATGTTTACACATATGAGGAATTTGTTATAGTGACAAAGCTCCACAGTGCAACAGAAAAGACAGCAACAGGACAGGACACAGATAATAAAAAGAATAATATACAAATATACAAAATAGGCAATGTACAAAAAAGCAAAAACACTATATAATATAGACAATTATTTATGTATGTACAGGTATGATATGTGCAAATTTGAGATGTAAATAAGTATGTGTGATGAATAATGATATATAATAGTGTTATGTGTTGTGTGTTCCACGTTATTGTCAAGTGTTCATGAGATGGATTGCCTGAGGGAAGAAACTGTTCCTGTGTCTGGTCATTCTGTTGCGCAGAGCTCTGTAGCGTCGACCAGACGGTAACAGTTCAAAGAGGAAGTGTGCTGGATGTGAGGGGTCCAGAGTGATTTTGCCAGCCCTTTTGCTCACTCTGGATAAGTACAGTTCTTGGAGAGTAGGGAGGGTTGTACCAATGATTCGCTCAGCAGTCCAGACTACCCTCCGTAGTCTTCTGAGTTCAGATTTGGTAGCTGAGCTGAACCAGACAATTATTGACGTGCAGAGGACGGATTCAATGATGGCAGAGTAGAACTGTGTCAGCAGCTCCTGTGGCAGGTTGAACTTCCTCAGCTGGCGAAGGAAGTACAACCTCTGCTGAGCCTTTTTCACAATCGACTCAATGTGATTGTCCCACTTCAGGTCCTGAGAAATTGTGGTGCCCAGGAATCTGAATGTCTCCACTGCAGTCACAGTGCTGTCCATGATGGTGAGTGGGGGAGAGCAGGGGGGTTTCTCCTGAAGTCCACGATCATCTCCAGAGTTTTGAGCGTGTTGAGCTCCAGGTTGGTAAGACTGCACCAGACAGCCAGCTCTTTAACCTCCTGTCTGTAGGCAGACTCATCACCGTCCTGGATGAGGCCGATCAGTGTGGTGTCGTCTGCAAACTTCAGGAGCTTGACAGAGGGGTCTTTAGATGTGCAGTCGTTGGTGTACTGGGAGAAGAGCAGTGGGGAGAGAACGCAGCCCTGAGGAGCTCCAGTGCTGATAGTACGGGTGCTGGATGAGAATTTTCCCAGCCTCACTTGCTGCTGCCTGTCTGTCAGGATGCTGGTGATCCACTGACAGACAGAGGTGGGTACAGAGAGCTGAGTTCATTTGGGCTGAAGGAGTGATGTGACGATGGTGTTAAAAGCGGCGCTGAAGTCTTTTTTTTGTCTTAATTTACACGTATATCAAAAATTAAAACAAAAACAACATTTGAAAACAACGTTTTTTTTTAATCCTCAGGTGTGTTTTAATGGTCGTTGAGCTGCTTTATAGCTGATTCAAATTTTTCAGTTTTGATATATTATAATATATCAAATATTTCATATTTGAAGCATTTTGCTAAATGGACACTGCTTTTGAACAGATTTGAATCAACATTGAACTGACTCAATCTGAATAATAACACTAGTGTCTTCTGTAGAGCTTCTGTAAAGAGAATTGAACTTATTTAAAAATTGATAAACATTACAGTTATTACTGAATCAACACTGAACTGACTTCAGCTGAATAACAACCAGTGTTGGGGGTAACGCATTACAAGTAACGCGAGTTACGTAATAATATAACTTTTTTCAAGTAACTAGTAAAGTAACGCATTACTTTAATTTACAAGAAAATATCTGAGTTACTTTTTCAAAAAAGTAACGCAAGTAACGCCAGTTACTTTTTTCCCCATTTATTGACTGACAGTTCGCTGTGTAAACATGTTACTGTAGTTCTAGACTAAATGTGAATGTGCATTAATTCATCTCAATCGCAAAAGATTTAGTATTCATCAAAATTAATTAAAACAGTGAAATGCAAACTCAGAATATGACGCAAACCTGCAATTAAATATGTTAAATAACACAAATGCATCTAATCCCATTTTATTAACCAATGTCTTTGCTGCTGACCTTTGATGATCCAGTTAAACCATACTAATAAGCAAAAATTACTTTAGACAAACTAACAATTGTGCTTCATTGTTTTTTTTTTTATTGCTGAAGAGTGTTGAAACTTCTTCTCCTGCGTTCTACTGTTACGGAACTGCCAGACACTAAGGTAAGTGTAAAAGATTGAGTTTATTACAGGATTTGGTGATACAACAGTGGTGAGAGTCCTTGAGTGAGGTAAGTTGCTTTCTTAGATGTATGGTAGATAGTGCACTGGGATTCTGACTGTCTCTGTGTCTTGGCAGGTTTGTGGCAGATAGGAATCCTGGAGAGCCTGCGAGTCTCAAGCGTCCACAGATGAACAGGTAACTGGTGGTGAGAGGGAAGACAGAGGGTAAGTATCATCAGGTAAGTAATGCAGGAAAGTATACTCAGCTAGCAGTCCGCTTGTAGAGTGAAGGTCCGTATAGTATCCTCAAGATACAATGTGTTGGCAGCTATGTGACTTCAAGATCAGACGATGACTGGAGTGAGGAGTGAGCTTAAGTAGAGCAGGCGTGATGAGCTGTGATGAGGAGCAGGTGTACATGATGATTAAACAGGTGCAGGTGAAGGCGATCAGTGATGGTGGATACGGGCCATTCTCTAACATCTACTGTACAGACGTGAATTTACTTTTCCTTCAGCCTGAGGTTTATTCATTACACTTTTTGGTGTGAAAGGGCTTTTACATTTGCTATAATTAGAACTTCTTGTATTAAAAACAATCAAGCCCTACTCATATTTAAAAAGTAACTTAAAAGTAACGCAAAAGTAACGTAACGCATTACTTTCCATAAAAAGTAGCTAAGTAATGTAATTAGTTACTTTTTTAGGGAGTAACGCAATATTGTAATGCATTACTTTTAAAAGTAACTTTCCCCAACACTGATAACAACACCACCTATTTGTAGAGCTGACACCAGAATTTGAATTTTTCTTATATTTGATGAAGTTTGCATCATTACCTTGTTTATTACAGTTAAGCTGCTTTGAAACAACATGTACTGTAGCCTATAAAACGCTGAAGGTAACTTGACCATCACACATTCTATCACAAAATGTGTGCATTTTATTTTGCACCATTTTATGCTGAGGAAATTTATGTTGTGTAATCTTGTATGTATAGAATGTGTTGGGGGAGTTGATTAAAACTTTTTTGTTAAGATTTATTTTTGGCGTTTGGCTTTTTATTACAGTAGGACAGTGTAGAGGAGACAAATTGAGGTGGGAGAGAGAGGGGGTGGGATCGGGATTTTTTTTTGTCAACAGTATGTTGTTATAATAATAAAACTTTTGCTCTGAAAGCAGTATGATAATTATGCAATTCATTGTCTCACTCCCTCAGTTGCACCTCAGCAGTGTTCCACCTTGTTTGAATTCTTGTCATACTGGAATTGGCCTTACATTCGTCGCTGTGTAAGTTTCAGTATCTCAAGGTCTGTCTTGTGTCAGGAATGTACACCTTCATGAAAAGAGCACTTCATGAGTTTGTTTCATCTATTCTCTTTCATCTTCCTTTCAGACAGCAGGGACAAACCTATATTCTATAATCTTAGCTAGATTCATGTTTTTTTCTGTACAATAATACTGTAGTGAATTTGCAGACAAAGGGAAAAAAATTAGTCACCAACTTTTGCATTTTCACACACAAATAACTTTTAAGCCTGTGAAGCTCAACACAGACTTAGACAAAATTAATATTTAAGATTTATTTCTTCAAATTTTGGCATGTTACACATGCAATTCAAATTTAGATTTTTAAATTCTTAAAAATGGATGTCATGGTTGACTGGACAAATAGAATTTATATTAGAATGCACTTATGGGGGGGGGGGGGGGTCATGTGGTTGGTTCACCCCGCTGGAAGATGACATACTTAAAAGTCAAAAGTCAAAGTCTGCTTTATTGTCAATTCTGCCACATGTACCGTACATACATACAGAGAATTGAAATTGCGTTACTCTCTTACTCCCTGGTGCATACAGATAACACTAAACACTAACAGTAGAACGCAAAAATACAGATAAGTACAAATCGTGTATATATATATATATATATATATAGAGTTCAGTGGTGCGTGGTGTAAGAGAGGGGAGGGGGGGCAAGGACGGGAGGGAGTTCAGCTTCCTGACAGCCTGGTGGATGAAGCTGTCCTTCAGTCTGTTGGTCCTGGCCTGGAGACTCCGCAGTCTCCTCCCTGATGGTAGCAGACTGAAGTAGCTGTGTGTCGGGTGGGTGGGATCACCTGCAATGCTGAGGGCTTTGCGGGTGAGACGGGTGCTGTAGATGTCCTGGAGGGAGGGGAGAGAGACACCAACGATCTTCTCAGCTGCTCTCACTATCCGTTGAAGGGACTTGCGGCAGGACGCGTTGCAGGCGCCATACCACACAGTGATGCAGCTAGTCAGAATGCTCTCGATGGTGCCTCTGTAGAAGGTGCACATGATGGGGGCCGGGGCTCTGGCTCTTCTGAGTTTGCGGAGGAAGTAGAGACGCTGTTGTGCTTTCTTGGCCAGTGCTGCAGTGTTGTTGGTCCAGGAGAGGTCCTCTGTGATGTGCACACCCAGGAACTTGGTGCTGCTCACTCTCTCCACGGTCGCACCATTGATGGTCAGAGGAGCATGCAGAGAGTGCACTCTCCTGAAGTCAACGACAATCTCCTTCGTCTTCTCCACATTCAGAGAGAGATTGTTGTCACTGCACCACCCGGCCAGGCGGCTCACCTCGCTCCTGTAGTTTGTCTCATCTCTGTTGCTGATGAGACCCACCACAGTCGTGTCATCTGCAAATATAATGAAGAGGTTGGAGTTGTGTGACAGTGTGCAGTCGTGGGTCAGCAGAGTGAAGAGGAGGGGGCTCGACACACATCCTTGGGGGACCCCTGTGTTCAGTGTGATGGTGCTGGATGTACTGCCGACCCGTACTGCCTGAGGTCTCCGGTCAGAAAGTCCAACAGCCAGTTGCACAGCGACGTATTGAGCCCCAGCTGGACCAGTTTATGAATGAGCTGTTGAGGGATGATTGTGTTGAATGCTGAACTGAAGTCTATGAACAGCAATCTGACATACGTGTCCGTTTTGTCCAGATGTGTGAGGGCTGGGTGGAGGGCAGTGGCGATGGCATCATCGGTCGAGCGATTGGACCTATATGCAAACTGGAAGGGGTCCAGGGAGGGGGGGAGGACAGATTTGATGTGTTGCATGACTAGCCATTCGAAGCACTTCATGAGAATAGGAGTGAGTGCTACTGGACGGTAGTCATTGAAGCAGGATGGAAATGACTTCTTCGGGACTGGAATGATGGTGGTAGCTTTGAAGCATGTGGGGACAACAGCCTGACTTAGTGAGATGTTGAAAATGTCTGTGAAGACATCAGTGAGTTCCACTGCACAGTCTCTCAGTACACGCCCAGGAATGTTGTCAGGACCCGGAGCTTTGCGTGCATTGATCCTGCTGAGGGATCTCCTCACGCTGTCCGGGGACGGTGTCATCACCTGGTCGCCGGGAGGAGGTGGAGTCTTCTGTGCAGTGGTGCTGTTTTGTGCCTCAAAGCGAGCAAAGAAGGCATTCAGCTCGTTCAGCAGGGGGATGGTGCTGTCACAGGTCTGTGGTAGGGGCTTGTAGTCCGTAATGGTCTGAATCCCCTGCCACAGGCTCCGAGTGTCTCTGCTGTCGCTGAAACGATGGGCTATCCTCCTGGAGTACTGTCTCTTGGCCTCTCTGATGCCGCGGGATAGGTTGGCCCTAGCTGTCTTCAGGCCCTCCTCATCTCCAGCTCTAAAGGCAGCGTTCCGAGCCTTCAGAAGTCTGTAGACCTCCCCTGTCAGCCACGGCTTCTGGTTGGCCCGGACAGTGATAGTCTTTGTGACCGTTACATCATCAATACACTTGGTGATGTAGGCAGTGACAGTCTCTGAGTACTCTTGGAGGTCTGTAGTATTGTTGTATGTGGCAGCCTGCTTAAACATATCCCAGTCAGTAGTGTCAAAACAGTCTTGAAGTGCCTCTGACGACCCTTCAGGCCACACTTGTATCTGTTTGTGTTTGATGGCTTTAACGAGCGGTCTGTATGCAGGCATTAGCATGACAGTGATGTGGTCTGAGGCTCCGAGGTGGGGGAGGGGTAGGGTCTTGTAAGCTCCTCTCTGTGTGGTGTAAACAAAGTCCAGGGTATTTTTTCCCCTTGTTGGAAAGTCTATATGTTGGTGAATTTTTGGGAACACACTCCTTAAGTCTGCGTGGTTGAAATCCCCAGCCAAGATGAGAAAAGCATCTGGGTGGGCTGTCTGCTGCTCACTGATGTGCTGGTACAGATCATTTAGTGCCTCACTCCTGTTATTGTTGTTAGAGCTGGGAGGGATGTATAAAGCAACGAGCAGTATGGCTGTAAATTCCCTCGGTAGATAGAACAGCCGGCACTTAATAATCATAAACTCCACCAGGGGTGAGCAGTGTTTGCAGACCACAACAGCGTCGCGGCACCATGCATCATTGATGTAAACACAAAGCCCGCCGCCGTGTCTCTTACCTCCCTCGACGAGAGCTCTGTCTGCTCGATAGCATGTTAGCTGGTCGAGCTGAATGGCGCAGTCCGGAACACTGTTGTTAAGCCATGCTTCCGTAAACACAAAAACACAACAGTCTCTTACAGTCCTCTGAGTAGAGCGAAGTAATCGGATGTAGTCCAGTTTATTGTCCAAAGAGCGTACGTTCGCCAGTACGATGGTGGGGATAGCTGGCTTGTGTGGGTTAGCCGCTAGCCTAGCTCGGATACCTCCACGCTTACCCCTCTTCTGCTTCCTCTCACGCCGCTTGTAGCGCCTCCGCTGTGGGCGAGATGCAGTAGTGGGGGTCGGTGATGGTGTAGGCCTCCGGAGCAGACCGAGGTCCCGCAGCTCTTTGGCGTGCGCGGAGTTTAACTCTAAAAATGTGGTTCTGCCGACATCGAGCAGAAACTCACGACTGTATGCGCGCTTAAAGACAGGTAGACGAGACGAATATGTACAAAAACATTGCAACTTACAAGACAAAAAACACGAAAACACCGTTCTGTCGGGAGAGAGAGAAGCTGCTGCGTCTGCGCGCGCTGCCATCTTGAGCTTATTACCCCCTCTTCTGCTTCCTCTCACGCCGCTTGTAGCGCCTCCGCTGTGGGCGAGATGCAGTAGTGGGGGTCGGTGATGGTGTAGGCCTCCGGAGCAGACTGAGAGACATTAACCCATTATGTGGGCATAAATCATGTTTTTTCCATTGGCGGCCTTTAAAAAAGTAGCTGTGTTCTGACAAAAAAAAAAAAAGATATTTGCAATTAACATTCAAAAGTTTCAAAAGAAGAAAAAATGGCAGCATCCAGGTCCTATACTTACTCCCTTTATTCACTCATGGGCCACAGGAGAAGGTTTGCTGGAAGCATCTTCTTCCTTGTGATCACCCAAAATAGCATAAAGCACAATTCACCACAAAGTCATACATGAACTCGGCAACATTGTCACTTGATGGATGTGTCAATCCCAGCTGTCATGGGCGGAGTTTATTAATTTACAGACTGCTACTGCAATTAAGACAGTAGGTGTGTTCGACTTCATGCAGCGCCATGAAAACCGATCGGCGGCTGACTTGAAGCAGTGCATGTCGGTTAGAAAATTTGTCCGACTTGAACTGGCGCCGACGCCACGTCACTGTCACATGTGTCATCAAAGTACCGCGATAGCGTTTCGAGAACAGCCGGTGTATCGACGAAACATGCTACCTATCAGATTGTGCTACCAATAATATATTTGCATTGATTTAAGGGTAAGTTTAGGGTAAGGGTAGGTGTGGACGGGTAGGTTTAGGGTAGGGGTAGGTATGGACATTAAAAAAAGCCTCAAACCACATGAATAAGATGCTGGTAGCACAATCTGATAGGAAGCATTTTTCGCTATCGATTTGTGCTACCTATCTTTTTAATGGGAGGCAGCACAATCTGAGCGGGTAGCACAAATCGTCAGAACACCGGCTCACTCAGCCAGCGCAGTTTCTCCAGAGCTACTGCGGGAGAGCTGATGACTACACAGCTGTTTCAAGATTGGCCAAATTCACCACATGACAACAATGACGTGTGTTTCTAACATCTTCAATTCCAATACAGCTCACAAATCTTATTTTACTTGGAAAATATCACATTCATGTGAAAAAAATGGACTAAAGCTAAGCCAAACTTTGAACATTTTATAAAAGAGATTAAACAATATGGTACTACATTAGATAAAATTAAGAACAAAAAAGCAAGAAAGACCTATGAAGCTTTTTGTTACTTTAAATTGTTGTAATTTTACCCCTGGCACGAATTGTTTCACTTTACATATTCTTACGAATGTTTATTTGTTTTTGTACATGTTATGAGTTATATATGCTTGTACAAACCTTTGTATAATTTTTGCTTAATAATAAAAAAAATACTGCTCACAAATCTGTTTTTAGAACAGTAAAAGCTTTTCTTACTATACAGGTGCTGGTCATATAATTAGAATATCATCAAAAAGTTGATTTATTTCACTAATTCCATTCAAAAAGTGAAACTTGTATAATGTATACATTCATTCCACACAGACTAATATATTTCAAGTGTTTATTTCTTTTAATTTTGATGATTATAACTGACAACTAATGAAACCCCCAAATTCAGTATCTCAGAAAAGTAGAATATTACTTAAGACCAATACAAAGAAAGGATTTTTAGAAATCTTGTCCAACTGAAAAGTATGAACATGAAAAGTATGAGCATGTACAGCACTCAATACTTAGTTGGGGCTCCTTTTGCCTGAATTACTGCAGCAATGCGGCGTGGCATGGAGTCGATCAGTCTGTGGCACTGCTCAGGTGTTATGAGAGCCCAGGTTGCTCTGATAGTGGCCTTCAGCTCTTCTGCATTGTTGGGTCTGGCATATCGCATCTTCCTCTTCACAATACCCCATAGATTTTCTATGGGGTTAAGGTCAGGCGACTTTGCTGGCCAATTAAGAACAAGGATAACATGGTCCTTAAACCAGGTACTGGTAGCTTTGGCACTGTGTGCAGGTGCCATGTCCTGTTGGAAAATGAAATCTGCATATCCATAAAGTTGGTCAGCAGCAGGAAGCATGAAGTGCTCTAAAACTTCCTGGTATACGGTTGTGTTGACCTTGGACCTCAGAAAACACAGTGGACCAACACCAGCAGATGACATGGCACCCCAAACCATCACTGACTGTGGAAACTTTACACTGGACCTCAAGCAACGTGGATTCTGTGCCTCTCCTCTCTTCCTCCAGACTCTGGGACCCTGATTTCCAAAGGAAATGCAAAATTTACTTTCATCAGAGAACATAACTTTGGACCACTCAGCAGCAGTCCAGTCCTTTTTGTCTTTAGCCCAGGCGAGACGCTTCTGACGCTGTCTGTTGTTCAAGAGTGGCTTGACACAAGGAATGCGACAGCTGAAACCCATGTCTTGCATACGTCTGTGCGTAGTGGTTCTTGAAGCACTGACTCCAGCTGCAGTCCACTCTTTGTGAATCTCCCCCACATTTTTGAATGGGTTTTGTTTCACAATCCTCTCCAGGGTGCGGTTATCCCTATTGCTTGTACACTTTTTTCTACCACATCTTTTCCTTCCCTTCGCCTCTCTATTAATGTGCTTGGACACAGAGCTCTGTGAACAGCCAGCCTCTTTTGCAATGACCTTTTGTGTCTTGCCCTCCTTGTGCAAGGTGTCAATGGTCGTCTTTTGGACAACTGTCAAGTCAGCAGTCTTCCCCATGATTGTGTAGCCTACAGAACTAGACTGAGAGACCATTTAAAGGCCTTTGCAGGTGTTTTGAGTTAATTAGCTGATTAGAACCTATTGAACCTTTTCACAATATTCTAATTTTCTGAGATACTGAATTTGGGGTTTTCATTAGTTGTCACATATAATCATCAAAATTAAAAGAAATAAACACTTGAAATATATCAGTCTGTGTGGAATGAATGTATACATTATACAAGTTTCACTTTTTGAATGGAATTAGTGAAATAAATCAACTTTTTGATGATATTCTAATTATATGACCAGCACCTGTATAGTCACAATGTTATATTGAGTCACATTTAATAAAAAAACTGATAAAAGCTTATATACCCCCACTTTATTGGTATTTAAATAGTATATGTTTATGTTGAACTTTATTCTTGAACAGATTGCCCTGTATTAAGCAGTATATAAAAAGCGTTTCTGTTGCTCATGAAAACATTTCTGAAACGTCCGTGCATTTGACAAATATTGCATGTTATTCACTTCATCTGTGACAAGAGTATCCAAACACCGCGAGAGCATCACTACCGGGAGCAGAAAGAGTCCGACTTCACGTCTCCGCTTTCAATTCCGCCCCCGACTGCAAGCGGCTGCTCTCGGCGATATGTCTGTGTGGCGCTGCATGAAGTCGAACACACCTCGTGTCAAAGGGGAAATGAGACCGCTCCACCCTACAGGGATTTCAGCAGCTTCTAACTCCTGCACTCAATGCATCAAATTGTGTCAATCAAGTGGTTGCATAGCGACACAAATGTGTCTGAAGCCAACAAGAGTGACATTTAAACAGGGGGTAAACAGGAATGTTTAATTGTGAAATTCTAATCAGTCATGTTGTGTGCAGAACAATGCTCACACTGAGCTTATGAGACGGATCTGATGGATTATTTGAATAATATTAAGATAACATGTTTTAAAACACGATGATAGCTTTGGTCTGTTGATTTTGGCTTATCTTTGCAGCCCACATTTCATTATTGATCTAATTCCACAAGAAAAACCTTGAGCAAGTGCTCAAAATGATCAAATCAATGAAAAAGACAGAACACTTATTACAAAAGGAATTAGCCTTTTTAATCTTACATTGCATTGAAAATTTACATAATAGTTTCATACATTTTACAAATAATTTCTTCATAAAAATATATTTCTTTACAAAACTTTTTTTTATTCCTTTTTACCCTCTTTTTATATCTCTTTTGAATGCATTAACATGGGAGGAGTACCCAGCTGTACTGCAAATATTCATCTGTTTGATCGAAAAGTGTACTTTTTTATCATAAATGTGTTTTCTTTTATTGCAGTCAGTTATAGCAAAAGCTGTTGTTGGCAAATAAGTTCAGACTGGCGAAGGAACTTAAAATGTCTCGGACGGGCAGTGGCATTGGATAAAACTGTATTTCTGAACCACACATTTCAAGGGCAGGGAAAAATTAAAATCCATAAACTATATGGCAGAGGTGAGGGATGAGTAGAAGAAGTGAGGAAGCAGCATACCTTGGTCACATGGTTTTTGGTAGGCACTGTGTAAAAATCTGCCATGTATTTAAAAAACATCCTAGAGATAAATAATAAATTTAAATAAATCAGTAATGTCAATGATGTGCAAGACTGCAAATCCCTATGGCTGAGAGCAAAAATGAATGCAAAATATATCACAGGTTGGTTTGTTGGATTTTGGAACTCCAGGACATTGATGTCAGCATAGCCTCCTGAAGACTGCAGCGTTCACTCCTGCCGATGCACAACAGCGTACCTGGACTGTAATATCACATTCATTCTACTGAAACATAATCATTTTCAATATCCTTTCATATGACCTGTTTAGGAAAATGTGGTGGTGAGTACTTTAGAAGGCACTGGAATGAATCTCACAGCTTGCAGGCCTGGAAACACATGACCAACAGTGTCTGACCCTGCGTTCTTATGACTATAAGTCTTCAGAATTTCATCTCCTATCAAACATATAGTGTGATATGTCTATTTTCTTTGTAATAAATTTGTTTAGGTTGACCAAACCCACTTTAGATATTTTTAAGGTCAAAAAATCAATGTTTGTTAATGATTTGGATGAATGTGTTTAGTGTAAAACACAACAAGGTCAGACATAACCGGAAAGGTGTTTCACAGGCCATATGTACATGATAGATATGATCATATTGTTGCCACCATATATCAATATACCTTAAGAAACATGCATTTGTCTGTTACCGTATGTAATCTGAGGTTTATATAAAAGTATACTGTATAAATGTCAAGTGCATTTCATTTTATACAAATTTTTTATACAATAACAGTAATAATAAGAATGGCAAGTTGTTATAATGACCAAATTATCATATCAAATTTGTTTACCAAATACAAATTAAGCTCAATGACACTTCCGCACTGAAACACCAATTAAAAATAAACAGAAAAGAAAAACTAATCTGCAGGCTTCAGGTCAAAATGCTGACATTTGTCCTACGGCCCATTCTGAAGATGGGTGCTTATCAACAGACACACATACTACTGAATATCAAAGATCTATAACAATTATTTAAAAAAATCCCCGGGAAGTAACGACACACCACTTTTCCACACATTTTCTCTCATTTTACCCAAACACATCATATAATGTCCAATCACAGAGATGATTGGCGACATCAGGAACCGAAGCTAAAGGAATGACCGTGAATGAGCTGTAAATAAAACGTTGTGTACCGTACAAAACCATCAGAGAAATAACGTATCGGTCGATGTGAATCTCCTCATAAACTCTTGTTAGAATCGTTCTCTTTTGGCCTATCCCATGTGGTAATATATAGCACAAAAATATAGGTGGTGAATGCTCCTCATATATATGCAAGTAGATTTACAGATCCCTTTCCCTTAAAAAAATACCCAGTCAACTGTGAAGAAGCACTCACGGAGTGTGAATAAGGTAGCAGAAGAATCTCTTCATGCTTTCCGTCATGAAGAAGCTTTTCAGAGTGAGTTTTCAAAAAAAAAATCCCCCATGACAATGTGTTTCATATTTCATACATGTCCTCTGCGGACGCACATGGTCAAATGGTTCCTGAAGAGTGTGCTTTATATATCAGAGGAAGGGCAACAGCGTTTGTGCTAGACATCCTCTGCGAGTCTCAGACAAATCCGTCCATGACTGTAATGCGATTGTTTCCACCTCCGTTTACAAAAACAAAGCAAAAACCCTTAAATAAAAAACAAAAAACTCCACAGATGTTCTCGCGTCAGGCGGATCTAATTATACCATTGTGCAGACTGTGTTCAGATTGGGGTCAAATCGGACAGCTTTGCCTTCCGAGGACTTTGCGTTGGTGTTGTACATGGGGTTCTCGAAGGCGGCCTGCCCGTTGTTGTTCTCGTGAACCGAACAGCCTGTGTACTGAGCTTTTGGAGTAGTCCTGTCAGAGCGAAACAACACACACGAGACACAACATCAGAACGTCATTAGAATAAAATCTGCAGCAGCTTTGAGAGTTCGGAAAGATGTCGAGCGGCAGCGGGTTATGTGGAATCACGCAGGGAAGAAAGCTAGCATCTAATTATGATCGCATTCAGTAACCTGCAAACCAGCTAATTCTGTCTCTAAAGACGGTATCTGTCACCGTCTATTTCTTTCCATCCTGCAACAAATGATGATGATTTTGTCAAAGACTAATTTCTAAATTTGTTCTGATCTGTCTAGAATAACAACTCCGCGAACAAACTTTGACAAACGAGGACAGACAGCAAGACTCACCGCTGCTTGTAGAGATAAAATCCGAAGCCTGCAAATATCAGGGCGAAAAAAGGCACAAGGATTGCTATGGCCACAGAGCTACTGTTTGTACCATGTGGTGGATTTGACGAATTATTACTTTCTGACATATTCAAACCTGCAAGAGATCGAGAAACACATTCATTTTCATTTTAGCATGTATTCGTGTCTATTTAATTAACTTTTTTTTTGTCAAAAAATGCATCGATGAAACAGGGTGAGATAAAATATTTTACAATGAAACAATGCAGCATGCAAAAAATATCAAGATGGGCTCCCATACCTAGCCTTTGCAGGCCGAACTGGCCGTAGTCTTTACCCTGTATAAAGCCTTGAAAGACATATGTGGACCCATCTGGTTCAGCAGACACCTGACGGCAAACAATCAAACACATCAACTGCCTTGTAGACCAATGGGAATATATTATCCACTTATAATCGCTACTGCTCACACAGATTGCCAAAATAACACTAAAGATAAATTAACAATGAAATTGTCAACATGCTGGAATGTCTTCTTAGCAGTTTACATTCACATTAGCAATGGTGGACAGTAATAAAGATTATACTTCAGTAAATTTTAAGTTAATTTTAAGAATATTTAAATGATCAAAATATTTTATGTTACTACATTCTAAAGCATAATATTTGACGTTTCACTTCACTACTGTATATTTCAGAAAAAAACATGTAATTCCTTGTTATTCTGAAGTGAAGAAATCAACACCCACTGTCAGAAGCGGAGTCATTTTTGATTAATTAATAAATCATTATTCTGAGTCGACTGAACTTCACAAATCATATTTAATGAATCTTTAATTCAACTGATATGGTTGTACATTTACAGAAGTAGAAATCAGTGTTATTTTAGTTTTGAGATACTATTATATTTTTTTATTAATATATTAAACCAGCTTTTATTTTTTATTTTCTGTTTTTATTTTTATTTTAGTAAGTGGTTTAATTTTAGAAATGTGTGTTTTTGTCATTTGTCATTGTTCTTTTTTTATGTATGTCTATATAGTGTATATTATTTTAAATTCAGTTATAGTTATGATAAATGTTGCTTTGGTAACTAGCAAAATGTTTTTTTTTATATTTTGTTTCATTTCTGTTAACGTTTATGGTAACACTTTAGATTAGAGAACACTATTCACTATTAACTAGTTGCTTATTAGCATGCATATAACTAGCATAACTGGCTGTTTATTAGAACTTATAAAGCACATATTAATGCCTTTTTCTGTAGAATCATATTCTAGGTCCCTTATATCTGCTCAACCATACCTGAACATAACCACTACAACAACTATCTTTCAATAGTCAATCAATAGTGTTTATTGAGGAAAACCCTGAATTAATAGTGAATATGCATTCCCTAATCTAAAGTGTTACCACGTTAATTTCATGGTTTTAAATTTAGTCTCAGTTTAGTTTACAATAATAACCCTGGTAGAAATGTAAAAGCAGTGCACTTATACTTTTACTGGAGCAATATTTCATCAGGATATCTGTATTTTAACTCAAATACAGGATGTTTGTACATCATCAATCATTTCATTTTAGTATATAACACTATATTCCTCTGTACAAAATAACCTAAAAAGCCTAATAGCCCTAAAATAAGACACATGTGCACATACAAATCCATCCAGGGTCCACTGGTCTTCTTTGATCTTGCTGAGTGTGGTGGATGAGGACGCTTTCACATGATACACCAGCAGCATCAGACGTGCTTCCTGGCTCTTATAGACACCTACGACAGAGAACAGAGAGCAGACAGCTGTCTCCATGTTCTGCGTACATGTGTTTCATCCTCTTATTGCTCTCTTCTTGTCTCGTTCACTCTCTCTAACTGCTGAACAGAACTGCACACACACACACACTCTCCAGTCTGACCACAAAATAAAAGTATTGACAAGCCCCGCATTACCTAAGACACAGCTCTTTGTCTACAAGCACTCCTCCTGACCTAACTGCCCACTTCTAAACTACAAACAAGAAGCTAATTGAGAACATGCAGACATGGCTAATGGCATTCTACACTGCTGGGTTATTTTTTTAACCCAAATGCTGGGTTCAGCTTGTTGGGTCATTTTATTGGGTCATTTTAACGCTGGGTTATTTTTTTTCTACCTAACCGCTGGGTTGAGCTTGTCTCAACAACGCAGCTGCTGAGAGCACGGGCTTTTTAAGTCCACAGGAGAGAGCGGTTCTCAGCGCCGCCGCCGATTTGGTGCACTCTTTCAGGGAATAAAGGTTTGTACAGATTTTATTCCATTTATAAAATCTTTAATGTGGTGTAAATTATATTATTTTATGCAAGGCAACATAAGGACAAGATGTCAGTCAGCTGCGGTCGTTTCGCGCTGGAAACGCCTTTGCCTTGCATAACATAAATTGATTTTATTCATTATAATACTGACTGTAATTTAATTTGATGTTAAAATATGTTATCGAATTTTAGTACTGTTTGTTTCTGGGCAGCTTTTGGAGTCAGTCACTCCATCTCTCAGCTACGAATGAAACGCGAGGCCGCGGTCTAAAGTCTGCAGTTCCCCCGCGAATAGCAGCCCTTCACCAGCTCAGATTTCAGTGACACACCGGCACTTGAATACACTTCTACTTCTTGAATACACTTCTACTTCTTGAATGCTACTTCTATATTCCTTTTTATTTCTAAAATGCTTGTTAAACGAATGTATGCAATATTGTAAACTATGCTGTATTCACCCAAATAAATTCAATTTGTCTTTTATTTTTGTCCATGAGTGTTCTTGCTTAATAATAAATGTTCATCTTTTGATTATTGCTGTTGCCTATAGTAATTCCGTGTGATTTTTAATTTCCAGCCCATTTTAAGACAGCAATATAATAATTTTTAAACAATAAATTAAACTACCCAGTATGGTGGGTAAAAATGTTTAACCCAACCAGCTGGGTCAAAATAACCCAGCAGGTGTTTTGTCCAATATTCACCCAGCGCTGGGTTGCCAAATAACCCAAGTTGGCTTGTTTTTAACCCAGCAATTGTAAGAGTGTAGCATTTTGGGTGAACAGATACATTTCATTGCCCTCCAACTGTCTGATGACTAATCAGTTGAAATGTTCGCTGTTATGTTACCATTCCGACAACTCAATTTTTCACTTGAGTGACTGGTGGTTTATTCACCTTTATTCATCAGTGATTATTCCTGATGGCTGGCCAATAGGAGTGTCTAAGATTAATTAGATGATGTAAAGCATATGTCAGCTTTATAAAGACTCAGTGAGTCTCATGAGTGGAAGAGGAAGGTGGTACAGTCAGTCTAATGATCTAACTCGTTAACAGTCTAGTTTAATTTTACTCTGATGGGCTGAATCTGATTCTGTGATAGTAAGAACACACAGTCCTCATGTTTGCTTCCTCTGTTTGTATGCCTGTAAAAATAATGTGTTCTGTCAGCTCAGTAAATTTAACAATAAACCAACCTGAAAGCAGTAGTTCCATGTTGCTGCTTGTTAATGTGACGTTAACTCTACCCGTGGTTTTATTAAAGCTTGTGATACTCAAAGTCATTGGTTGTTTTCTTCCTTTGTAGTTATATGAGCCCTTCCATATGTAGTTAGGGGCAAATACATCATCAGGAACTGTAAAGAAATAAACAAAGGAAAGACACATTCAATATTATTCATAATATTATTAAAATAGTATTTTTCAATATTAGTCATATTAATCCATGGACATATCATATTATAAAAGATATAGCGCTCACATACACACATCTGAATATTTTCCGTATACATTAATAAATTCCTGATATTTCTCTTATGATATACATTAACATGCAAATAAAGTCTTTCTTAGACACCTAATCACTACTATATTATATCTTATATTGCCAAAACAGAGTACAGTATGTAGTATCAGAAAAAAACAATAAAACTAAATATTTCTATAGTTCTGGCAGTTGATTGGTTGACACATTGTTTCAGTCATGCTAAAATGCTAATGCCAAACTACTATATATATAAGAACCAACTGTGTATGAACCATAATCTTTCATACAATCTACAACCAAGAATTTCAGTAACCCAGGGACCCCCAGTATACAAAGCTAGGTTTTAGTAACACTTTATCATAACTTTCATTAAATCCTAAGTGAATTCAGGTACACGTTTTGCCATTGAAATGACTGGGGAAAAATTTCCTAATTAACCTAAATTCTCCCTAACAATTGTTACATTATATAATTCGTAACATATCGTGATCTAATGTTTTTTTCCAAAAATCAGAAATTAAAATTTATAGAAATATATTTTTTATAAAATACATGAAATACTGTTCTAAAAATATTTATATTATAAATAATATACAGTATATTATTCTATACATATATTTTATAATATATATATTTCTGTATACAGCGGTATATTTTGTTTTATCTATTTTATTAAATATAGTTGACGTTATAAACTGGATATTTCTAAATAAATAAATACATTAATAAATATTTATATGTTAGTATATACCTAATTATATATTAATATATTTATATACAGTAATATAGCCTCTTATATCTTACTGCTTAAGCAAGGCAAATGATTAAGTCAAACTTCATACCACCATAATTCAGCGTATAATTCAACAAAGTATTCAGTTATTCACTTAAGATATTTATAATAGAGCCAGATAAGAAATAATGTGTTGGCCGGAGTTTTCAGATAACACGCTCTGAGTCTTCACAAAGGAAGTCAATTTTCCTGTAATCTACTGTTTCAGAACCCAGTAGCTCCAAGGGTTCTCCGTGTCTTACTGATCCTAGGATCTTTCAGTTTCTAGAAACACATTGGATTTAGACACTGGTTTGTCCTTTCTGTCACGGACTCAGTGACTCAGAGGAGTCATATTTGCTGTAGGTGTTCCAGTCTGGAGGAGCTTCATCATTGCACGCTTAAAGCTTTGTAGGACACCAGCTTGTCTCCTACTTAATCCTGCTCTATAAGTATATAAATGTTAGATATGCAACATACTCTAAGAAAGTCTGCAAAGTTCAGTAGGATTATCTTGTGATTTCAGTCGAGTTTCTTGCGGCTGCCAGACTACTTTACTGTCAAACTAACTGAAACCCGTTTTCTCCTCATTAGTCCCCTCCTCCTGGGGCTGTGGTCTGGAATACATCACGGATAGTGACTGTTTAAGGTACCATTGCACTCTGTGGCCAAATAGAGGAGATGTTCAGCCAAAATTATGCATCCTAAATAAAGTGCACTTAACACTCATAAGTGATCTTTCAAATGAAACCCCATTTCGTAATAACAGTGCACCCACCATTTAGCTTCGGACTCGGTGTCCCTGGGACTGGTTTAGTAGGCTTTTCGGAGAGTTTGGAGCCCGCTGGGAAAGAAAGAGCAAAAATGAATAAGGCATTTATATATAAAAAAGATTGACAGATCAAATTGGCATCACTTTTATCATTTCATGCGTACAGTAACACCCCCAGGCAATAGTATGCCTCTTTTCTTCCCTTTCACAAAGAAAAATCAGGTGACTGCAGACAGCAGGGGGGTGACATGGTCAACATATCAAGCAGCAGCTGAACATTCAAAAGGAGGCTGTATAGGACAGGCGCAGAAAAATGAGGGAGAAACAAAGCCCCATCACAGTTTGGAGAAGCTCCGTGTCGACCGCTCAGGATTTTTTTTTATAGACAATCACATCTGTTTATGTGCAGTAATTACTGGAAAGCCTGAAGTGTACAGCTGTGTGTGCGCACGGCGGCGTGTGCTGGGGTGCTGTGGCAGCGCTCGGAGCTGCAGGATGAAGATGAGGAAGATAAAATCACAGCACTGCAGCATGCTGGCCACACGCTAGCACCTGAGCACTCGCTCACTTGAGCAGGAAGTGCATAGTCACAGTTATCAGAAAGGAGAAATGTTGTCTGGTTTAGCAAAATGTGTCATAATAGAGAATAGAGAGAAATAAATTACATTTAATTCTAAAATTTTAAAGTAAATAGGGAAAAGGCTATGAAATCAGGGATATCATGCACCTTATTTTTTGAGGGGGCTCTTGGTGGTGACTTGGTCTATGTGAAATAAGGCATGACTGAAAAGAAAAAAAACACTGAATTTATTCTAAACAACTCAGTAAGTTTTGGGGTGGGCGATATACTGGTAGACACGATTAACTGGTAAAAATGTGTCAACCGGTAGAGATTTTGAACTATCGTCTCTGTCGCGGTTACACGCTCACATGACATTGCTGTTCTAGCCTACAGAGTCACGAAAAAGTATTGTTTGCATGCGTTTTTAAGCATTGCGGTTTAAAAACAAGTGATTTTAAGCTGTTGAAATGCAATCAGCAGTTAAAGAGAACTTATTTCACTAAATGCGAGCGCTGTCTGAGAGACTGTTTCCGAGCACTGTCAGAGACGTGCCAAACACATGAAGACTGTGCTCATAGAGCGTGGGAGTATTGAAGTTATTTTTACAGATTTATAAGCCTTGAACGGTTAAAAACACACACTTGTATTTGTAAAAATGCCCATCTTTTAAGTATCCTCATAAACAGTAATTTAGGTCTTAAGTGAAAGCAAACATCTGAGAAAGAAAACATGGAACAGTATTGGATCTGGGCAGCTCTTACAGTGACAGCTAAATCACTTTTGTAACTTTAATAAGTAGAAATATATATATATTTTTTTACATAGTGAAAAATATGCACTGTTTTTATACATTTGATTACTATATACAATAGCGTTTCTTATTTATTCGTTCTACTGTATTTTTTTGTCCTATTGCTTGTAACTAGTTTCTTATTATTTAATCGACTGTTCACAAGTTCTTTACTGAGCTTGAGTTGTTTTTTTCTATGGTATCAAAAATTCTGATATCATAAAGACTGTATTTAAAGCAAAAATAACAATAGTGATATATACTGTGAAATAAAAATTACTCATATTGTGATATAAGATTTTGGTCATATCACACACACCTAAGTATGTTTATAAAAATGTAAGATGTGCTCACTAAGGCTGCATTTATTTGAACAAAAATACAGTAAAACTAAAATAATATTGTGAAATTACTGAAATTATTGAAAAATATTGTAAAATGTAATTCATTCCTGTGATGGCAAAGTTGAATATTAAGCATCCATTACTCTCATGATACACATGATCCTTCAAAAATCATTCTAATTGGCTGATTTTGTGTTTAAGAAACTATTCTTATTATTACAATTGTTGAAAACGGGTTTTTTTTCAGGATTCTTTGAATAGTAAGTTCAAAAGATCTATTCTTAAAAATAAATATATTGTAACATTTTAAATGTCTTTAGGGTCCATTTAATGTATCCTTGCTGAATAAAAGTATTAAATTAAAAAAAATCTTACTGACCCCTAACTTTTCAATGGAATATTAATAGACCAAGCAAAATTGCAATCGAACAGCCACTTTTTGATGGTACATTATGTCTCATTGATCATGTTGTATAAAATTAATCAAATGTCGTAAAGTAAAAAAATAATAAATTAAAATTAGTCAAAAAAACTCCAATCAGTAAAATCTGAGGGGACACGATTGATTGTTTCTGATGGGAATATTCTGTATGCATGATATATGTTAAAAGTGCTGGCAGAGAATGTGAAATGATACCTCGACACACAGGCATCTTCCCAGTCCAGGTTCCATCAGACTTGCAGACCCGGTGCTCAGAGCCCCCAGACAAAAAGAAGCCAGTCTGGCAAGTGTAGATGAGCGTGTAACCATAGGAGGGTAGATCCATACCCACGACATTCACATGAGGAGGACTCTCTGGCTGTTTACAACTGTGGGCTACAAAGGGAACAAAAGTAATTTAAAAAGAGAAACAAAAGAAAGGAAAGCACTATCTAGCAAACAGTCCCCATATAATCAGACTTCAAACTTCAGTGGGCAAAATCAAAATGAAGTTTGAACTTTAAAGACAACATCCATCTATGCTCTCTCCCTCAGTAGCTGACACCGCCACGTTCCTGTGCCTACAAAATATGGCTGAGAACCTTGAATGTGGCAGACGTTGATGCATGCTGGCAGACGGCACTTAAAGGGAGCGCACCTTTACCTGTCACACCAGCAGATCAAATGCAAGCCAATGCTCATTCAGTCATTCCAACAGCTCCACCATCACTATGACTTTGATCAAAAGTAGCCGGACTGAGGTTTTGGTTCGGTGCACTGGACCTAGTTCTTTTATCCAAGACTTTGATAAGGGTTTCTATCCATGATCACTACATCAACAGTACAGCCACAAAAGAAATGTAACCAGGCAAAGAAACTATTACGGTTTCCAGTTACATTGCGGCGTAATATGGTAGCGCAGGGATTATTGCAATAAATTCTGCTCATTTATTGAGAAAATGTCAATCAAAATGTGCTTTGAACATCTTTGACATTAAATTCATATTGTTATTCATGCTCTTTGCTAATATTAATAGAGATATAAAGGAGAGATCAGAGTTCCTCAAATTGTGCAAATACCCAATATGATCACAATTATCCCTTCTTTTCCTAAAAAAATAAATGACTTAATAAATGTATATAATAACTGCATTTGCACATCACACTCACACTAGTCTATAGCTTTTTGCAGGTCAAAACCTCCCATTGCTATAAATTATATGATACAGTCCACTTGAAGTAAATAAATATATTCTCTGGACAGAGCAAAGCACAAGAAAAAAAGAGAAAAGAAACATTATTTATTTGGAGATGAATCTAGTGGAACGCTAATAGAAAGGACAGCCAGCCATTATCCAGTTCTATGTAAAATAAAAGAGGGGAATGAGAAAGATGATTTAGCACTCAGCCTGACTCTGTGAGTAGCCAACTGCTCTGTGTAAACAAAATTACAGAGCGTAATTACAGAATGATCTTGATTATTCTGAGGGAAAAAATGGTGTGATTAGGTGCGAGCACACAAAAGCTGTTTTATCACAGATTTACAATTAAGCGAGGGGAAGCGCTGTGTCTTCCTAGCCATCTCATTCTTTAATTTCCTAATTTTTACAAAACAATGACAGAACTTTGGGGCAGTGGCATGATGCAAAATGTAATTAGCTTTTGAAATGCTTCAACTGAATGGCAATCTGTCTTGTGAAATTGGAGGCCAGCTGTTTTCTCGTACTTCAGCCTGCTTTAAAGCTGTTGATTTTGGAGCTTCTGTTGGTAAATGGACATAATCCAATCACAAGCCTCGTAGCCCACCATGATAACCCACCAGACCTGGGTGAATCATCTTCATCCATTTGCGATTTAAATACAATGAGGTGATGTCAGGGGTATTTTACATTAGAAAGACAGGGAATGGATTTGAAATTGAACTCAACTGACATATATAAAAATACAAGCACTTGCTGTTTATGTATATCAAACGCAGATCAAATGCACTGAGATAAAAAAGAGCAACCTGTCGGAATTGTAACTAAAGAAACTAAGCATTTTATTTTTTATCAAAGTACTTAAAATAGATTATTTGAAGAGATAGTCTGCTTTAACCCCCTAAGAGCACAGACGGACCTTTATGACTATGAGATCAGTGATTTGTCAATTGATGAAGTGAACCAGGGGAGTGTAGTCAGGGTATCACAACTCACATTTATCACCCACATAATTCAGAAGCAATTCAACTCAAGAGGCCATTGTGTGAGAATCATTAATCTTCCCCCTTTCAGATAATGTGAGACATTTTCTAAGTGATTCTCTTTTAGTATGGTTGAGTATGTACATCATCTGTTCAAATGAACCTCAGAGAAGCAATACATTGGTCAGATCATTACAGTAGTCTCAGAGTCACCCAAAGGTCTGTTTCACACTGCTAGTTTTAACTATGAGTAATATTCACAGTGTAACTCCCATGGTGTCTTCACACCAGAGCATGTGAGCGGAGCTGAGCGGTGAGAATTCCGAGAAGGGTATAACTGCAGCCTGGAGATCTCCAAATGGGGGCGGGAACTCCAAAACGGGGTGGGAGCTCCAAAATAGGGCGTGGCTTCCTCCCATTGACAGACAGGCACATGACACGCATGCGCAATTTTTTCTTCCAATCAACTTCAGCGCAAACTCCGCCCCACAGCTGATTCTAAAGATTTTATTGGTTGTCAATCACTGTTAATTTAATGTCCTACTACACTATGCTACAAAAAATGCTAACCCCTAAACCTACCCCACACCTGACCCTAACCTTAACCAGTGAAATTGGCTGCATGGCGGGATTGGCGCTGAAAAGAAAGTTGCAGTTCAGGAGATAAGCAGTTAATAAGATTATGCGATATGAGATCGCCGAGACGGGCCGTTCGTAACTCCCCAACCGGACCTCACCGGACAATGGCACCTTTTTAGTTACACCCAGCGTCACTACCCCATCCTACCCTGCGAATTTCAAGCCCGGGGACGCCTCCGTTGCTTAAAACAAAGCCATAGAGTAAAATCTTTCCCCTGCGCTGCTCTGGGACGGCTCGCGGGAGAGCTCGTGGGTGATTCCCCTTTATATCATGAAGCAGAGGTTCAAACTCCGGTCCGAACACCACTGACCACGAGCTTTGGGCTCTGCTCTCACGGAGAATATTGATTTATATAGCATTTTTTATTTTAGATCAACTAGAAAATGTTTAATTTATAAAGTTTTATTTTGAAATGTAAGTCAATAACAATTGGCTGAAGCCAGAGCCAATGGTGAAAGTCTTTGCGCGAAGAGACCCCGCCCCATTTTGGAGGTTCTGCCCACTTTTGGAGTTCACGCCCCATTTTGGAGATCTCCGGTCTGCAGTTATACCTACTTGAGAATTCCCGCTCCCCGCTCACGTGGGTGTTCGCTCCCCCGCTCCACCTCTCAAAGTCGCACCAGACCGCTCCGCTCAATTCCGCTCCCCGCTCACCTACAATTTCATCCCGCTCCGGTGAAATCGCTCCACGCTCGCTCACATTTAAAATTCCTCTGCATGCCTATCACCTGCCGTTTTCAACCGAAGCCTTACGCCTGGGACACACTGTCTGCGTGACGGACGTGGAGCGGGTTTGTTGTGTAACTGCTGCGGAAAAATCCGCTTCACTTCTATTCTGTCGCGGGGCCGCGGTTGCTGTGTGGTTGGAGCGCGCACCTGATACGCGCATATTCCGCAGGCAGTGTGGCTGCTCTAATCTGTTAACATAGGCGCGGAAAGGAAAATCAACAGGCAGCAAACCCGCTCCGCGACACGTACGCCATGCAGCCTATATCCTATAAAGAACTCACAGCAACATCAGTCAAAATAGAACATATATTTATATCTCCTTCTCTATGAAATAAAAAATCACAGACACGGTTAAGTAGACTACATTAAAATATTCATATGACAAAACTTATTTAATTGACTATTAGCCAATATTTCCTATTTCAACCATATTCAAAATGCTCACGTTTTGCCTCCCCATGTTCGCGCAACACACTGTCATGTTTCCGCATGATGTGTCTTTTTAGATTAAAATACGAATCCTTACTTACTGAAATCGTATCACCACATTCCTGTTCATGTTCAACATCGTTATCATCTATTTTTTTGACAGAAATTGTGCACCTGTATGGCCTGTCGGTTTGCTTTTGGAAATATTTCACAAACTCCATATCTCTCCTTCACAACGAACGATTTTGGAAGTGTAGGCTGACAGTTTTGTTAATTGTTGAAGGCACAGGTGAATTCTGGGTGGATTTGTGCATGCCCTAGGCTCGTGGTGTGAGCGGTATCGGAGCAGAACAGGAGCGAGACAGAGCGATCGCTCCGGCCTTTGGATAAAAACCCGCTCCGCGCTCTGACTATATTTCGTACGCTCCCCTCCCCGCTCGCTCCACGCTCCGCTCCGCTCACATGCTCTGCTTCACACTGCCGTGTAAACAAACTGCAGCTCGATACAGAAAATAAAATGATTTCTGAGTTACTATGTGGATTATCTCCTTTAATAACAATCATAAAGTATAAAATGGCTTTCAGGAGTGTCCCACTGAGAATTATGACATCATTTGATGGTTGTGAAATCTAATTTATATGAGAAGGGAGAGCACATTTATATCCAAATGGTAGTCAATTTAACAGAAACTATTGCTATAAACATCTATATTCAGTCAGACAAAAAAAAAGTAGCTTCTATGAAGCCCAGACATCTTTTTCCAAACAATAGATGAGTGGTTTACTCTAGTACTTTATGTTGCATCATAAAAGCCTATATTGCAAAAGACTTGTGTTCATAAATGTTTCTAGTGCGTTTTCCACCATATTTTCTGATGTTAATATAAGAACAGAAATAAACATGTCCTACTCTCTTCAGTGGAATTAATAATTTAGATTTAGTAGCATGTGACGAATGTTGTGAAATGAACAACCATTATGAATGTGAACTTACTGGAATTACTGTCATTAGCAGAGCAAAAACACAAAACTGGTCATACGGTGTCTCAAATGCAAGTTAATTGATGTTAACCTTTTGTTTGTAGAACACTTGGCATTTAATAGTTAATTCAAGTTGAACTGGACAGTGTTGTAGTCGAGACCAGTTCAAGACCAGGGGCCAGTTGCATAAACTTAGTTTGACGAACTAGCAGTTGCCAAGGGGTAATCAGTCTTACTTTTCCAATACAAATAAGACCAATTTACCTTTTCATAACTGAATTAAAAAAAGTTATGATCAGTCTTGAAGAAAAGAAATAGATGAGTAAATTTTTAAGACTAGTCTAAACAGTTTATGCAACCGGCCCCAGAATAGGGTTGAGTCCAAGACAAGACCAAGACCTAAAATGATGGTCTTAGACTATGAAATAATGGCCTCAGACTCTGACTTGACAGCCAAGACCAAGAGCAAGAAATTATAATCTTGGACTAGGACTTGACGGCCAAGACCAAGCTCAAGAGCACTAAATGATGGTCTTAGACTCGGCCAAGACCAAAAACAAGAAACAATGGTCTTGGATTCAGACTTGAGGGCCAAGACCAAGAGAATGAAATAATGGCCTAGGACTCCGACTCAAGGCCAAGTCCAAGACCATATTTTCACGCTCTTGGTCTTGTTATAAACTCAGGAGCATGTGGACTTTAGGTGCTTTCACACCGCGTAGTTCTAAGAACTCAGTTCTAGTAGGAACTAGCCAGCATGGTGGTTCCTAGTGAACCAATTTCTCCCTCGGGCCATTTTACTGGTTGCATTCGCACCAGCAGCAGGAACTCTGAAGCGGCCGACAGCGACATCTTTATTCGTGGCATTTACAAACGTCAACAACCGGTGAATGGAGGATGCCATGATCGGAGCTGTTTTTGTTGTGTGTCATGGGTTTCGTGATAACAGAGATGGAATGTAAATGCACAATTTACGTGATTAAAAGCATGACTAAAATCTGACTAAATCTCTTAAGGCAACTCGCAGTGTTACATATTATCGAGGCTGAATAAAGAACACAAGTCTGCAGACAACAGGTAGCTAAATGCCATTATTATCACTGTTTTCCTTGTTCGTGGAGTAAATGTGTTTACATGGCTTTTTAAAAAATGCAAGGTAGCTGGTGTTTTGTATGTGTTTGGCAAATCAGCGTACACTTACATCACTGGTAGTTCCAATAGAACTGTTTTAGACCCTACTCTGAAATTAGTTCCCCCAAACAGAGATCCTAGAACTAAATATGTTCCTATTTCCTGTGGTGCAAACACGCCAAAAAGCAGGAACTTCCACTAATAGCTCTAGGAACTATAAAAAGGTTGCTACGGTGCAAAAGCACCTTTTATCTGAACATGAACTCGACTCTCTTCTGGTCTCAGTTTTGACTTGGACTTGAACGAGCTGTTCTCGACTACAACACTTGTGGACCCATTTCTCTGTAGCTTAGTTATACAAATATATTTAGCATTGACCTTTATAAATAAGAAACTTTACCCACAAATATAAACTGGTATTTTAACACATCCCACGGATGTGTTACAGAGAACACTTACAGATGCACTCCGGCTGGGTCCCACTCCAGGTTAGGTCGGCCTGGCAGAGTCGTGTGGTGGACCCCTGCAGCAGGTGACCAGGCTGACACTGAAAAGACACCATACTTCCAACCTACACAAAACACATACACACACATCCCATCAGACACTGTGCTCCCATAACTCTCTTCTGGCAGCAGATTAAACACAATATTAAACACCTAATACTTCCAGCTTTTGAATAACAGAGTTTCACTCCTGAGGACAGATGCTACAAAAGACTGCGACTACAAAGGTGTTGCTCAGAATTTCACATCTTTCAGGTTCCTTCTGCATCGTCGTACACCATCTGCTTCCCAGACTCGCTCTCTTAAAAGCTCAAATGGATGTGTGCTAATGTCGGGTGGATATTCTCATATATGGTACTTACCTACTTTACCTACAGCTAATGTAATCACCAGAACATGCACTTAGGAAGCCATTGTGACCTTCTTTCCGGACCACTAGTGATGTAAAGTGGCACTTATTTCCATTATATATGGTAGTGCTCCTCATGTGAATGTGGCTACCGTATGCTATAATCAGCAAGGTCATGGGACAAAAAAAGTGTTGCATATATGCCTAAGTGTGGGCTGTGCTTTAGTATCATCTGAGGGAAGTAAAATATTAACGCGTCACCGAGTGGCATGTGGGATTAGCACATTAATTGATTAACATGTCCCTGCTCACTGTGAACACGGTTGACGAGCCATAGACACTGACGCTTATCTGGGGTGCGCGATATCTCCTCTCACTAACTCCAACATCATTAAGTCCCAGAAAGCAAAAGAGCTTGACTGCCTCCTTTTTCTCGAGGCCAGACAAATGATTTACAAATATAGAAAGGGTGATATTTAGCCGTTTCATGAAGCCTCTGCAAGGCTTGACCTCTGAAACTGTAACGACTTGAATTCTTAATGCCAGCACATCTTGGCGATAAATGCTCTTCCTCAGCAGACTCAGAGTTTCTGTTTTTCTCTCCCCACATCTCCCTCAGTTCACCCCTCTGTCCTGCTCCCCTGACAAAACATAATCAGATTCATTTGCACTACTGAGAAGTTGATTTTTTTGCTCTTTTCGAGTGGTTCTGTGGTGGTTACTACATCCACGCATACATTTCACCGCTCCTCAAGTGGAAAAGTCTTGAGAGGTCTTAATAATATTTTGTAGTGGATGGGAGGGAATGGAGGGCCTACACCAAGTAGATTGTCTGAAGTGCGTTTGAGAAAAGCCATGAATCATTCTTTGAAAATCATTAAAATCGCTTTCATGAAAGAATGAGGGAAGGTCTGAAATCTTTATTTGAAGGCAAACTTGTTCTTTTTAACCATTAATTTGAAGACTAAAGAAACAGCTCACCTAAAAATGACACTGTTATTCCAACTGCTGTATTAATTTCTATATTCAGTGAAACTGAAAAGGATCTTTGACACTGATTATTGTGAAAAAATGGTTTGCGACTATGAAACAATGTTGTGAAAGTGGTCCATACAACTCATGCTCTATAATGCCATGTAGTTTCAGATTGGAATGACATAAGGGATAATATCTGAATAATATCTGATAACAAAATGTTTCATTTTTGAGTAACTTTCCTTTAAAAAGCAGTGATTCTCAACGAGGTGGTTGGGGCCAAGATGACTTAAAATTATTTAAAATAAAGACAAAACAAGCATTAAAATGAGCCAAAACAATTTCTTATTTGAATTTACCCCCTCAATTTTTTTTTATTTTTATTTGAAGAATTATATAAGTGTGATTTTTAAACCTGGAAAAGTAATAAATTAACAAAATCTTCAAAGTTTTTATAAACATATATTTTTCTAGCATCTTTTTTTGGCAAAAAATATTTTACATTAGTCCTTTTCAGTATATCCCAAACATCTAGAAAAAGTTGTTTTGGACAATGGTGGGTTGGGAACCACTGCTTTCAGAACAATAAAAGTGAAAAAAGGTCCAATACTATTTTAATATAATATAATATAATATGTGCATGAGTATATAATATATGCGTGTAAAAATATATGTATAGTATATGAGTGTTTTTTTTTTATTAATATTACTTTTTATATTTAATAAAACATTTCAGAGTAGATGGTTTATATTAGTGCTTATTTCTTAGAATTTTAGTTTGCCCCTCTTAGGCTTTAATGAGAGCAGCACTCAAGCTGACATGAACTCCACATGTTTTTAATTATATATGTAGTCATCCTGCTACCTTAAAGCCAAAGGTCCTGTTAAGAGAGCCATAACGGGGCGTCCCAGGGTTCTCACAGGTGGTACGAGTTGGCTCTGAGAAAAGAAAGGAAGAAGAAAGACAAAACAAATGAATATCCAGTCACATTCTTCTTCTCAGCATCTTCTTATCTGTCACAACTGAGGCAGTTTCTTTTTCACCACCATAAGAGCATAACAGCATTTCAACTCTTATAAATACGTGCTACATCTCCCTTCATGATCTCAAACACATCTCTCAAAGCAGCGCTAAGACTCGGCTTATAGTGATGGTTATGGGGCCTGTGTGTTTATGTAAGTGCTGCAGCAGTGTTGTAACAGTTGTTTTTTTATGGTGGGCTGATGGAGACGCAGCAGGGGGCAGTGTTGCTGCAGCAGTGCATCTGCTACGACACAGCTGTGCTGCTCTGTAATTGGGATGTAGAGCACATTTTTGAGCTGACGCAGAGATCCTTGATTCAATGCAGGCGTGCAAATGACAGGACAACCTGCAAGGCTTACACAACCAACTCCTTTTCCATGCCGTTTTTTTAACCGTGGAGCTTCTAATACTGAGTCAGCACACAGAAAATATATGACTGCATTGCCATATTGAGAAGAGAGTTGCAGACAGTGTTCGTGTTGCTTTGATTTTGAAGGAAGAGCCCACTAGGAGGCCAAATAGTATCAAGTAGAAACTAGACCATCTGATTCACTGACTTGCATCCTTTTTTTTTAAACAAGTATTAGATATCAGGTTGACACCACCAGAAGATACACTTTTATAAACAGAAATATTTATACACAGATGAAAAACATTAGTTGAATTTGATTATTTGCATCTGTGCCACTGAACTAGATTACATAGTCAGTGAGAACAGCCAACAGGATTCATTCTATAAGAATTGTTATGTATAAATATGTAGTTGCTTAATCTAACTTAATTTCCACCCCCCAACACCCTATAATTCTTTTTCATGGTGTCTTTGAGGGTGTAATATGAGGCCATCATAATACTCCATTGAAAGAGCTAAATGATTACACCTGCTTTGGGGCCATGGCTGACATCTTCTGTTGGCACAATACACTAAATGCTTAAAAAGAGCTCATCCAAATCTCCCACTGGCTGTTCACGGCTCCTCAATAATGGCCTCACAGAGTTGGGACCATTTATTCAATTACTTGCTCAATTAAAAACAATTATCGATGTATTTATTGACATTAGGAGAAGGACTCCCTCATGGATATATAAACTGAGGGGTTTAATCAGATAAACACTGTAATTAGGGGGACAGTGAGAAGAGTCTTTGTTAATGAGACATGGATAAATGGATGAAGATAATACAGTCATAAGGCCAGTTCATACACAGAGGAGGAAAAGTGAAAGAAATAAGAAACAATTCTTTGTGAATAATAACTTTGATTCAGTTCACATCAGTCTCTATGGTGTCTCTCATGATTCAAAAGCACCCTAAAGCAGATTTACAGAGATAAGTGCCTTAATACCCTCCAGTAAGGGAACCTGGGGTGAAAGTAACAAGGGAAAAATCTGTTGGGGTAGAATGCGAAATAAACCCTGGAAGGAACAAAGACTCAAAACTTGAAGCTTAAGTAACAAACTCATGATTTCACATAGTTTAACTATAGTCAAGCTACCAAAAATAGTTATCTATAATTCAAAAATAGTACACTAAAAGTCAGAAACAGAAAATAGTTAACAAAATAGCATTGACAATTAAAAGAGATCATATCATCATCATATCTTCAGAATATCAGACAGTAATATATAATCCTGCAAATCAGAGAATTTATATTATGCAAACAGTACAAAGATCTATATAAACAGTATGTATCTTATACAATATACAATACATGCAGCAATAAAAAAACCTTAAGTTTTAATACTTAAGTGATAACAGCATTTAAATAAAACTGTACTAAAAAGAGCAGTGAGTTAAAATGATGAATTTTTTACACTTCACAACAAGGTTTGATTAGTTAATAAAGTTTACAGGATTTATTAATCTAGGTTCATGTTAATTTGAATATCCTGTTGTTCATTGTTAATTCATGCCTTTTCAGAATATATTAATGTTAATTTATACAACTTGAAAGGCTAAAATGTATTTGTACTAGGGATGTGCATCTCCATAACTGAGGCCGATGCGATACGCATCGATACGATACATTGAAGATACATATGAAGCAGCTAGCGATATGATTCACCCCTATTACAATGCAGTGCGATTCGATTTGAGCATTACATTTGCGAGTCAAAAACATATTACAACAATTTACACTTAACTAAGAATAATGGTCAAATTTATAACTGTTAATATTCTAAAATAAGGTCTTCTTTATGACGTATGCAGCCTACAAATGTGACCTACAGAGGATGCAGCCTTCCGTTTGAAAAACGGCCACGATCATAACCATGCAGCCTTTCTCTCTGGTTTATAACAGCTGTACTTTTTATAGTTAGAACTGATAGCATTAGAACGTTACAATCTAACATTGCTCTTTAAAGCATTAACAATCACTAAACTAAAAGTTAAAAATCACTAAATTAAAACTACATTTTAACTGCTATAAGAAACACACATTAACTCATCTGAGCTTAATAATTAGGACTGTATTAGCTTACATTTTTATTTACCCATTACAATAATCCCTTTACAGATACTGCAATCATAAAATGCATATTTGACTCAGAATTATTGCTCTCCGTCTGTTTAGCGCGCATGCGCGCAGCAGCGCTCGTCCACTCGCGTAAGCAAAATGGATATATTTGCATGACTTTCTAACATTTACAGATGAAAAATATACTCGTGACATGTCAGTTATGCACTGAGGAAAACAAAACGTCTCAAATGCATTAAACAGCACAAATATATTCGCTGTTTGCCATGGTGGATCGATTTGATCCATGATCGACATTAAGGGTTGCTTAAGAATAAGCGTGCACAAATTAGTTAGATTGTGTGAACTTACATTGTCGTTTATAACCGCTTTAGCCCCGAATGATTTGTTAGGTTATTTCAAGTCAGGTTTTGGACTTTAATCGCGCTTGAGAAACAGTTTCGAGAGGAGAAATCAATCTACATATAAAATATTGGTCACAGATTATTGGTCACTTTCTAAACAATAAAAATGTAGCGCATCCACTAGTAATTATATATAAATAAATAGTTTTTTACCAATGCAAATATGTTAGAAACGATGCATCGCGATACAAATGCCAACTTGTATCCGATGCACACTTTTTAAACCGATGCATCGCATCGTTAGCTTTTTTTTGCTGATGCACCGAGCGAATCGGGGAATCTTCCCATCCCTAATTTGTACAATGTAGAAATTAACATGAACCAAGATTAATAAATGCTGTAAAAGTATTGTTCACTACGAGTTCACGATACCTAATGCATTAACTAGTGATGATGAACTGAACCTGAATTGTAAAGTGTAGCCGATGAATAATTTAATTGGTGAATTATAGACCTTTAGTCAGGTGCATGCCTCAGTGCACCTGTGTTTGAGGAGGCCATGGGAACCGAGCCGAGAAGCAGAGGACAATAACTTCACAACAGTTGCCACTGCCAGCAGTCAAGAAGTGAGCTCGTCAAGTTGAAGTTTCTCATGCAATTTCGTTTTCCCTGGCCTCCGTTCCACACTTCATACTCGTCTGCCAACTGTTCCCACTTCTCTTGTTCTGTGGTCACTAAAAGGAGTGGCTTTGTTCTTTCACACCATAATTGTGTCAATACAACATCAGGCCCGATTGGAGCAGCACTGGCCTGGGCTGCTAGGGCTGTGGGAGGGCATCGATTTCTTTGGAGTTGTTGCTAAATACTTTTGAGCTTGTTTGTGCATTGGGCGACAAATAATACCAAAAGGGCTTGTTGTTGTGAGCGGTAATCATAAGACTACTGGAAAGCATTATTTGAGGCAAAACTTGAAATTCTAACCACCTAGCTTCTGAACTGAACCATGAAACCATAAAGAGACGAATGACTTAAGTGACCGTAATTGCTTCTCGCTTAGCAGAGTTGGACGCAGTGGTCAGTTTCAGTTGGCTGGTTATTTGGTTTTAGCATTATGAGGTTTTGATATACATACTTATAACAATTATGGCAGTCTGTTTCACTGGGAATTTAACATGTGGTTTAAACATGCAAACTGTGTCAGCATAATTGATTTACCTATACAGCGAGGCTGGGATCCACTCCAGGTGCCATCAGCCTGGCAAATGCGTGTAGTACTGCCTACTGGGATGTAGGGAGCCATGCAGCTAAATGACACCTCGGACTGGTAGATGAAGCTGCGGCCTTCCCTCGAGCCAAAAGCAGGGATTCCCGGATCTCCACAGAACTTAGCTATAATCACAGAGATCACAAAGTAATACTTTCAGCTAAATCATTCTCAAATGGTTAGTCATGAATAATGCTGAAAGCTTTGTCGTTATAAAACAGGATGAATGCTTTATGATGTTACCCTTCTCAGAAAGAGAGAAAAAGTGATGCAAATATTGAAATTGTGAATACAGCAATGTGAGGAATATTCAAAAAGCTTATTTATTGAAAAATCTGAATTATACACTGTCTATGGTTCATTCATCACACTCGAAAAGGAAGGTCAAAACAAGCAGATTGCATTGTGGGATGTAGCATCACGCTGTGTGCTCTGATGTATGTATACTGCAGATTTTGGCAAATGTAGTTGGTTATCCAGTATTTTTTGAGACTCTTATTCTCACCAAGGCCACATGATGAAATATACAGTAAAAACAGTAATATTGTGAAATAATCACAATTTAAATGAACCTTTTTCTATTTTAATATATTTTAAAATGTAATTTATTTATGTGAGGGCAAAGCTGAATTTTCAGCAGTGTCACATGATCCTTCAGCAAATCATTCTATAGTGCTGATTTGGTGCTGAAGAAACTTTTCTTAATATCACTGTTGAAAACATGTTTTTTTTACTATCTAAACTATCTAAACTTTCGTAACATGATATGTCTTTAATGCCACTTTTTATCAATTTCATGCATGCTTTCTGAATAAAAGTATTCACTTCTTTTAAAAAAGCATACTGTACAGACCCCAAACGTTTACACATTATATACTGCAGGAATAGTAAGAATAGTATGCTTTTATGCTATTCTGAACATAGCCATATAATACTGGGGGAAGTCCCAACCCCTGTGGTAAACGTTATCCATGGCCCTGCCACTGTCAGGCAAACAATAGGTCTCTGGAGGGAAAATCAATCACCAGCTGACTGATCCATCATAAATAGGCTGGTCAGACTATTGTGCCTGAGATCTAGCACTAAAAACTTGACTTTTCTTGATGAATTATAGATATGCTGTCAAGATATAAAATAAAAGTGGAAAAGAAAGAGAATGAAAAAAATCAGTACCCTGACAAAGTCAGAAGTATACTTTCTTTTTTGAGCAAAATATATATTTTTTTACATTGCCTGCTTTTGTTTCATGTGAGGGATAAAACAAGGGTACCTTTGTGATAACTAGGCTTTTTAAACTTTAAATTCTCATACCATGTCTGGAGGTTCTTCATCTTAGACATCACACAGCATTGTGCTGAAACAGACTGATATCCCACCATGCTAAACCCACCTTGTCTGGTGTCCTAAACAAATATTACTACCTAATCCAGCAGACCTAATAGATATCAAGACCTACAGTGCCCTCCACTAATATTGGCACCCTTGATAAATATGAGCAAAGGCAGCTGTGAAAATAAATCTGCATTGTTCATCCTTTTGATCTTTCACTCAATAAATTCACAAAATTCTAACCTATCATTGAAGTAAAACAATTGAGAGTGGGGAGAAAATCTCATGATGAAATAAATGTTTTTCTCCAATTAATGTTGGCCACAATTATTGGCACCTCTAGAAATTCTTATGAGTAAAATATCTCTGAAGTATATTCCCATTCATATTTACATTTTTTAGCACACCAGGTTGACTAGGAGCATGAAATTGTCCAGCCATGACTTTCTGTTCCACAGGATTATAAATATGAGGAACACAAAGGTCAAATTCCCTTAATCATCCATCACAATGAGAAAAAACAAAAAATATATTTCTGATGTGAAGAACAAGATTGTTGAGCATCACAAAATAGAAAGTGGCTGTAAGACAAGAGTTAAAACATTGAAAATCCCCATTTCCACATCAAGGTAATGATTAAGAGGTTCCAATCAACTAAAGATGTTAAAAATCTGCCTGAAAGAGTATGTGTGTCTATATCGTCCTAATGCACAGTGAAAAGGAGAGTTTGAGTAGCCAAAGACTCTCCAAGGATCACAGCTGGAGAATTGCAGAGATTAGTTGAGTCTTGGGGATCAGAAACGTAAAAAAAAAAAAAAAATCAAAACATCCCCTATATCACCACATGCTGTTCGGGAGGGTTTCAAGAAAAATTCTCCTCACTCATCCAAAAACAAACTCCAGCAAATTCAGTTGTCAGACACGACTGGAACTTCAAATGGCACTGGCTTCTGTGGTCAGATGAAACTAAAAAAATTGCTTTTTATCAGCAAACCCACCAGATGAGTTTAGTAAAAACAGGGATAAAAAAGTACCCCATGTCCACGGTTAAATATACTGCTGGATCTTTAATGTTGTGGGCCTGTTTTTCTGCCAGAGGTCCTGAACATCTTGTTCAGATGCATGGCATCATGGATTCTATCAAATACCAACAGATAAAAAATCAAAATCTGACTGCCTCTGTTAGAAATCTTATAATGGGCCATGTTTGGATCTTCCACCAGGACAACAATCCAAAAACAAACATCAAAATAAACACAAAAATGGGTCACTGAGCACAAAGTGAATCTTTTACCATGGCTGTCTCTGTCCTCTGACCTGAACCCTACAGAAAATGAGTGAGGTGAACTGAAGAGAAGAAGCACCGTCATGGAGCTGTGAATCTGAAGGATCTGGAGAGATTCTGTATGAAGAAAATGGTCTCTGATCTCTTATCAGGTGTTCTCCAAACTCTTCAGACATTATATGAGAAAACTCAGAGCTGTTACCCTGGGAAAAGGACATTGCAATAATTGGGTGCCAATAATTGTGGCCAACATGAAATAGTGAAAGCATTTATTTCACAATGAGATCCCCCACCCCACTTTCAATTGTTTTACTTCAATGATAGGTTGGAATTTTGTGAATTTTTTGAATGAAAGATAAAAAGGATAAACAATGCAGATTTATTTTCACAGCCGCCTTTGGTCATATTTACCAAGGGTGCCAATATTAGTGGAGGGCACTGTATATGTTCACATTCAGTGATGATCCAATCAATCAATGTCTGATCATAACTTCCTCGCCAACAGCAAGTAGATAAGTTGCAGACATAAGGCACTTTCTGCTGCTTTTTTGGGAAATGTCGGTTGCAAACACCCACAGGGATGAAGCAGTCAGTTTGATTAAAATTAATAGAGTAGTACAGTACTCACGCAAGCACTGGGGCACCTCACCACTCCATGTACCATTGCCCACACAGGTGAGAATGGCAGGGAAAGAGAGCTCATATCCTGGGGAGCAGCTGTAACTCACGCTGGTGCCCCACTCAAAGTCACGTCCCTGCAGGAGGCCGTTTGAGATGGGTGGAGAAGCTGTGCAGGTAACGGCTAAAGGAAGAAGTTAAACAGAGGAGAGTTAAGCTCATACTTAGAATGACATGTTTGATACAATTATAATCAGGGATTGAAATTAACTTTTTCACTCACCAGTCAATTTGGCTACTAAAGTTTTAAGTTAGAGGCCATTCATAACTTCTACTAGCCAAAAAAAAACAAACAAACAAAAAAACAGAAATAAACCAACAGCTTGAGGCTGTCTACACTGGAAGTGACAAAGCGACCGTTGCAAATCATTTTCTGTCAGCAATACTAACAAAAAAATAATCTCAACATTTTCTGGGATTTTATCGATAAAGATAATTAGACTATATTTTGCTGAGTGTGTTATTGTGCTGGTATCTTAAGGACTGCCGTGGACAGCTGGCTCCTAAAGTTTTTCATATTCTGTGTGGTCAGTTCACAGCAGTGATAGAAATTAATCTTTTCCAATAAGTTTAAATAGATTTTTACCTTTTATGGGCATTTTTACCTTTATAAAACCTTTTTTTTTTCTAAAAGTGTGCATCATCTTTTGAGTCAAATTCTTACATTTAATCAGTCAATTATAATAATAATACATTTAGGCTGTTACTAAACAAATTAAATCAGTATCAATAAAATTCATCTTTACAGAAGATGCATCTGAAGTGGCATTTAGATGTATTTTCACATGTTAATGTAGCTTAGAGGGACATGGAATGCTTTAACTTGCAGTTAGAAATGTATAAATAATGTTTTGATATTTTAAACATGAAATGTTGAATACTGATATTTGAAATTATTTAAAAAATGAAAAGATACTGTAAATGTGAAATTATAATCACCAGTAGGTGGCATCAAGTCACTGTTAAGTGGGTCATTGTGATTGAACCGAATCATTTAAACAGTTGATTCATTCAGGAACAAATCACTGTCATGTTGCTAAGAGACGCAAAACAGTGCTGTGGCTGTGTTTGGAATATTTTTTGTTGTCGAAATAGCACAAAAACAGGAAATATGGTGTCTAAAACGTAAGTCTCTTGATATTAACTTGTTTATTGAACTGTTGAATAAAATCAATATCACATTTGTAACCGTGCTGATTTTTAAAGAAAAACGGTATCTTCATGTGATTTTGAATAACTATATGAATTGTTATAAATTTTCTGCCCCCTTATCTTGAATTATGATCATTCTTAATGCATATTAATAGACTGAATCATCATGCAGTACACGCGCACTAGTTAGTCTAACCAGACTTCATCACGTAGTGCACACTCTGTAGGTGTGTTTTGTTTGGTTTTTGCAATCTACTCGATAATGTCATGATGTCTCACGAATTCAGTATTTGCGTTAAACCTGCGCAGATTTTGCTTGCATGAACTTCCCCAAGAAATTAATGAGTGAACATAACTTCCGAAAAGTAACCCGCCAAATTGGCTAGTGATTTGACAGCGTTACCCGCCACAGCTGATTTTTACCCGCATTTGGTGGGTTGGCGGGTGTTAATTTCAAACCCTGATTATAATGTAACCAATATAATAGCACATTTGTCTTGATTTCTAGTAAAAATGTGACTCTGGCTGTGAAAACCCCAGCTAAAGTTTTGGTGATTTACTGTTTTCTACATAAAATCATCCTAGTAAAGAACATTCTGTGAAAATGTAACCTTGATATCTTTAATATTGACTGAGTAAGACCATGTCAAAGATTTAAATCATAGTGAAATTAATGGTTGAAATCAATTTTTGATGCTTGTTATCTCATAATTCGATTTTGAGACTTTAGCTTGGATTTCACAGAGAGGGTCACAAATGTCTAAACACACTTAAAATAATACAAACGGCACCTTCCAGGCCTTTTTTCCCTTTAAACAAATGATCAGCGAAAGGAGGTGCTTAAACTTCAGAAAATGCTGATTGTTAGCCTCAGGAGTGCAAAGTAAATATAAAATGAGCTGCTTAATTTTCTATTCATTTTTATGCGGTTTGCAATTTATGCAAATTTGTTAGCAAAATTTTTGAAATAAATACAGTTTAAACCCCTATTTGATGTGATTTACTTCTAGCAATAAACATTAAATAAACATAACTCTCAATAGGAGGTAGTTAGTTTGGAATCAAACGTGGTTTGTAGTTAACTTAATTTCCAATAAATTAAAGAGCATTTTTTTGTTTGAATACAACAGCTCGGGTAACATGGTTACACGTTTCCAATCTTCTTTATTTAACAGTTTAAATGATGTTGCATCTTAGATATCAGACACAAGAACATTGCTATGTGTAAAACATATACATTTATTATGAATAATCTTATTTAATATATTAGTTGTTAAAATATTATTAATATATAAGACAACATGGGTTAAAAAAAAGTGTAGCGTTAAGTGTAGCAGTAACTATAACAGGACTAGCAGTTTCAGATAGGTAGAGAGATTAATTGCTTCTGCTAACACCACTGAAGTCACTGAATGCTATATCTGTCTTAGAGGCCCCATCTTTTCCAATAACTGCCCGCACAACTCTGTGAGGTAAGTCCTCTTCCCTGGTTATCAGTCCTCAGGTACCACATGAGCCCTTAAAATCAATCACACTCTAGCAGACAGGAAGCCAATGCCTTACTCAAACGGCCACTCATGATGACACACACCCCCACTTATGGTGCAACACCCCAATATGGTGCTCACTCACACACACACACACACACACACACACACACACACACACACACACACACACACACACACACACACACACACACACACAGACACACACACACACACACACACACACACACATACACCCTTTATACCAGGTAAAGACAGTTATTACTGCCTGGAAAAACTATGCTTCGACTGCTTCTTTATGAGCTTTATTGTGTTGCCTTCGCTTCACTCATGTAGATAGAACCAATAAACTTCTAACAAAGCCCATTGTTGTATTATTAATCAGAATCAGTATTGGCATCCTTTAAAGAGGCCTGGACCAGATTGGAGCTCCTAAGCTAATGAATATTTCATGTAAACCATCTAGAACTGCAGGAAAGAGACAGAAGGGACACACACACACACACACACTCAACGTCAGGATGCTCCCCACACCTGAAGCGTTTGACAGAGGTGAGAGTGGTTCTTTTTTGAGTTGACTCAATTTAGCATGCATATTAATGGCTCTGTGAGACAGAATATCAGTCCAGACCGAGGATATGAAGTTCAAGGCTCTTCAGATATTTATGCACAACATGTCCTTTAAGAGACAGTAGGAGGCCGCTGCCTTCAGGAATAAATGATACATCTGTGTCTATCTAAATGAGCTTTGCAAAATGGCATTCGATGCCAGGGCACTGGTGAGGATCACAAATACATCGTCCAAACCTGGAATTCAATTTCATATCACTTTATATATTCCGTACCAGTTCATCTCCTGGCAGTGGGAAGATGACAGGAGTCATTTGTGAAATTAATTACGAGAAATGCAAGGGCTCATAGGTCAAAGCTGATTATAATAATGGGGACAACACAGCCCTAAAGGGGTGAACGCTCAGTCTACAAATGTGTTTGTGTTCCTGTTGTACAACTGTCATTTGTCAAACAGCATGATTGGTTGATAAAACATGAACGTTTAGCGTTCATTGTAGCGCAATCACACAAGAAAAGATGACATACAAGGGTGGATAAACATTCCTCCCCTTTTTAGCTCTACATTTCAAACAAGACATCCATCACAATGGGTGAAGACACAAAGCTGGAAGACCTCAACCCACTCTGGGTGAAGCATCTGTGCATCTAACGCTTGGGGCGGTTTGGGCCAGATGTGCAGATATATCAGTGAGCGAATAATCTTAGGCCTTGCCTTGTGAACAATAAAGCTCTTTGACTTTACTAGGCAGAGAAAATGTTAGAGTAATGTGTTAATCTTAGGACGATGAAGCCTGTGGGAGTAATGGGAAATTAAGTAACACTTATAATAAGGTTCAATCTGTCATATTAATTGATGAATTAAATATCATTATCCTAAATTAATAAATACTGTAAATGTTAATTTGATAATATATATCATTGTTCGATGTTAATCCATATTTGGTCATAGTCCATTAACAAATGTTCATTTATTCAGTTTAAAATGCTAAATAAATAACAAGTGGTTCTCAACCAGGGGGCCGGGGTCCACTGGGGGCCCTCTGGATGAAACTAATTAAACTAATTTTAAATGTTGAACACACTCACAGACACACACACACACACACACACACACACACACACACACAAAAATTAATTATGAACTGAAATCACATTAATTTGTCTCCTCAGAAACTCTTTTTATTGAAGAACATACAAAATCGGAATCTTGTATTTTCTGGAATCACAAAATAAATAATGGTTTATTATTTTTAATATATCAACACTCCCAGTTTCTGCTATAAACATGTTAAGCTGTCTTAATTACAGCAGAAATACCTGAGGAAATTCTTTAGGATATTGTGTTTGACAACTATGGTCTTTCAAGTCAAAAAGGTTGAGAATCACATCAGTAAAATTATTGTTCACTGTTATTTCATGATACTTAACACTCTAACTAATGTAAAAAAATTGAACCTTACCGTCAAATGTTACCACAATTTATTATACCTGTTACTGTTATAATGTTAAAGGATGTTTAAATCAAGTTTTACCTTTACAGAAAGGCACAGGGGCATTCCAGGTACCATTTCCGGTACAAGTGATGGTGGGGAAACTCTCAGTTTCCATTGTGTAGCCAGGCTGGCACACGAAAGTGATGTTTTGTCCAATGGTAAAGTCTTCACCATATCTCATCCCATTGGCTGGCACTCCTGGGTCTCCACAGTTTATCACTGAAAAGTAAAGATCACAGCTATGATGTTTATAGGCCAAAATGAACTACTGTGTTGAGTACAATGCGCTAATAGTCTCTATTTGAGCTAAAATTCTGGGCAATTTACAATCTCTCAAACAACAGCAGTGTAGATCTTTATTCAATATCTAATACAACTCATCAGATGGCAATCATAGCTTTTTGTGGCAATGTGATTGAAGCTATCGAAACAAACCTTGGGGAGACACGTTCACAAATCCTCTTTAACAACTCATTTACGCTACAGCAATCTTTAGGACCCCTGGCTTTTTGTTTGAAATGATAGATCTTGTTATTATGTAAAGAAATCAATAGTAGCACGCAAGCACGGCTCCCGTCCCACCGGCGTCCCTGAAGTGCAACTTCGAATCAATTCCACAGATCTTTTACAATTATCATTCCTTCCAATGGATAAATAAGAGGAGGTCGGATTGGAATGATGTGAGAAAGAATACAGCGCCACTGGAAATCAGATGAAACAAATTTGTAGTTTTGCACCCTGCTGTGGCTGACAAAACCTCGCTCGATCAGTGCATTTATTTAATTATTTCCCCGATGCAACATCTTAATTTCCTTTATTGATTTATGGTGGACCATTACTTATTTGTCACCTTTGAGTTGCCATACGTTTCGTGTCTTTTGGAAAAGGACGGAAAATTATGTTTTGTAAAATCCATCAGCGGCCTTGCACATAAACATGTCAGCTGATGGTGAGAAATGGCTAACGCTAAATGCTAATGAGACTCCTCCCTTGGACACAGCCATGTATCACCACTTTTGCCCCGCTCAATAAACACATGTAGCGCTGCATCAATCAGAGCTGGTTTGGTGCACCGCCCATATAATTCCAGTCAACAGTATGCAGGGAATACCCCCACGTTTAAGGGTGAACGTTTGAGAGCATTAAGGATGTGATTATGGATGATAATGCCAACTTACCTAAACACATTACGCAGGCTAAGCTGTTTTATTGTGTTGTGTGACTCTTCATCATTACTCTGAACAACTGCTACTGCGAGAGTTTTTAATCAACTAGATATGTGAGTGTTCCATCGCTCACAAAATTGAACTGAAATAGATTCAAATGATAAAAAGCGTGATCCGTATGCTAACCGTGAGCAAAAAACAATGCTGGAGCAAATAGCTATTTGGCTACTGTTAACATCATCAAATAGTCCATTTAACCTTAGAGACACTGATGCTTTTAAATTAAATATTACTAAGACACACATTTGTTCTTGGAATAGTATGTACCTACAAATCATTATAGATTTATGGATTAGACTGCAAAATAAGTTAGTAATTTTTACATAATGGTCAAATGCTACAGTAAAACATTCTAATTGGTAAGTTACTCACCATATACATAAATTGTTATGGACAGGTCATTTATGAAGAACACTGATTCATTATGTGTTTTTTTATTGTACCATCTGTTTTATTATGGTGGTTGGCAGTACATTTTAAGGTTACAAAAAAGCAGAATTTGGACGTTTATATGGTTATAAGTTGTAAAATATACAGATACCATTGTGTCCATGGCAGGGCTATGAAATAACTGATTTATGTATCCAACAGAGCAAAAGTGGAACTATCATGACCTTTACATCTTCCTCCCTTTGACAAAAGAAAGAACATCTTGGAGCTACCTCGGAGAAACCGGATCCTGGCTGCAATCCCACTAATTCTGACCCAATTCTTCTAGAAAATGCACTGAAAACTTTCTAACCTTCTGTATTCAAAGGAACGCCAGTTACTCTCATGGTGATGCCTGAATTAAACTTCCATAAAGTTGGTCTCCTGAACTCTCAGCAAGAGGACTTCTCTCTATCAGTCAAGGTCTGTTACCATGGCAATACATTTTTGGTACAGCTTTACACAAATGAATCCCTCAAGCTCATCCATCATGTCACCTCATTACAACCTATAATGAAGCAATACTGAGGCCGTTTTGGTTTATTCGAAAACAAACAGGCCTTCATTTCTATTTTAAGTTCAACAAATCCCCTGCCGTATCTCACTTGTTTCACACTTACAGGTGCAGTTGGGTGCCGTGCCAGACCAGGTGCCGTTAGCTTGGCATTGCCGTGTGGTGGAACCACTTAGCAGGTAACCATCCATACAGGAATAGATGACCGAGTGTGAGAAGGTGGTGCCGTCCAGTCGATATACCCGTCCATTACTGGGAGTCCCAGTGTTACCACACTGCACCGCTGTAGTATTTAAAAAAAAAAAAAAAAAAAAATTATGAAAAGTTATCACTTAACATTCTTGAGTGAAATAACATGTCACGTTATTTAGTAATTTCATTAGGGACCACAGGGGATAGCTAGGGGTTGTCCGTGTTTCTTTTGTCTGCTTTTATTTTGTATCTCAAGGTTTTGTGTTGTCTCTCGTCTCAACTTGTTCCAGCTGTTCACACATGTACCTCATTTCCTTATTTTCCCTTGTGTACTATATCGTGACATGTTCCATCATTTTGAGTCACTCTGACCCAGAAACACAAACATTTTATGTACGGAAGGACAAAGTAAAGTCTCAGATTTCTTATTGTATTATTATGTTTTTGAGATATATTCATTTAAAATGATGGCTGTAATAAAACCCTGTGTTTAAGAAAATAATCAACAAAAAATCCAAACAGAAATCATAGACATTTTCAAAATTTTACATATTATCTGACAGAATCAGGAGATTTATGCAAACATACTCTAGTTTGAGGTCAGTAAGATTTTTATTCAGCAAGGATGCCATAAAGTGACCTAAACTGGAAATAAAAACTTATGTTTTAAAGATTTCTATTTCAAATAAATTCTGTTCTTTTGAACTTTTTATTCATAGTATAATTCTGAAAAAAAAACTGCATCGTGGTTTCCAAATAACATAAGTACCACAACTGTTTCCAACATAATCATTTCTGATCGAGACTGAAGTAACGAATGCTGAAAATTCAGCTTCGCCATCACATGAATAAATTAGATTTTAAAATCTATTGATATAGAAAACAACTATTTTAAATTGTAATAATATTTCACAATTTTGCTGTTTTTACTGTATTGATCAAATAAATGCAGCCTTGGTGAGCAAATCTTACTGACCCCAAATATTTAAATATCACTTTCACAAATCATAGTTCTACTTAAACGGCTTTGACAATTTAAAATGATCACATACAGCGGGGAAAATAAGTATTTGACACATCAGCCTTTTTATCAGTAAGGGGATTTCTAAGTGGGCTATTGACACAAAATTTCCACCAGATGCAGCCATCAAGCCAAATATTGAATTCATACAAAGAAACCAGAACATTTAAGTATACAAGTTGAGTCATAATAAATAAAGTGAAATGACACAGGGAATAAGTATTGAACACTTTATTTAATACTTTGTAGAAAAGCCTTTGTTGGTGATTACAGCTTCTAGACGCCTCTTGTATGGAGAGACCAGTCGTCTGCATTGCTCAGGAGTGATTCTGGCCCATTCTTCCACACAAATGGTCTTTAAATCTTGAAGGTTCCTTGGGCCTCTTTTATGAACTTTGATCTTCAGTTCTCTCCATAGATTTTCTATGGGATTTAGGTCAGGTGATTGACTGGGCCATTCAAGCAGCTTGATTTTCTTTCTTTGAAACCACTTCATTGTGTCCTTGGCCTTGTGTTTGGGATCATTGTCTTGCTGAAATGTCCACCCTCTTTTCATTTTCAGCTTTCTGGTAGATGGCAGTAGATTTTTATCCAGAATGTCCCGGTACATTTCTCCATTCATCCTGCCTTCAATAATATGAAGTCTGCCAGTACCCCTTGCTGAAAAGCAGCCCCAAACCATGATGCTTCCACCCCCAAACTTAACTGTTGGTATGGTGTTCTTGGGGTGGTGGGCAGTGCCATTTCTTCTCCAAACATGGTGTGTAGAATGACTGCCAAAAAGTTCAATTTTGCTTTCATCTGACCATACTATAGTCTCCCAATAATCCACAGGCTTCTCCAAATGCTCTTTCGCAAACTTTAACCGAGCCTCAACATGCTTTTTGTTCAGCAATGGAGTCTTGCGTGGTGAGCGTGCATGGATGCCATGGCGGTTCAGTGCATTGCTTATAGTTTTCTTTGAAACAACAGTACCTGCTGATGCAAGGTCTTCCTGAAGTTCTGCCCGAGTGGTTCTTGGCTCTTGGAGAACTCTCCTGATTATTGTTTGGACTCCTCGGACAGGGATCTTACATGGAGCACCTGATCGTGGCCGGTTTATGGTGAACTGATGCTCTTTCCATTTCCGGATAATGGCCCCCACAGTGCTCACAGGAACATTCAGCATTCTGGAAATGCGCCTATAACCATTCCCATCAAAATGCTTTTCAACGATAAGATTACGAAGATCTACAGAGAATTCTTTGCTTTTACCCATCATGAAGTCTTTCCTGTGTGCCTCCTAGGTAATGAGAAGCCTTTATAGGCCATCAATTAGGACTAAAGCAGCTGATATCAATTAGTACTGATAGGGGGCAGGGGTTCTCTCTCAATACTGACAGATTTCAGGTGATCTCCTTGCTTTCTATGCCATTTTGCACCTTGTTATCTTCATGTGTTCAATACTTATTCCCTGTGTCATTTTACTTTATTTATTATGACTCAACTTGTATACTTAAATGTTCTGATTTCTTTGTATGAATTCAATATTTGGCTTGATGGCTACATCTGGTGGAAATTTTGTGTCAATAGCCCACTTAGAAATCCCCTTACTGATAAAAATGCTGATGTGTCAAATACTTATTTTCCCCGCTGTATATACCCCTAGTGTCTTGTCCAGCCTTGTATCTTTGTCATGTTCTTTAGTCTCAGATGGCACACACAGTCTGTTCGCTGACCATCCGATGCATATTGCTCACAAAACTGTCTAAGTGGCAGTGTGGACAAGACCATATGCTGTTCAGTCAAAGGTCTGACTACATGAGACTTTGTGTTTTTTAATTAGCAATACAAATACACTGCCATGAAGCACTTAGTAATCGAACTGGATTAAAAATTTTCAGAAGTAGTCCGTTATCTGTAAAACTGTATATTTCATTTATTAAGTAGCTTCCCCCAAACTGTATTTGATATATCTGGACATCTGATGGAAAGAAAGTGATGGTCTAAAGGAACAGATATCATTAGAGAGACGTCTTTGACTATGTAATGACTATGACATGGGACAGTGGCTATAACAGAATGAGGTATTAGCGTCTGTAAGGCTTAAATGAGCGGGGATGAAGTTTGAAGATATGGTATGACAGGCCTGTAGATCATACCCGGAGCATGGCACCGAGACCGAGGAAATGAAACAACAAAAAAAAGAGAGCTCTTTATTTCCGCAGAGATGCTGGTTGAGTGAATTAACTGGATGAAAACCTATTAATCCGCCAAGCCAAAGTGCTTTCTTGGTTGACTGCAATGGAAGAACTCAGGCTTCCTTCCAGGATGGAATCATCTCTCTGTGCAGCTGTTAAAAAGACAGTGCTTGCGGTACACCTCCATGACGGCAAACTCGAGCACTCTCTTTGTCTTGCGATGACAGGCTGACCATTGTGATTCCCATAGGGCTTGTCATTTTGCAGCATGGGGGACAGATTATAGTGCAATGCCTTCCCCCTCAATTAGTCACTGTTCCTGTATCCCTGTGCCAATTGCCGTCTCTCATAAATGATTCCCGCACAATGGCTTAGGTCATGTCAACTATATGTTCTGTGGGAGGTGGGAGCCCTGGGAGAAACACCATTAGTCAGGTCTCGGAGCAAGAAAACATGTTTCTGCAGAAAACACTGCCTGCTTGAGTCTGGAAGTGGCTAGTCATCTTTCATTTGTGCTGTAGACTTTACAGCCTCGGGGAAAATGTGGGTTTATTACGTGATGTGGGACTCTGACAACTACAACTGTAACGGCAGGCCAAAATAAAACATCAGGTAACAATGTGGACGGTGATATATTATTTAGTGGGTAGTTGATTTTATTGTTTGTCACTGATAAATTACTTTTGAGACTATTTTATGCTATACCGGTAATAAAGACAACACTTGCTTCAAGGGGGTTAGATGCAAGATCATTATTAAAATGAACAGGAAGGTCTTCTGTTCAGCACTTAGTAGTGCTACTAAAGAAATAACAAGGCAATGCTTGTTAAAAGGTTCGAAATAAGTTCCACTGTTAGACCAACAATAATGAGAAGAGGGAAAATTCTCAGCTTTCCATTCTCTACTTCTAAACCAACTCTTGGTTGCTGATGAGAAAATATTTTGGTATTTTTATCATGCTTATATCTTTACTATATAAACCATTTTCAACCATAATTCTTGAGAGATGTGATCTGTTTTTTCTCTATAAAAAAATAATTTAATGAAGAAAAAAAAGAAAAAAGTATTTATGTGGAAAGTGTTTTTTTTTTCAGGAACAGTAAGTAAAAAAACAACAACAACAACAACAAAAAAAAAACAGCATCTATATGAAATAAAAATAAATACAGGTGCATCTCAATAAATTAGAATGTCGTGAAAAAGTTCATTTTTTCTTGTAACTTATTTCAAAAAGTGAAACTTTCATATATTTTAGATTCATTACATGTAATGTAAAACGTTTCAAAAGTTTTTTTTGTTTTAATTTTGATGATTAGAGCTTACAGCTCATGAAAGTCAAAAATCTGTATCTCAAAATATTAGAATATTTACATTTGAATTTCAATAAATGACTATCCATACAGTATAAATTCTGGGTATCTCTTGTTCTTTGAAACCACAATAATGGGGAAGACTGCTGACTTGGCAATGATCCAGAAGACGAACATTGACACCCTCCATAAAGAGGGTAAGTCACAGAGGGTCATTACTGAAAGGTGTGGCTGTTTACAGAGTGCTGTATCAAAGCATATTAAATGCAAAGTTGACTGGAAGGAAGAATTTGGGTAGGAAAAGGTGCACAAGCAACAGGGATGACCGCAAGCTTGAGAATACAGTCAAGCAAAGCTGATTCAAACACTTGGGAGAGCTTCACAAGGAGTGGACTGAAGCTGGAGTCAGTGCATCAAGCGTCACCACGCTCAGATGTCTTCAGGAAAAGGGCTACCAAGCCACTTCTGAACCAGAGACAACATCAGAAGCATCTTGCCTGGGCTGTGGAGAAAAAGAACTGGACTGTTGCTCAGTGGTCCAAAGTCCTCTTTTCAGATGAAAGTAAATTTTGCATTTCATTTGGAAATCAAGGTCCCAGAGTCTGGAGGAAGAGTGGAGAGGCACAGAATCCATGTTGCTTGAAGTCCAGTGTGAAGTTTTCACAGTCAGTGATGATTTGGGCTGCCATGTCATCTGCTGGTGTTGGTCCACTGTGTTTTCTGAAGTCCACAGTCAACGCAGCATCTACCAGGAAATTTTAGAGCACTTCATGCTTCCTTCTGCTGACAAGCTTTATGGAGATGCTGATTTCATTTTCCAGCAGGACTTGGAACCTGCCCACACTACCAAAGGTACCAAAAGCTGGTTCAATGACCATGGTGTTACTGTGCTTGATTGGCCAGCAAACTCGCCTGACCTGAACCCCATAGAGAATCTATGGGGTATTGTCAAGAGGAAGATGAGAAACACCAGACCCAACAATGCAGATGACCTGAAGGCCACTGTCAAAGAAACCTGGGCTTCCATACCACCTCAGCAGTGCCACAAACTGATCACCTCCATGCCACGCCGAATTGAGGCAGTAATTAAAGCAAAAGGAGCCCCTACCAAGTATTGAGTACATATACAGTAAATTAACATACTTTCCAGAAGGCCAACAATTCACTAAAAAAGATTTTTTTATTGGTCTTATGAAGTATTCTAATTTATATATTCTGATTTCATCGGAATACATTGGCTACTTCTAAATGGCCATCAAATGCAAAAAGATTTAAATGAAAAAAGCATGATCAAAACATCAAAAGGCAAAAAGATGTTTGGAATCAGATGGTGTAGTTATGGAATCTCCCTGCATGGGTTAACATGGGCATAGTAACATGCCAAATCTAGATCCCTTGAGCTGAACAAACAGATTTCATTACATGCAGTCGGTTCTAAATATCGGCTTTGACAACAAAATCGTATTTTTGTGCGCAGTGTGAACAAAGCCTTAGATCAGCCGATGACTTGTTAAAACAAATTCCTTACTAGGTAGCTGAGATGTCCTACTTCTGAATTCACCTAACCAAGTGAAAGAGAATATGTGCAATGTGAAGTGAGAGGGGCAGTTTTAGAGATGCTGGATCATGTCAGCTGCTGCAGGCGCTTACGTTTGCAGGAGGGCTGAGTACCGGACCATGTGCCGTTGGGGAAGCACATCCTTTCTGCAGAGCCAAAAATCTCGTATCCCACCGAGCAGCTGAAGTGCACTTTACTGCGTATCCGAAAGTCACTCTCATCTCTGCTGCCATGGGATGGTGTGCCTGGGTCACCGCATGTCCCTGATGAATCACCTTGAGAAACAGAGAGAGGAATAAAAAAGACAATAGAGATTGAAAAGAGGTGAGGGTCATTCCAACTATATCGTAAATTTTCATGTCCCCATTGTATGCCTTAATATATTAGATAAAATATTAAACTCATCCTTTTATAAATGGACATTAGATTAGTTGGCAATCTTAATGTCACTATCGAGTGAACAAATGGGCTGCATTTTAAATAATTTAACTGCTTTCTTTATGCAGATGTTACCATTCTTGCCACATAACTTTATAACCTGGAAAAAAAACTGCTAATTTATTATGAAATATTCCAGGTGTTTCTAATTTTTGTTTCCTTTCTCTACTCAGAAGTGGTTTTGGGAATATTTAGTTTTTTTTTTTACCCTGTGTCCTCAATTTTACTTTCCTTCCTGTTAGTCTTTTATAAGTCGTTTAACAATTCATGAATGACATCATTCTCCTGGAAATAACAGTTTTGGTGGGAAAACAACAGCACAAACTTTAGTACATTTCAGTAATGGAGTTGATTAATTTTATGCATTAGTTGGCTTATTTCACTCTAAAACATTCCATCTTGTTTGATACAATTATGGGAAAAAATGAAAGGAAGTATTTTTATTTCTATCGTGTTCATTTCTTGTCATTGTATAAATAAAAATTTATAATTTAAGTGCCTGAGGCTGACAAGCATACTTGTAAAAGTCTCTTTTATAGAAATACCTTCTTAAACACACAAGTGTATTCATCTTACTGTAGAAATACGAGGCAGAAAAAAAAGAAACCAAGAATTTGCGTCAAGTGTAAAGAAACATACTATTTTAACCTATTCTACTGCCAAATGAATAAAAAAGGATGACTAGTCCTGCGCCTGTTTTCCAGCCCCTCTCAGGATGTAATCTTGTAGGAGGACATCTTTTTTTTCCATGCACTCAAGGCTTTGCTACAGCTCTCTGGAAATTGATATTCCTGATTGATTCCTGCTGCTTCCATATATCTGAGCTCAGGGCCCTGCAGCCTTGCACCTCACCTGAACCTGAGCTCCATTCATCATCAGCACACAAACGCACACAATCACACAGAGACACACACCTGCACACGCACATTTATGCTCACAGGGTTTATGAATAATCTCGACACACCAAAAAATACAGAAAGTGATCGGTTGTGATTGTGTCACGTCGCAGCGAAGTTTCACATTCAGTGTGCACAGACAAATCACCTGCTGCTGGAAACCTGGTTAGGACACAGTTTTAGAAACCATGACTTATTGCTCAAACCCTGGACAAGAGAGCTAAAATAGATCAATGGCTGGTTGTAGCAGCTGTGTGCAAGTTATAATTTAGTGCCGATTTGCACCAGAACTATAGGGTTTTAAGTTACAATTTACGCATTATTGCTTTGCACAATTATACTTAGTTGAAACCTCATATGTAAAAATAATAGCAGGCTTATTAAACTGGTGACACTTTAGTATAGGGACCAATTCTCACTATTATCTAGCTGCTTATTAGCATGCCTATTATTAACATATTGGCTGTTTATTAGTGCTTATAAAGCACATATTCTGCATGACCGTATTCTACATCCCTAATACTACCCAAAACCTAAACTTATCAACTCACTGTAAAAAAAAAAAGTTGATAAAACTTAAAAGTTTAAGGCAACCAGCTTCAGCAGATTTTTGAGGAGATCTCCTTATTTTTGTAGGAGATTTTTGAGTTCTCTCAACTTTTTGTTGTATAAACTTAAAACAACAAGTTGAGAAAACTCAAAAATCTGCTGAAGCTGGTTGCCTTAAACTTTTAAGTTCTCAACTTTTTTTTTTTTTACAGTGTACCTTACTAACTAATAATAAGCAGCAAATTAAGAGTTTATTGAGGCCAAAAATCATAGTTAATGGTTTGTTAATGGCAAGAATGGGACTTTACTGAAATAGTGACCTTTAAATTATATGAAAATACTTAATGTTTTCCCTTACAATGTTGTTAAAATTGTACTAATTCACATGATTTTAACATTATGTAAATATCTGACTTCATAGCAAAACTTCAGAATGAATTGAAGAGCATATCATGCTGTGTCACTACTTATGCATGCTAGGTTTTAGAAATTAAAATGTTAATTTCTAGAATTTTTAGATTTAGTTGCATTTTATTTAGATATTTAGACACTACCATTAAAAAGTTTGGGGTCAGTGTTTTTAAATGAATTTTATTCAGCAAGGTGCATTAAAATGTGTGAAAGTGACAGTAAAGACTTACATTATTACAAAAATTACTACTTCAAATAAATGCTATTTTTTAAAAACTTTTCATTGTTTTCACAAAAATATTGTGCAGCACAACTATTTTTTAACATTGATAATAATAAGAAATGTTTCTTGAGCACCAAATCAGCATATTAGAATAATTTATGAATGATCACGTGACAGAAGACTGAAAATTCAGCTTTGCCATCACAAAAATAAATTACATTTTAAAATATATTCAAATAGAAAACAGCTAATTTAAATTGTAATAATATTTCACACCATCACTGTTTTTACTGTAAAGCTTCTTAATGGTTCAATAAACGTACACATATTTGACTTTACAGAAGGCTCGCAACCTGGGCTAACTTTTGCCTTAGGACAAAATTGTACTATTAAATTATGTACAGACTTTGTTACAAACTAACTAGTATTCACTATATGTGAACTTCATGTCTCAAAGACCTTATGAACATTTGTTGCAACTGCAACCCTAACAAGCTCCCTAAAGGTAAAAACTGCCGTCTCATATCAGGCCAGCAAACATCCAAACCCAGCCTATGTCAACGAAACCAGCCAGCTCCATAAACAAGTAATGATTTATTTAAGAACAGGCAGCTGTATGAAAAGAAAAAAAAACATCTCCTGATCTAATACATCAGTGTGGCTGGAGAGTTCGGTAGGCAGGGCTAGTGCCGGCTGGCCCAGGGGACAGATTAAAATGGCTGTTATTAAAGGACTGCGGGCTGTTCCTCTTACTTATTAATACGTCAGTGGGCTGCTTGAACATGCTCTTTTGCTGAAGGGCCAGTTGTTGACCCTTGCATAACTGGCAGGTTTTTATCTTGCAGACTTTGTTGTACAGTAAATCGCATACATGTGCCATACATCACACAGTGGGGACTCGCATGCCAGACGGACAAGATGCATGTTGACGTGAACTTGAAGTTAAGTGAGGAGCATGGATTTCCTCTCAGAGAACACGCACACAGAGGGGTCTGTTTCTCAGGTTGTGGTGTGATGAAGAAACAGGCACCCTACAGGTCATGCTAAGATGAAGTAGCGAACATTTCTTCGAGTACCGCCACGTGCAGAGATGCGTTGTGACAGCGACATGTACTTTTCTTGGGGTGTAATACCGAGTAGTAAATTTCCTGGGAGGTCTATTTACATTTACATTTACATTTATGCATTTAGCAGACGCTTTTATCCAAAGCGACTTACAGTGCATTCAGGCTATACATGTTTTTATCACTATGTGTGTTCCCTGGGAATCGAACCCACTACCTTTTGCGCTGCTAACGCAATGCTCTACCACTGAGCCACAGGAGCAGTCTATGCGTGTTTGTATGTCACTGCGGAACAAGGTGTGTGTTTTTATGTCATGTTCCATCTTTGTCTTTCTTGCTGGTGGCAGATGACGAGAGGAGCGAGAGCCGGGAGGTGTGGGTGTTTGGACTCCCAAGAGCGTGTTCTGTCAGGGAGAGAGTGCTGACCAAGCATAACACTTCAAGGGCAGATGGAGGGGACTGCTGTATTAGCCGTCCCGCTGGAACTCTTCCACTTATCTGCAATGGCAGCCCTGAGACCACCGTAGACGTGGGAGGAGAGGGTATATGTCCAGCTGCATGTCACAAATTGATGTACAGCCACTTCTGATCAAAAAAGTCACTGCAAACATGCAGTTCACACTTTGAGGCAACACTGCTGACAGGATTACGTCAGATAAAAACTGACACAATATTAAATGTCAACTTTCTGCAACCACACAAAACTTGAGTTGGGGCACTAAACATGGATTATTGATCAGTGGCATCTTCGGTGGCTTTTTGGCAGTCAGGGTTGATTTTTCATTTCGGGTCAAATATGCTTTTGGACAACAGATATGGGTCAGATACAAAATAGCTGAATTGATGGAGCTTTAGCATAGCATTTAAAGAGATAGATCACCCAACAATGAAATTCTATTGTTATTTAGTCACCACCATTTCGTTCCAAATCTGTATGACTTACTTTCTTCTGTGGAACACAAAAAATTATATACTAAGAAACATGTTTTTTTGTCCATACAATGACAGTCAATGTGCTCCAGTGTTTTTTTTTAACATCATTGACCTTCACTGTATGTAAAAAAATAGTTGAATTGGCATTCAAAATGTCTTCTTTTGTATTCTGCAAAAGCAAGTAAGTCATAAAGGTTGAGTAAATGAAGACAGAATGTTAATTTTTGGGTGAACTATCCCCTTTAAGCACACATACTTTACACTCATGCAGGACACATAGATCCAACATCCCATTCCTCCTACTCAGGTTCACTGGAAATACATGCCTCTACCTACGTTTCTGCAAAACTCAAAAAATGCACCTGTACATACGACTCGCTGCAGTTTCCAGTTGAAATGAACACTAGAGGCAGTAAAACTCTGACAACTTCTATTGATTTTTAAACAAATTATGATTTACAGGGCCAGAGTTTCGATTAAGAAAGCCTAATTTTCACACAATTCCTTGTACAATATTATGTTATGACCTCAAAACAATTTTAATATGCTGCAAAGTTGAACACTGATACGTTTAAACGTTAGCATCACATATACAGCTTCATGTGTATGGGTTTTCTAATGCAGTATGTTTGCTTGGTAGCTCACACGATATGGCATTGCCGCTCTTCGGTACGTATTGAATGTGCATTTTAGTGCCCCTCACTAGACATATCAATTTGAAACTGCTGCGAAATGTGCAATAAGCACATATTTTCAATGTGCTTGGGTAGCATTCCTCCCATAATTCCCTGCCCTAACTGTACAATTTCACATAAAAAAAGGCAAAAGTTCCCTTTGGAAAATGGAATTGATTGATAGCATCCATGCTAACATTCACTTAAGTCACTTCAGTTCTACTGAATAGTCAACTTAAGTAGGCCACTTTTCTACTCTTAAAATGTTTTATTAGGGGGAAAACGCACCTATTTTACCTGTCAGTTTTCTTCTTCTTCTTCTTCCACTCTGGAAGTCTATGGCAGCCCATAGAACTGCTTGCGGAAAAGTTTTGAAATTTGGCCACACAGATAGAGGACAGTCTCAATATTAACCATAGCAAATTTGGAGTCTCTATCTCAAACTTTCTAGCGCCACCAATAGGCCAAATTTGCACTAATATTTCTGCTAAATTTTGAACCATAAGGTCTAGACACAAAATTATTTTTTTCCTCTGATTCCTCATGTAGAGTCAAATGCATACCAAAATGTAAATTTCTACAGGTCAAGATTTTTAGCAATTTTGAATTATGTGAAAAATCTACTTTTTCGAACTTGTCCTAGACGGTTTGTCTAATTTTCACCAAAATTGGCTCAGATCATCTTTAGACAATGCTGGCAAAAAGTTATCCAAAGATTTCTGATAGACCAAACCGTTCTCATAAAGCATGTTAACAAATTTGATGAAATTTGTGCAAAAATGGACATGAGGCTATATCTTTGCAACTCTTAAGCAGATTCTGAATAAACATGTTATACCAAGAATTACCTGAGGGCACATGAGTAGTTTCGGCTCAGCGCCATACTGGTCAAAAGATATAAAAAATAGACATTTCTGCTTTTAACTTCTGACCAGCTTCACCAAAAATCATAAAATTGACCATGACAGATTTGGAATTGCACACAGAATCAAGCGATACCCAATTTACCTTTATCATCCTTTTTGGGCATCGACCATTTTGAGTTTTGCAGTAAAATGCTTTCTCAACAAATGTCTTTAACAGGGGTCTCCACCCCTGCTCCTGGAGAGCATCCATACTGCAGAGTTCAGCTTCAACCCTAATCACATACAACTGAACCAGCTAATCAAGGTGGTCATGGCTACTTAATTACAGACAGGTGTGTTGAAGCTGCTTGGAACTTAAGTCTGCACAAAGGTAGCTCTCCAGGAGCAGGGTTGGAGAACCCTGGTATTTACTAAGTAACTCAAGACAGCTCCTTAGCTCTTCATTTTACCTTTGTTGTGCTTGGTCCCTTAATTGCTTCTTGTAGCTAAATTTTAATTTGCTCTTATCCTAGTTTTAATGGTGCACTCTGTACTTTTTGCACTAGCTGGAATAGCAATAGTCTTGAACTGTTCCTGACACAAAGTGTGAATGCAGCAAAAGCAGTAGTTTTTTAGTTACCAATGCCATTATGAATGCGTACAAATGCTCTATTTGCAGCAAGCAATTATTATTTTATTATATGAAAGAAAGTGTTTTCGATTGACGGGGTGATATAAAATATGTCTCAAATTCAAATAGTTAAATGTGCAAAATTCAAAATTTCATTTTCTTTTCTAGCCTCACAGTGCAGGACTAGCAGCTTGTACAAATCACGGGCAGAAGGAGAAGTATAGAAGAACTGATTGGAAGCAATTACATTTTTTAGCAATTCTGTTTGGGTTCCTTTAGAGACATAGGAGTGACAAACTTCACCTTTAAGAAAAGCAGAATCCCTGCAGTCTAAGCTAGCAGCTGCTCTGTCTCAATCAGTGTTCAGTCAGCTCGCTCTATCTGCCAGTCAAGCAGTGCCAGAAAGCTCAAGCAGAGCTGGGAAGTTAACTCTTGAGAGAGGCTCACTGCTAGAGGCTGCTCCTTTAGCTGCAGCCCTCACATACTTACAGCCACTCTAATTGGACCACAGGAAGTTCAGGTGTGAGCAGGGAGAGAACAGAAGATCTTCCCACCAGGTGGACACTAAAACCCTCACTGATGCAGCCCAGTATATGTGCTAATTGGGTACCAGGCTGTTTTGGGGGCAAAGAGTAAATGGTTGTTTGTCGATTTTAAGAGGGTCGGATCATGTCATAACTTCGTAAGGCTTTACCTCAGAGACTTCTCTCTGGAAGCAGGCAATTAGAAGATGCCGGCAACAAGGTCAATGGCTTGTAATAGCTTCGGTTTGGACTCTTATTAAAACAAAAGGTTGTATAACAGCATGGGACATCACTAACTGATCTCAAGAGCTGCTCATGTAACAGATGCACACACAAAAATATCAACTCAGTCCTTTCTAGCAGTCTGCAGTCCCCTGCGTGAGCACATGTTTGTGTGTATAAACGCCTTCAGCACAGCACACAGGAAAAAGGATGAAGTTGCGCTGCTATGATTTTGTGCCATGAAACCCAGAAAACCCTGGAGGCAGATGAACAGTACCAGGAAGGAGAATAAAGCCTCCTAGGACTAAGAGGACGAGAGATTTCTCTTTCTGTCTTGCTGTTGTTCTCTCTCTGCCTCCTCGTTTCTGGGTCATGGATCTCTGTAGAGGATTGAAGCATATACAGTGGGATTTGGAAAGAGACAATGTCTGTACTCACGCTTTATGGGTCACAGCCACTTAATACAGGTTTAATGGATAAACAGTGGGTGTTTAAAAATATGCAAGGTGCATTTGAGAGTCACATTTATGCAAAGGCAGTCTGGAAGTTTTCAGCAACATGACATTTTTCTAGGTACATTCACACTGACGGTGATTTGTAATGATAAAGCGAGCAGAAGTGATTTGTTTTCAATGAGAGTTGGTGATCAGAGGCAACATGCACTCAAAAAAATGGATTTTCCTGTTTATGCAATTTGGTTAATTAAAGTGAGCTAATGCAACACAATTCTTGAACATTTTGTCACAGCTTAATTTAATTTTGAGCAATCAATTTAAATTTGTCAAATGGAAGTTTACTTAATTGGGACTACATGATGCATGTTGGACATTACTGTGAACACTATTTTTTCAAATCTGTTCTTTAATTCACTTAGTACTATACCAAATTACATCATGGTTATTTCAGTCTTTCTTGTTGTATGCTATAAAGAAACAAGTCAATAGGCAATCTTTAGTACAAATCTAAAGTAAAATTAAACATAAAGGTAATATAATAGCAAAATATTGTAGAAATATTTTTATTATTAAACATTATTTCATCAATTTAACAGTATTAAGTAATAGTACAAAGTAAGCTATAAAATAATGCTGAGCAGAGTTTGACTTGCGTCACTGTACCTTCTGTCTTCATTTAGAAAAAAATGCTCTGTGATATGACAACATCACAATTTGATGTTTAAACTACACTGCCGCTTAGGGTTGGTAAGATTTAAAAAAAAAGAAGAAACAAAAAATATCACCAAGGCTGCATTAATTTAATCAAAAATACAGTAAAACAATAATATTAAAAAAGTTATTACAATTTATAAAAATGCATTTTTTTATTATTATTATTATAAATACATTTGTAAAATTAATGCTGAGATGGCAAAGCTGAATTGTCAGGAGCAATTACATTCGCCAGTGTCACTTCAGAAATGATTCAAATATGCTGATTTGCTGAAGAAACATTTCTTCTTATTATAAAAGTTCAAAAACAGGCTTAGTATTTTTGTGGACACTATTATACTTTTTTCAGGATTCTTTGTTGAACTGAAAGACATCCAAGTGCAAAATGACAACAACAGAGATTCCAGTGACCAGCAATATCTATTGTTGAACAACTGAAGTCATTACAGTTAGCACATCTTACTAACCGTAACAATAGCAGAAGCATCATGGGAATGAGGCGTGACATTGCTGATTACAAAAGTAGAGCTGCTTAGCCTAACAAATGCTCAGTCTGAATGGTCACAGACAGTAGTTTAGTCATCTTACCCACACATATCAGTGCAAGCCATTTGTGGCCATTCTTTAAACAATCTCATATACAATGGACTAATTTATAACTTGAAAAAAAATTGCACATCAAGTGTTTATCATGAACAATGATTCTGATGGCTGGAATAAAAACACAAGGACACTACAATCAACCAAACCAATCAAAGTTCAGTCTACAGGCTTATACAAAAAGCAGCACAACCTTCAGCACAATTTCTAATAATTCAAGAACTCCAAACGGAGGTTCAAGAGCATACAAACATGCAATATTTTCTTTTAAGAGGGAGAATGGAGTCCTCCACTACCAAGTCAGTGGTTCGGTGCACAAAATCTTTTTTTAAAGGGGTCATATGATGCGATTTCAAGTTTCCCTTTTTCTTTGGAGTGTTACAAGCTGATTGTGCATAGATAAGATCCGTGAAGTTGCAAAGACTAAAGTCTCAAACCCAAAGAGATATTCTTTATCAAAGTTTAGACTCTGCCACGCCCCCCTAAAACACCTCATTCAAACACGCCCCCACATGTCTACGTCACGATGTTGAAATATTTGAGTAATGCCGCCCAAATGTTCACACGAGGAAAGAAGGCTGGTTTCAGTAACCGCAGTAGTGTTGATAAAGCCATGTCAGGGAGACACTGTGTGTTTCTAGGCGAAAGCAAAAGCACTTTATTTGGCCTTCAGAAAGTAGATGCATTTAGGAATCATTAAGATTACTTACAACAGAACAGCACAACCCAGATGTTATCACAACGCATTTTATGGATGACCATTTCGTGAACCTAGGAGAGGAGGTAATTCTGACTTTGCTATGACAATCTGGCGCTTCTGAATCAGTGACTGTATGTTTTGTTTTTAGTTTAAGTATTTGCCATTGACTGTTCAAATGCAGAGTTTTGCGCATCGTGTGTGTGTGTGCGCGTGTGAGCATCATATGACCCCTTTAAAGGGCACAACAGACTATTCTACACAATGGGAGGGACTTGTTGAGCTCAGTGAACCAGAGTATGTGTTATAAAACCATTCAAAATGCCAGTGACTGAGTAGTTCTCTCACTATACGCCTTTCCTGCATGTTTATATTTAATTCCATTTAAAGTCTCCAAGGACAATATGACAGTGTGATAGAATAAGAGTTAGGTGAGGCATTGGACACAGGGGTCCTTGATTCGCAATAATTCTATGTGACAAAGGCTCAACTGCCGCTAGCACACCGAGTTCAGAACAATTTGAAGTGGCCTTGCATAGCGTTTTGTGCACGGATGGCGTATGGCTTATGTAACATTTCTCTAAGCCATATTTGGTGCTCAAGAAAACTCGTGCTGTACGAGTGGGTGTAGGAACCCACATGTGGAGCCCTTTGAGGTTCCCCTCTGGAATTTTCCCAGTTAGTACAAGCCTTTCCGTTTCATTTACAGAATGAACAATGGAAGTGAGACGGAGGGGTATTGTGTTGTTTGTTATGAAATGTGCATGTTCGGTCTGGTCTCCACAGCTCGTCTTGATTCTGAGAGTCCCCTGTTCCTGTTGTAAAGACTACACAACATAAACAGACATGGACTCCTGCAGTTGTATCTGTATATTTGTCCATGCCCAAAGCCATCTGCATGTAATCTCAATAAAAAGCAGAGAAAATGTATAAAAAAACAGCACAGCAAACCCACAGATTAATTATACACCTCACAGATGTCGGATGCAGGCTTAAGGCGGCGCCCCACCAGCCAATTTTTCAGCCGTAAACTTCATTTACATAGTCATCGGACAGTCAGAGGGAGTCCTGGCTGCATCTCTCAGCGGGAGAGTGTTAACAGCCCCGGCGACTCAAACCTCTGCTGAGTTAATGGTTCTGCCACTGGGGCGGATTCTCACGGCCTTTTTTGCTTGGAAATCATCCAAACTTATATCCCACCAATTGTGAACTGTGATTGTGCAACTGAGCTATTTTCTAAGGTTCTCCTACACTTAAATGACTAATAAAATGAGTAATTAAATAAAAAGCAGAGGCAGAACAGACTGTGTTTATAGAAAGTAAATCTATTTCTAACTCAAGCTGTGCATAAACATATAAGCCCTGAAGTAATAAATACACCCATGCATTCAGAGAGAAATATACTAAACAAATTGCATGCTAATTCAGTCTATTACAAGTCTGTTTGTGCGGTATTCCTGTTTAGCATGCTACACATGATGGGGAATTGGAATAGGGCCCCCTTGAAAACGAGATGGTACATCTCAAGGGGTTTATCCTCAAGAATAAATTTGTTGCAACTGGAAAGAAATGTCATAGGCTTTAGTCTGTGACCCCTCTACAATTTAGAACCAGTCATTTTGACAGAATGTGGCCAGATTTCAGCAAAACAGTCAATAGGTAGACCTTAGACCAAAATTGAGTTGCTTTGACTCTAGATAGTCCAATAAGCAAAAAGTTAATACTAAGTAAAGGTCTACTGACACCAAGGAAGATAACTATAACTAAAGTTTTAATAATAATTGTGATTCTATGAGAATAGGTAAGTCCACATTACAACTATAAAGACACCTATAGGAACGCTATAGTTGGAATCACTTCACGCAGACATTAACTGCAGCACACATTTAAAATAAACAGAATGTTGATGTGGATGCTAATATAGTTATAGTTATCTTTATAGTTATTTTAGACACAGTATTGACAGTTCTTCTTTTTTCATCTTCATTTTTGCTTCAAGTACGAGAACTGCTTCAAATTTAACTGACACATGTCTCACAGCAGTGGTGTTTTATTTCCTGTATGAATCAGTATTTTTTTTAGACTGATTAAACTTACTAGCATATCAATATATAACATACAGAAAGAGTCACTGAAAAATCCCCACCACTAAAACATAGACTGACGTTCTGGAACACAGACAAAAGCAGAGTGTTACAAACACTAACAACTCCTAGAGTTGGACTGTATATCAAGACTTTTGGAACAGCGCTCAGCCAATCAAATTGGCTGAGGGCTAAAACAGAACTAGAAATAACTGTAGTAAAATATCAAGTAAATTACATTCCAAACACAACACTGACAACTATGTTGCTGATTTTTTTTTTGCTCTGCCAGAGAAAATATTTACAAAAGAAGCCAAAGCAGGAAGTGTTGCGAACATAGGCAACGGACTGATCCAACTGTTTTACGAAATATCTGCAATTTTGGAATATCGCCTGCCCAATCAAATTAGTTGACTGCAAATAACTGTTGCATAGTGATATATTACTTTTGCAACCAACAAAAGAAAGGAAAAACAAGATTGCTTTGTGGAGGCAGCTAGGTTTTACTTAACCTAAGGGCAAGTTCTGTTTTAGCCAGACAGAGTTGCCTGATGATGTCATTGCTATAGGTAAACTGCCTAGTAAGGGTTAAGAGGGCGCTCATAGCTGTTCACAAACACAGAACCTGACGGCTTCTGCATCTGTGTGATGTCAACAAAAGAGATGTTTATGCAGGGGTACAATGGAACCCAGCCAATCATCTCTGCATATAAAATGACAATGACAAAAACAAAACACTTAATGAAGCTAACAATATTCAAAATCTCTTCTAAGGCAGCATGCAATGGCTCTTAGCATCTTTAATTGTGCAGATAGCATTGATGGATGTGTGTGCCCGTCCTACCTGAGCAAAAGGGCATGGGTGCGCTCCAATGGCCATTGAGCTGGCAGGTTCGTGAGGACTCGCCCTTCAGTTGCCGGCCACCCATGCAGCTGTAGCGCACTGTGGCGCCAAAGGTGAATTTGTCCCCGCTCAGCACTCCATTGGGAGGAGATCCAGGCTGTCCGCAGTCCACCACTATCCAATACACATGCAGACGCATTAAAGTGCGAACATGGTTAGTGGAACGGCAAACACTCCTTCAGTATACATTCACATATGATTATTCGAAAACACAACAGATTTGAAACAAAGCTGCTTTTTACTTGTAATTATACAATCATTCCTGTTGATCTCAATGATTACGGTGCTAATTCAGTTTCCTGCAGGAGCACTAAGATCAGCACTTTCTAAATATTTGCTCCTTTCCTTAGCTCAGACCTAACTGCTTGCGCACACCACTACTAAAATTAGATTTTTTTTAATGTTATTTAAAATTAATATCAATGAATGTAATACTCTGTATAAAGATAATGGATACAATTTCATTTATATTTATTTTTAAAATATAATAATTTTATGTAATAGCAAAATAATTCAATAATTTAATATAATTTATTTTAATTTAATTAAAATGGTATTAAATGTGCATGAAAACATCATTGAGCTAACATAAAAAATGTAAAAATTATATATAATGTAATTTGAATGGATACAGGTTGGTTTATGTTTAGATGTAAAAAAGGAAAAATAAAAGAAATGAAAAGTAAAAAAATAAATAATTCACTATTAGCTGTATATGTATTTGTATGTCAGCAGAAAAGGTGTTCACAAACAGGTGTGAGCACAAATAAATATAAATAAAGCATAACCACTTGAGAAACAATAAACAACTTTCATACAGACCTTAGACTGCAAGCAAACATCAGCATTTTTATGTAGAACGTATCCCAGATTTTATTGTAGGGTCACTTTGGTATTCAAAGAGCCCAGCAACTGGTGTTAGGATCAAACATGTAAAACTACAGGGAAGATTATGCAGACACACAAAGCAGAAGTGACGACTGGGCGAAAGGGCATCTCTGACAGCAGGGAGTCTTGTCAGGGCAAAATGTAAGCTCAGGCCCTGTCGACTTCGCAGCTGCTGCAGAACGTGTCTTACTGAGCTGTACACAGGCTGAGGATGTGCTGTGTTTCAACTTTCACATATTAAAACAGGGATCAGATAAAAAAAAACTGACATTGCTAATTAATCTGCCACGGAAATCTGTGTTCCACCTGTCCCTCAATTACAAGCACTGATCTTAAACAGCGGGAAGAGGGTCGTGCAACTAATTCCCCTCAATTACAGGAATGAATAGGTAATTAACACCACAATGCCACTGCCAAATTTTCATTGAAAGATGCCAGAAACATACCGATACACTCGGGCAGCTGTTTGTCCCACTGACCCGTGGGCTGGCAGGTGAGGACAGGAGAGCCAAACAGGTAATAGCCGGGGTTGCAGTCGTAGAATACCACCGTGCCAAAGGTGAAGTTTCCATGCTCGATCTTACTCTGCCTGATAGAGTTGGCTGGAATCCCAGGATCAGAGCAATTGACAACTGAAAACAGAGAAGAAAGGAAGAGGACAGAAACAGAGACGTGTTATTTGGCAGAAGCACTAAGCAAGTGACTTTCGGAGGAAACAAGTAGGTCAGATGCTCTATGCCTGCAATGCATGCAGAATGAGAATTTGCCATTTTTAGTATGTGTCACAGACATCCACATCCAAAAATACTATTAGGACACAGTAAAAATATCTGAATCTTTGTTAAAACATAGGACTAATCTAGAATGTAATGATTTAATTTGAATAAAAACATTTTTAAATGCTATATTGAAATATACAGTATATCTTATATAAATATAATGATTTAATTTATAATGTGAAAATAATATTATAAATAAATACATTTTTAATAAAATTTTAGTCAAACTGTGTTAGTATCATGTATCATACAGTTACATGCCATAATAAGTGAATGCACACATGCAGAATGAATTATCACAGAACATGCAATCTATTTTTGTGTAAAAACAGTATAACATTGTCTTTCCTTGCCAGGCATCAATGACATTTTTGTTAGTGTACTTTCAGCCACCAAACCCCACAATATGCAGCCACTTAGCAACATCGCAACAGCCGCTACCCCCTTCCTTACCCACAGAGTGCATTGCGGTGCTTTAATTTTGTGAGGCGGTGGATCAGGCAAAGCTCCGTGTGAATAAAAGACTTAACTTTTCTCCCCACCTTTACATGTTGGCGGTGGCTGGCTCCACTGTCGGTTGGCCTGACACTGGGCCCGAGAAGGGCCCTCCATCACGTATCCCATGTTGCAGGAGAAGCTCACCACATCATTCAGGTTGAAGCCATTGCCTACGGTACGCCCATAGATGGGGCTCCCTGGATGCCCGCAGCTGATGGCTGGAGATGACAAGAGTGAGATGTTTTAATATGGCATAAGCACCATGTTAAAAAATAAATGAGTGTAGCGCTGTGGGATGAGTTCTTTCTGGAAGCTGTTTTCTCACAACAGGTACGTATTAAATGACGGAAACATTTTTAGAGCATGATTAAATTATGGAAGAAAATAGATGTGCCCTTTATATTGATTGGTCACTGCAGGAAATTAGTTCATTTTCCCTCTGTAATTTCTAATCATTTATTTGGTAAGTTGCCAACTCAAAAGCAATAAATCAGATTCGGGTTCTCCTTGATAAAAAGGCAATTCAAAACCAGCAATACAGTCTAAATATCAATGAATAGAAACAAAGGCAGGTTTTATGAGGCAGGTCATTTTAAGTGGGACACAATCACACGTATGCATTTATCTGGACCTCTCCTGCTAAACAACATCAATTCTTTAAATGTAGGGCTCAATGATAAAGATGGCCAAGGACCAGTCAGTGTGAGTGTTTCGGGCCAGTTGCTGAAAATTGTACAGATAATGATCAATGTATGTCCATTTTTAATGCCTTGAAATCCTAAATGTTTAGCATAAGTAAGAATGTGTTAAAATAAAAAGCAGTAATGTTTTGCATCTAATGCCATAATTTTACAGCAATTTTTTTTTAATTCATGGAAATCTAAAAATGCATTGGTCTCATTATTGATAAAAATGTTTGGAATCAGCAAGACTTTTTTTTTTTTTTTTAAAGAAATTTATACATTTATTCAGCAAAGATGCATTAAAATGATCAAAAGCGACAGTGAAGACTTACATAGTAAAAAATAAAAATAAAAATACTGCCCTTTTAACTTTATATTTAGTAATAAATAACCCTGAATTTTTATTATCAAAAATTAAGCAGCACAACTGTTTTCAACATTAATTAATTAATTTCCTGAGCACCAAATCAACATCTTAGATTAATTTCTGAAGAACCATGTAACACTGGAGTAATTTCATAAACATTAAAAATCTTACAGACTCTAAACTTTTGAATGGTAGAGTATATATATCATTAAAAACCCACAAGACATTTTGTTTGGAAGTGTGAAATCTAATAGCTCTGTAACAGTCTATGTGTGAAGGGAACATTAGTCCAATGAATGAAATCCCGTTATTCTAATAGCAATGGGCAACATGGTACCATTTGTGCTCAACTGCAGGCATTTGCTGGCTGAATGAAGCGGTACATGCTGTAAACAGAAGATTCACACTCAATGCCTTCGGGTGAGAGCTGTCACTCTGATGTTCAGTTTCGACATTCAAATCCTATCGTTTATCAGAGTACATACAGACAGCAATGTAAATCAATCTAACAACAGCATACTGCCTTTTAATTACATGCCAGGTTGAGTTTACTTCATTTATATGGAGAAAGTATTAGACCTAAACTGTCAATCAGTATCAGATATGGAGCCGATGTTAGCAGTGCAAGTTGTTGTTATCTACTGTGTATTGTGACTACACTTGTAAGCCTAAAATGACAGGCCAATCCTCACGTGTCTCACCGTAGGTCTCCACAATCTGTGCTGATTAACTCCAGAGTCTAATTCATATACTGTGCTCCAGAAGGGCTCTTATTTAATTAAAGTGAAATTTCTTTCGCTGATATTACACATTTAGAGGTATATTTGCTTTTGTAATAGCTCTTCCAGCCTACAGTATATTTTGTTCCTCACTATGTGTCTTTTCTGCACTCATAAAAAGCCACAGTTAATTTGCATAATCACAGTTGTAATTTGTTTCTCTTTGCACGGAGGCAATTTCCCTTTCATTTGAAGACTCTCCGTAGCCCAAATTTCCAACCAAATCACTGTATACTAAAATAGCTGAAAATGGACCCACACATTTCCCTCTTTTTTGTATAGTACAAGCTGTGATTTTAGCTTGTAATGGAAAGCTTGTGAAATGCAGATAGCATAGATGTGACAAAAACTTTTATGCTTAAAGACCCTCTGAAATCACTTGATGAGCATGGTTTTCTTTCCTGTGTTGACATATTTCCTACTAAAATAGGAAGTGAGGGCCTTTAAATAGCCTTTAATTTACATCACAGTCGAGAACAATGACTTACTACTTGTAAATTGCTAATCAAAGGTAGGTGGTTTTAGTTAAAGGGGATCTTCCAATTCTAGAAAGCATCTGGGCATCAAATTGGACAAAATAGTGGATACGCTTGAGTGCAGGATCAATCATCAATATTTTTGCTCAGTTTTCCTAAAAAAAAAAAACTGTTTGCAATCAATGTATTTCACAAAATACATTTTAAGCATCTATATATATGCTTAAAATTAATTTTGTGAAAAATGATTGCAAACTTTTAGGAGTACACCAGCAAATAACGCCTCCGTCGCTTTGATCCGCCAGCCTGACAAGCGGGTCTGTGACTAGCGCTGCTGGGTTAGTGCTGGACCGGATGGCTGTTTTGCCGGAGCTGGATTACCTCCCCTGTTGCATAGTCGTGTGTCTATGGTGTATTATGTGCTTTTGTGCTGAGGTGTTTTTTTTTTCTGTTCTCACACTGTACTCCCCCAAGGAGTATAGTCTGGGGGTTATTTTTTCCATCTCTCTCTCCTCATGTTATGCTATAAATTTCTTAAACAAACCCCTGCATTTCACTGCTGATTGTACTTGGTATTATTGTGTATGTGACAAATAAACCTACCTTGACCTTGACCTTGAATAGACCCCCAAACAAAAAGAACTGCAAAAAACTCCAATATTTATTCATTTCATGGGGTCTTTAAATCGAGTAAACGATTAATACATCAAGTATGTCAGCTGCTATTGGTTAGATCCATTGAGGACTCACAAAGTCTGGTGCAACTTGTCTGGCATTAAAATTGGCTTTCTTCTCTTTTGCTTTATTCCACTTCAGAAAGTGAGAGATGATTTATAGATGCAAAACAGCTCTGTGATTGTTTCAGACGCCGTGTTAAAGTAATGTATTGGAGAGGAAACAATCACCATTATCAAAAGAGACATCTCAATAGCCCAGTTTTCATTGTAATTGACTGCTATTCTCTGAAAGATCATGCAGGAGATGCCACATGAATGAACGTTGAATCAAATCAAATGACAGTCAGATATTACTAAATTTGAGAAGTAGTTCTCAAACATTTTTGCTGAGGACCCAGATTTTATCTCAAGGGAACTAGACCTACAACCCATTTTAGGTCACAACCCACCTCTTGAAAAATACCAACTTTGATTTTGTATAAATAATGATACAGAATCACACAGCTTTCAAGACATAAAATTGTAGGATCAGCCCTGATTGCCCTGACAGCCATAAAATTGTAGGATCATCACTCGTGTCCCTTAAAGGGGTAGTTCATCCAAAAAGGCAAATGACAGAATTTGTATTTTCGGGTGAACTATCTATTTAATAAACTGGAAGATGATGTGGATAAATCCTGCAGCCTCAAATACTGCAGTTACTTCACTCCTTTCCCTGCAGCTCCTTTTTATCAGCTCATTTCATCTAAATGTTCTTCAAACAAATAAACGCCCCCATTGAAGTGAGGCAGACTTGCTGCAGTGCGTGTCTGATAAATGTAGGCTTTGAGCATGGACCCAGTGTGTCACTGTGCAGTGGGAGATGACAGTGACGGCACATTTTTTAATATAAATAGCTCCCTAAATACAGAGGGCTCTTAAGGTGGATTCTTTAAATGCCAGTGCCATTTAAGAAAGAGAAACAGAGCTCTGAGGAGTGTCTGTGTCATGATGACATGTCCCCTTATGCTTGTTTACAACAGAGTTACTTCTCTGTGTCCCAGATGTAGTTAAAAACTGCAACAGTAGGATGAGCTAAAATTAGGGCTATCGATTGATTCAAAGCTTTCACTGAATTAATTACATGTTAAGCTTATTGATTATACCCCATATGAGGATATTATTGCTGTCAAACGATTAATCGCGATTAATCACATCCAAAATAAGTTTATGTGTATATACTGTGTACAGTGGGGGAATTTTTTTTTGATCCCCTGCTGATTTTGTACGTTTGCCTACTGACAAAGAAATTATCAGTCTATAATTTTAATGGTAGGTTTATTTGAACTCAATGGACTCGACGGTATCGCCGGTGATACCAGCTCGTTTTTTTTAAGATCAGTGCAAAAGATACTAAAAATACTCTGTTGATTTTGGTCACACAAATAAGTGTTATACATCAATCGAAACTGTTAAGTGTCTACTTTTATTTGCGTACACTCAGAATAACAACAAAACTTTGTGGTTTTGGAAAAAAAAAGAAAACAAACAGGGTGCGCTCTCTGTCCTCTCCGTCTCCGCGAACTGCTTTTAAAAACACGTCACTAAAATGAAGTGTAACTCAGCGAAAACTCAACACACAGACATGGGAGTTATATCTATAGAAAGCTTGAAGTGTCTACTTAGTAAGTCTACTTAAGAAGTAAGTCTTATCGAAAACAAACATTCTGTCATGAAGTAATCCGTATGAAACCAACACAATGTTCAGTCTTTCCGGTCTAACTCTCGCGGCTCGCGCCGTTCATATGTAAATATCCACATGAGACACGCGCTCATGGAGACGCCCAACACAAACAAAGAGTGAGGAGAGCGTTACTGTTAGTTTCTGCAAGAAGATGAGCTCAGTAAAGGCTGGATTTCCTTCAAAAGAAGAACAATATTTCATCCAGTAGTGGAGATCAATCTGATGAGTAAGTAATGTTTATTTTTTGCATTAGTTAACGTGTTATTGTGACATAAACTTGAACACATTACTAGTTGGGTTTTTCCCAAACTACAACATGATGAATGATACGTGTCTAAGAATGTTTAGACCATGTTTATTATTAATACTCCGTTCACAAATAGATTTCAATAGCGTGCTAAACAATAATAATTAGTTTCTCAGATATAAAATATCCTTTTTTATAGTACAAAGCATGCATGAGGCTATGGCTACAGAATCATAACCTTGGCTACTATAAAATCATACATACTAGGCTATATGACTACAAAATCATAGTTGGGTTTTCCCCAAACTATAATTCCTGACTACAATGTTTGAAATCGAGTAAAACATGTTGAATATGAAAGGTAATTAATTGTATTTAAATTTCTTACGGCGCGATGAGGTTTTCATGCTCTATATAAAACAATAAAAGTAGTATGAGTGTACACTGTAACATGATGAATGCTACGAGTCTAAGTATGTTTAGAACATCTTTATTATTTGTAGCCTACTCTGTTCAAAAATAGATTTTAATAACGTGCTAAACAATAATAATTCGTTTCTCAGATATAAAATGTATTTTTTTACGATAGAACAAAGCATGCGTGAGTCTATGGCTACAAAACCTATATATATATATATATATATATATATATACAGATGCTCCTGATACTAACATGCTCACAAATGTTTTTTTTGGTTGTTTGTATTTTATTGAATCAGATACCTGCACCACAGATGAATCCTGATGTCTCTTCAAACTGTTTTCCTCTGAGAGCACTGTACCATCATCAGATGTTCAACTACACTGATATTCTATGGTAAAACAAGCTCCTTGACTACTGATTGTTTTTTCTTCTTGAATCCATGGAAAGCAGCAGAAACTTCTATATAAATATACACAGTACACATACATATATTATGTAAACAAAAACTTTTATTTTGGATGCGATTAGTCGCGATTAATCGCTTGAAAGCACTAATTATTATATGTTATTTCCATATTATTAAACATACAGGCCAGATACACATTGACACATTTTTTTTAAATTAATTTGACTAATTTATTGTTTTTAACTGACATCTGTAGCTAAAATATATATAATTGTGTCTGTCTATTTCTTAACCCAGCATTTGGTGCTTTAGGCCCTCTGTCTGATTTAATCTATTCATGGATTCAGTAATTTTCCACAGCTTGTCTGAGAGAGAAATGCACGAGTCCATAACTCACAGACGCAGATGGGCAGCTGTCCGGACCAGTTGTGGTCTTGTTGGCAGATGCGCACAGAGGAGCCGATGAGGCGGAAGCCGGAGACGCACTGGTACACTATCGTGTCTCTGTAGCCGAAGTTCTCCCCGATCACCTGACCGTTGACGATCTGTTCGGGTAAACCACAGTGGCCGGCTGAAAGGAGAGGAAAGAGAATAGAGAGTGATTAAAGTGAAAGCTACATTACACTGTAAAATATTAACATCCAATGCTTTTAGAGAGACAGACTGCTTCATGTAATTAAGTGTTTAGTGGAGTGCATGTAAATTAAAAAAAGTGAGACCTTCAGTGGAGCAGGAGAAAGAAACATGATTGAGGTCAAACGCACTTCAAGCACTTAGACACTACAGTATGTTTGTGTATTGCTGTTTAAGTCTGGGATCAGTAAGATTTATTTTAAAAGAAATTAATACCGTTATTCAAGCAAGGATTGCTGATCTTTTGAACCTTCTATTCATAAAAGAATTGTAAAGAAATGAATCATGGTTTCCACAAAAATATAAGCACCACAACTGTCTGAAGCATTGATGATATACATTCACACTTCCATTTATATTATTTTATAGTGAAGGCATTAATTACAAAATGTGGTACAGTAATAATAAACACACAACTTCTGAATGGTTACTACTAGAAACTAGGATAATGACGATTCTGTCACACTTAAGGTTTAAAAATCAAGTTGGACCGCTGCCAGGCAAACATGTCTGAAACAGCAGATGTGAACAGCAGCAGTGAATGTACACCACATTACCCAAGCAGCGCGTCTCTGTTCCACTCCACAGACCAGAAGATAGACACTCTCTCACAGTAGATCCCACCATCATATACCCATTGTCACATGTAAATATGGCTGTGGCCCCAAAGGAGGTCTGAGTTCCAATTTTCTTGCCACTGGGAGGCGTGGCCAGATCCCCACATGAGATGACTGCAGAGGGAAGAGAGAGGGTAAGACAAACAAGGACAATCTGGAAAGCTTAAACATTTGACTAACGGAGCCAAACAGCTGTTGGATTGAAGTTGAATTACACACTTACTTTGGCAGTGGGGCCTTTCGTTCTTCCAGCTCCACACACCACTGGCCATGCACTGAATGTGGGCGGGGCCTAAGCGGTAATAGCCAGGATCACAGGTGAAGATGATTTTGGTCCTGTACTCATAATGCGAACCGTTAACGATCCGCCATCTTCCATGTTCCAGAGAGAAAGATCCGATACTTGGGCAAACCACAACTGCACAGCAAATACACCAAAATCAATATTCAGAATCCTATGGCCACTCATTAGTATGGTGTCAATATTTTTTTAATGATTTTGTTTCAAAATTTATTGAGCTGCCATTCTATTTTCATAGGTATCTGCCTTCTAAGGCAGCATTATAACTAAACTGATTTGACGGATTTGGAATGGTAGCAACTCCATGTGTCAATCAGCATTATTCACAGTTTCATATTCACAGTTTTCACAGTTCATATCACTAAGCTAACTCTGTGATACTCTAATAAGCATAAATAAAAAGCACACACACAAATACAGGGTAAGAATTAACTTACTTTTTTGCATCAAACTTAAGTATATTTACTATTTGAATATTATATCTTAATCCTAATGTATTATGGGATTGCTTTCACCACAAAGGATAAATGCAATGCTGCTTTAGAATTTTTTGTTAAATAGAAGGCAAATACAAATCTTAGAAAGCAAAGCCTTTAGAAACAGGCTTTGTGTTGAGGTTGATGCTTAAAATGCAGCCTAAGTAGGCAGCTCACGTTTTTGAAACAGAGGCATCATTTTGGCAGATATAATTGGCTCATTAATAAATGATGATTAAAGCTGAAGCAAAGAGATCTCTCAAAGTCCCTTTAAGGCAAGTCGATTCACTCAGCGGCCATCTTGTTATGCCCCAGGCAGCTATTTTTGTTTTAGCCAATAGGGATACAAGCACAGCTCCTGATTACTTGAATGAAAAACTGAAATTTCCAAAACTGTTTGTCTAAATTATGTTTTAATAACACATTCCAAATCAGCAATAAAATCTGACAACAACAGTATCATAAAATGTGCTTTACTTGCTCAAATAATACAAAAAAATATTTTATTTTCCAGGCTGGACCAATTAATTCACAACCTAGAGTAAACATCCTCTATTAAAAGGGGATTATTTCTGTGTACAAGTCTATCTCATTCCTCTCATACTGTCTCTTGATCTCTTTATCTGCTGTAAAATTCATGCTGAAGGGCTTCTGCATCTCTATGAGCGAGCGTGCCTGTACCTGAGCAGCGAGGGACTTTGTTGTGGTTGCTCCAGGTGCCGTCAGGCTGGCACACAGCACTGGTCAACTCTTTGGAGGACAGCCGGTAGCCATCATTGCAGAAGTAGGTCACACGTGTACCCACTGAGTAGTCCATGGCAAGCACTCCTCCGTTCACAGGAGCCTTGGGCACCCCACAGGAGACAGCTTATGGGTGTGAAAATGAGATAGACATATGGAATGTTAAGTAATAAGTTGAAAATATAATTATGACAAGATAATTAAAAAAAACCTCTCATCATTGCTTATTACCCCATTAGAATATTTCACCATCAGAGCATTGAAAATTGGTTATTCGATTGGCTGGTTTTACAAGATGTAATTCGACCTGCTTTTCAGGTGCTTATGAACACGTAGCGGTTTTATTAAAGGTCAATACTACGTTTATGAGCAAAAAAGTCATTATAGATATTTTGGCCAAAAGGAAGTGGTCTGTGCGCACGAGCATTTGATTTTAGGGATGCATGGTATAACCGATATTTGTACCATATCGGTTACCAGCTGAGAGAGAAGACATTTATCTTTATAATCTTTATATTTAATAACACTGTGAATTGAATATCCATTCTCAAATGAATATCCATTTTCCAAGCTGTACATTATAATGTTGTGATGCCTAGATTCAACAGTTTTTTATTTTATTTAAAATGTAATATCATCTATAACAAGAAAATAATTATTGGCTTATTGGTGTTGGCCTGAATTTTAACATCAGCACATTCATGTTTCATAAGAATTATAATAAGAATAAGAAGAATGGCACACGACCATCCCCAAACTAAAGTTGCCCACAAAATTTAATGCACAGAATACTTTAAAATGTCACTGTATGGATTTACATTAAGAACTGGAATTAAGGAGTCTAGTCAATTCATTAACTGTAAAGTCACTCAAGTTTAAACTGAATTTTTTTTTTAAAAAGGTAAATACTGTATTAAAAGTATTAAATGAAAAGTCCAAGAAGGGCAAAAGAAAAATGACTCTAAGATTTCAGACAATCAAAGTCAAGGTTCGTCTGTATATAAAAGCAGATCTTTTTCATAAACAATGAAATAGCACTCAAGGAGTTGAACTATTCCACTATGGGCCTGTTTACACCTGGTCACTTCATGTGTTTTCTCTGATTGGATATCTATCTGATTTGTTAAAAAGTTTCCATTTACACTTGGCCACATAAATGTGTCTTCGCAAAACGGATATAAATCCGTTCTTCAATTCCCGCACTATATGCAAATTTAACTGAGTTCACGTCAATGAGAGCAAAAGATATGAGCTGCATTTTATTCATTATCAGCTAATTTCAATATCAGAGACCGCAACATGAGCGAGCGCGGCATCAGCACTGGAAAGATAGGTTAGTCTCACTACTTTTAATGAAGATGATTGTGTGTTGAGCATCTGCGACTTACTTTCAGTTTCATTCGCAGCAGTTTGCGCGTCGGCTTGCTGAAGAGATACTCAGCTACTCGTCTGCGGTGACGCTTGTTGCATTAGCACTGTAATATCTGACTATAACATGCCATATAGCCTATAAAACGCTCTCACACGTTTATTCTTTTAATATTTTGGGAGGAGTAAAATTAGCATATGTGGTTTCAACAACCAGATGCATTTACACTTGTCCAGTTTCGCCTGGAATGCGGCCCAGACACTCTCCTGAAGTGGTTTGAGCGATCGGATTTATATCCGTCTCGAATGTGTTTCGGAGGGCATTTACACCTGGTCTTTTCAGGATCGTATAGCTATCCGATCAGAAAAAATGCATGAAGTGACCAGGTGTAAACAGCCCCTATAACTATGCTTGTCATCAGTGTGGCAAACCAGCCAATGGAACATTCTATCTCGCTTCTTGTTCTCCTTCTCCCTTACACAAGCAGCACTGGAACATATTATTTATTAAGGCACAGTACTTCAAGATGACGCTAAGTATGAATCATTGCTGTGCAAAAGCCCTCTAGATTTATCGAGCAGCAAAACCACCGGTACATTTGAGAAACAAAGCTACAGCCCTAACCATCCGACTGTCAGTGCTCAGCCATTAGAAGCTGAACAATAACCTCCCAGCAATTAAAGAGCACATATCAAGTATAAAGCCGTTTCTCACCAAGAGTGGCCTTTGACAGTGACGCAAGAAGAACTCTTGTTGCTTTGGTTTAGGATAACAAAAAAGTACCCACATCGCTTTTGGAAGTTTACAGAGTCATTTAAGTGTCACTTGATGTTAGTGGCACCAGAGCCCGTGGCCCTTAGAGGGAGTAGGGGCCCATTCTGTCACATTAGTGTAGGAGCAGAGGCCCTGCATGAACACGCCGCCTCAGAAACTATTTAGTCAGGCTCATCTACTCTACTATGAAGCTGCGCCTGGGAGAATAGGTGGAGCAGGATAAACGACACAGATGGATAAAGAGAACTCTGAAGATTAGTCATTAAAGTGACAAATGAAACAGATCATGAATAAACAGTATCAGTGAGAGGAGCGGCGACAGTAATTACTGCGTCTCCATCACTGACCATAAAAGCTTGTTAGAGATGCGTCAGGAAAATTACAGATCATATCTGCAAGCACTGAATTACTACCTGCTGACTTTAAAAAAGGTCTGTTGGGTGTTTTAGTCAACAAGATACAGGTGTGAAAAGAATACAAGTTCAATGCAAGTTTAATACTTGATTGACAGCAATTGTGGCATAATGTTGATTGCCATAAAATTGATTTTGACTTGCCCATCTTTTTTAAAAAAAGGCAAAAATCTAGGTCACATTGAGGCACTTACAATGAAAGTGAATAGGGACAATCTGTAATTGTTAAAATATTCTCTGTTTCAATAGTAGTCACAAAACGTAAACAATATTAGTGTTCACATTATTTTAGTTAGATAAAAGCCTTTTCTTTGCAAAGTCTTATTCAATTTTAAAACTTTTTTGCCATGAAATCATAAAGCCTAAAACTCTAAAATGACTGCAAAAATTACAGGAATGTTACATCTTTTTAAAAATACAATTATTAGCTTCACGTATAAGTTTTAAAATTCTGCAGAAATTGGTCCCTTCACTTCTATTGTAAATGCCACACCGTATCCTATTTTTTTGAGGGGAGAAAATGATTATTTAAATCAAAATGAATACGTTCCCATATCCCAGCTGAATATGAAGGAAAAAAACGGTTTGAAAATGGTCATTGTTTTTGCAAATCAGAAAAAGTTGGCGCTGGTAAATAACATCAATGTCGATGCCGGTTAAATGGCTAATGATCATAAAGTATTGAACCTTTAACGTACTTGGGTTATCAGCACATTCAACCCAAAATGGACTAGTAAACATTCTCATTTGCTGTGTGTTACCTTGGCAAGCAGGAACCGGGGCATCCCAGGCATAGAAGCCGAAGGGGGTCTTCTTGCAAACGGCGGTGCTCTTCCCAATAAGCTGGTATCCACGGTCACAGGCCCAGCGTACCAGGCTGTTTAGGTGTCCTCCGGTCTGGCTGCTTATAGATCCATGGAGAGGAGAGTCCGGGGTGCTGCAGTACAGAGCTGTTCATACAGACAGATAGAAACAAGACCCCATCAGTTCCTTAATCACCACCCAGAGCAGAGCCCTGTGACACGGGGCTCATTCACTCATTCAGGCACATAGAAGTTCTGCTTATAAAAGGGGTTCAATACTTTCTGAAGGCACATAGAAAAGCCTTTCTGCTTTAATAACATACTGTAAAACTCCTATGTGCCTTATTCAACATGCCTCAGCCTGGTGTTTTGGAGACATTTGGAGACAGGCTGCAGATGAATATTTTATCATTTGTGAAAAGGTCACATTATTTGGTTTATTACTCTTTTCGCCCACTGAAATTTAGCAATGCAATTTATATTACAGAAGATCATTCTGGAAAGAAATAATACTTTTTTAAATCCTGCAAAATTTAACTTTTAAAAGACACAGTTTTAAAAAAAATGCATGAATTTAATTGCATCTGCCAAAATTATGACCTTTCCTCAAAACTGACTTAAAAAGTTTCAGTCACTTATGCAATTTAACCAACTGTTCCACAGGTGTAGTTCATCACATTAACATCTTTTGTCCTAATTATAAAACAGCAGACTGTATCTATGTTTCATATGAAAGGTCCTTTTGCTACATTTATTTAAAAACAAATGGTTTGATTTATCTAATGTAATGGAATCCACAGTGTGGGGCATACGTGTATAAATGCTTTTTGGAGTCACTGTATACATAATATGCCCATATTTATCAATAATTTTGCTGTAAACAAATGCATTTGTACAGTAATTTCAAATATGCATCTAAAATCTGAAAAACGAGGACCTTTCAAAAAAACTGTTATTATTGAAAAAACCAACCAACACCACCGCACATATTTTAATGGTTTAATAATTTAAACTCATTTTTGAAAAATACTTATGTAGTCTCACATTAGCATGCCATGCATAAACAGTGCATTCAGAATGAGTAAAAGTATTTATTTTGCTCTTATGTAACAAGTCAAATGAATTGATTTTAAATAGGATTATTTCTTCTGACTTCCACACAATTCTCTAAAATAAAATGAAAAAGATTGCTGTAAATAAAAAGGTGGACCCAAATTAATTAAATTTATCTGGAAGATAAAATCTTTTTTTTTTTTTTTTTTGCTATAATAAAAATAATTGCTTCAAAGAAAAGATTGATGGACCCAAATGAATGAATATCTAGAATATCTAGAATATCTTCAGTAAGAGATCTGAAATTTGGACTAAGACAATTTAGCAGGACAAATGAACCAAAGATTGTAGCAAATACTACAAAATAAGGTCTTGAACAGAAAGTGAGAATTCTGGAATGGCCTTCCTGGAGTGTGGATTACTCTTCAAACCCTACATGATACATGTATTGAATGGTTAGAGCAGAGATAAAAAATATTGTGTTTTAAAATATGTTTTACAATCTGATGGTGTAAGGGATCAGAATGTGAGAAGATTCAAGGGGGTGAATACTTTCTGAAGGCACAGTAGTCACACTCGGCTTGAAACCAAACATAAGCACATCAATAACCATGTCAATCAAACTCAGCGAGAGACCTTGACAGCAACAGAGAGCTCCACAGACAGAAAGAAGCTTTCATAACGTTAGAATTGGCTCTACCCAAGTTTCACAGCAGACTGTGAGTGAATTCAAACTGATTCTCAGCCTTTGAACTGAAACAAAGTATTAACATGTTGATGTGGAAATTTTTAGATCCTAATGACGGAAATGAACAAGCCATTCATCATTGATTTCACCAGCCAAAAACAACTGACAGGAGGCTAAAGCCTGAAAAGCACTTTGAACGTGGGATGTCAGTTTGCATTTCATCTCAGTTCAAAGAAACTCCGAAACGCACGGCCTTACATGACTTTCTTCTGCACCTGCACCAATCACAGAAGTGTGAAGAGGATGTAGGTACGATGCCTATTTATATCTCAAACTGGCAGGATAGAGGAAGTGTAAGCATCTGACCTCCGTTCGCACGGGCACCTTATTCGGTTAAATTCACTCCAGGCTTCAGTTGAACGGAAGTTCAGCCAGGATGTGCGGCCCTAACAACAGTTAAATCTGAGTTCAGAACGTCCAACTGTGATGGGAAACAAAAGTGAGGTGAGCACTGCTGGCACCCTCCAGCAGAAATGGCCTTCCTGAAAGGAATCAAGCCCTTTTGATGGAAAGTCAGTGAAGAAATATTGCTAAGTGATAATATGTTGCTCACTGCAAAGAGCAAGAGCAAGACCAAGTAAAGACAAGCTATTGACTTGTGAGGTAGGGTGGATTTTATAACACTCCAAAGCACTTAGAGAAACTAAAATCGACATGCAGTGTTGATATGAGAATAAATTTCAGCACCTGCCACTGCAGCAATGTGATATGCACATTACCACTCAATAAAGTACACAAAAAAAGTCTTTATTTGCCATATGACCATGTGAATTAATAGAGTTATAGGAACAGTCCCCTGGAGCAACCCGAGGTTAAGTGCCTTAGGCACAATGGTCATAGCTCAAGGATTGCCCCAGGATCGCCCCTTGTTCGGGTTTGAACCTTTTGGTTACCAGCCCAGATAATAGAATGAATAATGATGTTATATAGTAAAGGTCTCAGTATTTCATTTCTTGAAAATTGCACATACACAAAAACAAGGACAGATAATAAAAATTACAAATAACAACAATATGTATTTTTCATCTGCAAAAATTTACATTAAAATTTATATAGAGCAGTGTCTAAAATTGAGACCATATTTAAAATCTAGGTTTTTAAATCTAATTTAAATCTGTGATAACATTTTAAGATTTATTTAAAGCAATGCTATAATACAATAATACTAGTGGTGTCAAAATTATCGCGTTAACGCGGGAGATTATTTTTTTCAGATTAACGCGTTAAAAATATTTAACGCAATTAACGCAGGGGCGGGGCTAGGGTTGGCCACCCCATTCACAACTGCTGCCTCTGTCTCTTTTTTCTTGAAAAGGATTGCGTTTATTTAGATGCAGAACGTCTTTATGACCACATCAAACGGGAGATGTTTCAGACGTGCACTCTAACGTCACCGCCGCGCCAGGCGCGAGTCAAATGAGCGCTGAAAAGATACTGTGCTTGTAGCGCGCGCTCTTCAAATACACGCACAAAGGTGACGCTGTAGCCTGTATCATTTCATATCAAACAGCGAAAGAAACTAAGTGCATGCAATGTCCTAGTTATGCCGTCAGTTAAGGCATGAAGTTACCAAAAAGGCGATTAAAGCTGCCTTAAATCTGTGCATGCATGCAATATGTGTCACATTTAAGAACATGTCTCTGAAATGGTTTTCAAAACTTTCCTGAGGCACCCCAGCACTGTCTCCCTCATCTAACACACGCGATTCAACTCGTCTGCTCATTAGAAGAGACTTTAAGACCTGAAGTGGGTCAGAAAGCAGCAGCAGCTTTTAAAGCAATAGCAGGCAAATAATAATAACCAGCTGCTGTGATGTCTATTAATCCAAGAACAAAAGAAAAAAAAGAGGAAATCAATAACTTTTATAGCTTTAAGGGGTTCATCTATATTTAATTTAGAATTTAGTGTTTGGTTACTATTCATTTTCTGTATATTTCTGCTGAAGGGCACAGGTAGCTAAATATGTCATTTATTGTAATGGGTTTGTGTGAAGATTGTTTTAAGTTCACTTAAATTAGAAGTTAAGTCTAATAAATGTTAAACTTGATAGCTCTCAATTATACTGTAATGCTGAATGGCTACAGTCAATGGTTATATATATACAATTTTATAGTTATATCAGTGATGCTGGCCTTCAATTATAATAAAGAAATATAAAAAATATACTGTCTTTATGTTGTTTGTACATTGTACATTTGAAGATTGAATGTGAAATTATTGCAATATAAAAGGCTATTTAAAAACTTTAATGTTAGGTGGGATTAATCGCGATTAATTTTAGAAAAATGTGCGATTAATTAGTTGTTTTTTTTAAATCGATTGACAGCACTAAATAATACAAATTAAAATAAAATAATAACATTGATTTTTCTTCATCAAGATTTTACATGACATCTTATAAACAGTGGTGTCTAAAATAATGATCAAATGTGATAAAATAAAAAAATGATAAAATAATGGTCAAACGTTCTAGTCTTCTTTGAAGCACGGGATGCTCTTTGAATCATTCTCGAGTCATCCTGAATTACATGATCATGAGGTTTAACAAACTTTGTTATTACACAGACTTAAGAGGTGGTCATGGCCATGAGAATAGTGCATTTCCCATGTCTGTAAAAGGTATTTTCGTAGAAAAAACACAGAGACACTAGGGAAACTATCTGCTTTAAGTGACCACAGAAAGCCCTTACCCTGTAGATTTGTCTGTCCCTATTCAGTCTGCTCTACTACATTTGAGCACACACACTCAAGCTTGAGGAATTGAAAGGTAAGGTGTGGTAAAAAAAAAAGAAAGAAAAAGAGTGCAATATGTGTACTTTGAGTCCCCAGGTCTTTGGTTGACATCCACAACGGCAAGTGTAGCATTCACTTAACCACGGTGCACTATGGGGCCAATGGGTCTCAGCCCTTTCTTGTTCTGTCAGCATGACTTTTTCAGAGAAACTGTAAAGTGCATGACCTAAACGGCAAAGGACATTTGTCAAACATATATGAGCTGAAGTAAAGTAGTGTGTACCTCTCTCTTGGGCAACGAAGACAAAATAAATCTATCAAAGTACCTAACAGACAAAGTCACTTCTACAAAGAAATGTTATCAGCAGGTACATGTCCATCTATGTTCACACAAATATACACAAACATATACATGTGCATGCACTCACACTCATATGATTCTGACAGACATTGGTAGTTGACCTATAACATGCAATAACTTTTTCTCCATCAGTATGCAGATTTTAGATTTATATTAATAATAAAATGTATATAGAAGAAATGCAGGGTCAAGTAAATAATGACAATTTTGATTTATTGATTTTATGATTAATTGTGATCTATTTCTTTAAATTATCCTGCAGTTTGAAAAAGTTTTAAATGGGGATGCATCAATTTTAAAAGTCTGGCCAAAACCAATAAGTCAATAATTACAGTATTTTTATGTTATGGCTGACAACCAATAAATGGCTAATGTTGAAATTCTACAGTATTTTGTCCAAATAAATGAAAAATAAAATACTAAAAACTACATACAATCAAACATAATACCGCACAGTATAAAACATGGACATTCATTTTGAGATTTGTTACAGATTAGTATTGACAGTGTTAATAAATTATTAGTGTTTTTAAAGTTTGTATTAGACAAGGTATTCGAAATGCAAAAATAGGAGATATTATGTATTATTTGTAATTAAGAGTATAAGAAGTTACACTGCAGGTCATCTACCCCAAATTATTTTATGTCAAAAAACACACTTCCTCAACTCAAAGTATACATGCTCATTCAAATTGAAGACCAGAGATGGAAAGCGTGCAAGCAATAAAGAGATTTAAATGGATACATACTTTGATACTCACCGACATAGCGGATGTGGAACCCCCTCTTATTGGTGCCATGGTCAGCTGACCAGCGCAGAAGAAGCTGGTGGCCAGTGGTGGTGATGTTGAAGGGTGTGGGGAGGTCACCACTCAATGTAGCCAGTGTCTGACTATGAATTGTGGGTCCTTTAAAAGAAATAGAAGAGAAAGACAATTTGCAGGAGGACTGTTACACCAAATTACACCTGTCAAAAAAGATGAAACTCACAAAAGAACCTAATGCTTAGGTGGAACACAATTTGACTAAGGCTTTTGAAATTACTTTTTGAAAAAATATCTCGGAAATGGGAAAAGCAGACAAAGTGTAGATAATAACAGCCGTGGCTACAAATGGTGACTACCCTGTGAAAGGCATATTCACACTCTTATTAGACTAATATCAATTCAAGATTCACTTTTCATGTTGCATTTTTTAAAAAAAAAATACAGTGAAAAGAAAAACAATTTTATCACTTTGTGCAGCGTGTGAACTCAGTGTTGCATATGTTGCAGAAATCTCTATAAATTAAACACTTTTACAATAACAGACTAGTTTAAGTGAAAAAAAAAAGTTTACCATCAAAGACTTCCAGAATGTCGTATTCCTTCTCTGTCTGGAAAAACTCAAAATACAGGGTGATATTGTAGCCCTTCTCCACGTTGATGCTCCAAGAACACATCTGTAGGTTGGGGTAACTGTCTGGATACCCAGGGCTCAAAATTACCCCAGATGAGTCAAATCGGACATCATGAGCAGGACATTGCACTGTGGGGGGGGGGGGGGGGAAGACACATTTTTATTAGTTATTGATTTTGTACAAAGCAGATAATTATAGGGTTCGTGTATCAACAAGATGGGCATATTTTATATGGTACTACTCTACTTCATATTTCATATGTTACAACAAAGTTACACTGTTCAGTTCAGCTAAACTAAACTAAAAAACAGCGGAACTAATTTAAACTCAGCTCAGAGAAATTAAACTAGAATAGACAAAACCCTCGACTTAACAAGCCTAAACTTGGCTAGGCTAGACTAAATTAAATTAACCTAACCAAATTTGATGAAACTAAACTGAAAACAGTTCTAGATAAGACAAAGCTCCACTCGACTCAGCAAACCTCAACTCCACTAGACTACATTAGCCATACCAAACTAGACTAAACTTAATAAACCTGGATAACGCAACAAAAGTGTACATTTGACTCAATAAACCTAGACCTGACAAAACTAAGCTAACTCACTAACTAAACTAAATTTAACTGATATCAACTCAATAAAACTAGATAAGCCAACACTCCACTCAACAAATCTAAACTCGACTAGATTAGACTAAATTAACCTAACCAAACTAAATAAAACTAGACTAAACACAAGACAAGACTACATTTGACTCAGTCCTAGACAAGACTAGGACGGCTCAGAGAAATGAAACTAAACTAAAGTGGACTATACTTGACTCAACAAAATTAAATTAATTAACTAAACCAAATTCAACAAAAATAAAGCTAAAGTCAACTAAACTAAACTAAATTCCAAGACTAAAGTTGTAGAACAATAAACCAACTGAATTACTTTAGTTCAACTGTTAATGAAATTAGGCCTGGTATCTATTGATCTTATTAATTCCTTAGATTTAAAGCAGCAAATCATTTGCCTGGGACCATATTTCCTCAGAAACTGTAGATGGTGGCAATCATCTGTCATCTTGGAAAAAACAAAAGAAGCCACAATTTTTCATGAAGTCAGCCTGAAATGTTACATACTTTGCAAAACACTTCATGAGCTCTCCTGCTCCATGGCTCACTTTGTTTATCCTGCTCCGAAACTGCTTTAATGTGCATGACAAATGATTGAACTACCGTTTCCAGGCACTTTCCTGAATCTAAGCACAGGACAAATTCTAACAAAGTGAGTGCTCTCTCGTGGGGATGCAGGGAGAAGGATGGATCCATGAAAGATTAATGGCAGCAGCTGTTTGAGCCACTAAACTCCAAGAGCTGCATCACTCATCAACAGCGAATGTGAGGGAAGGAGCAGTGACAGGGAATGACTGAGCTCTTCATGGGCTATCAGCAATACTGCCTCTGATCACATTTTACCCTCCATTACATGTATGATGCTCGTCTGAGTGATTTGAGCTCATAGTCTAGCCATCGCAATATCCTGCCATTTACTTGTGGACGGAGGTTGGACGTTTCCATGGCAACACGCTCTAACACGCTGAAACCTTTAACCTCAGTTCTGCGCTGTTCCGCTGTCTAAAAGAGGATGCATTAGACACATAATCCTGGTAAATGGAAGCTGGTGGGTCTGTGTCATTTAAGGGGCTTTGTTCTTGAAGAGCATGCCCACCTTGGCAGGAAGGGGGGTGTCCGTCCATCTGTAGCCGTTCTCCCAGCCTGCATGTCAAAATCTCGCTCCCCACCAGGGTGAATCCGGGGTGACAGCGATAGCGGATAATATCACCTGAGATGCAAAGAGAGAAAGAGAGTCGCAATGATTAAGCGTCCGTTTAATTAGGTGGGACAGCGAACCTCCTTGGTTTTAATGGAGATAGATGCCACAGATATGGGCGTGATGTATATATTTTAATGTTAAACTTGAAAAGGTTTATAATTGAGCTGTAAAACAGCAGCGTTTGCAGCCCTGTCTAATGAATTGCTTGTATTGGCTTTGCATGTCAACCCCGCCACCATCGCCTATCTAAAAATAATCACGTGTAAGCACCTGGAAAACATCAAACGTGTGACGCATTGAAGCGTTCCTATGCGCAGAGGCATTCCTATGCACTGCCAGTGTCTAGGCAACAGGACAAAGTGAATCTCGTTTACAGTATTGGCCTAATTTCCATAGCACCAGAAAAGCCAGGTTTGATCATTCGTGTCAACATGCCTGTGGGTGAAACGCTTGTGTTACAAACGGGTCTTGTTTAGGGTACTATTTTAGTTGTCACTTTGGAACTGAGGCCAGATGACAGCTGGCTGGAATGAGTTGAGACTCCTGTAACAGGTGGAGTGGAAATGTATGACATTTTTTGCACTGAACATAAATTGCATAAAAATCCCAGTTCCTGATCTGATTTAAAAAAAAACTCTTAATGGAGAATTTCCCCCAAAAATGAAAATTCTGTCATGATTCATGTGCCCTCATGTTGGATCTTCAAGAGCCAATCTACAAATGGCTTACTTTATATAAAACGGGATATGAGAACATAAAAAAAAACGCTCCTTGGTTCAAGCCAACCTGAACAGAATCAGAACCACTTTTATTAACAATAGCATATACATGTGTTCATACCTATCTCCAACTCATTATCCTCCATCAGGATATCTGCATTTGCCACTTCTGGTGGAGGCTGGCAGACTCGTAACTGGTAGGCTGCAAAACAAGAGAACGAAAGATGTGGTTACAAAGATTTGAGGAGTTATGTAACAAAAAGTATATATAAAAGCAACAAATATTTTTATTTAGCATTTATGCATTATTAATCAATGTATTAATTTATACAAAAGTTCCCTAAAGTTCTCTTTGCCCCACCCAATGCCCCATCTCAAAATAGTAAAAATAAATTTCATGTGAGGGCGAAAGATTTCCCCAAGCTAATTTTTGAACAGGTTCAAACAGGTCATGCAGATTCAATAGAAAGATGCTTGGTTTGAAAGAGACTTCTTTTTGAACTGTGCTTCATACATCACTATGCTGAAGTTTCACCAAAATTGTGCTAATGCCACTGCACGTTTGTACATGTGTGTGGTAAACTTATTTTCATGTTAAACACTTTATCACATCAAGACAATGAGCCAATCACAGCGACATGAAAGCACTGCCTCCTCACGTGACTTTTTACCCCTTATATTGACGCCATTTTTTAGGAAGGAAAGGTAGTTGCTGCACCCCTAGCATCGCTTTTGCGCAGACAAATATTGATGTAAATAATATTAAATGTCATATTTCGTAATGCTTCTCATTTTATTTTGGTACCGCCCATTATTTTCCACTGAAATCTTTCGCCGCCTTTGAAAAAACACCCTGGCGCAGTGTGACGTTCGGCACAGTTGCGTTGGCATCTAGTCAGTACTAATGACAGAGGAACCTGCTGTGACAAATAACGATGTGATTAAGTAGGGTGACACTGAGGCGCATGGAAGGGTGACTATCACTGCACTACGGGCCGCTCTGCAACGTTAGCACAGAGCCTCATCAATCGCTTACATCTGACAGCGGATACACGCGCTAGCAAGTGAGCGTGTCACAGTCGTTGAAAACGCCAAGAACAAAACGACCCGCATAATGAGCGAATCACTTAAGAAGAGAAGGAATTAACCGAACATTTATCCGGCTACGGATTGCATGAGTAATGCATTTGTTGTGCGAGTATAACAGTGCTGCGGCCCTTTGTGCAATGTATAGATAGCCACGAGTGTTGATGATAATTACCAGGTAGCTTTGCACAGCGTAATTGGCAAGTTAATTATTCTGGTGTTAATGAAAACTGCGAATGCAACAGGACCTAGAAGCAGTCGAGCTGATTCGAAGTTTGACATGAAGCCGTAATTGTAGCGACTTCACACTGATTAAGATGGATATCAGAAACCTTTGAGCTCTTCGCTTTGAGGACATCATGAACTGAGTCTTCCATCATGAGATGGAAGACTTTGGCTTTGTCTTCTCTTGCCAAGTTGAGGTTTCAGAAGGCTGAGTTGGAAACACACTAATTAACTATTGAAGCCCACTTAGCATGTGGCTCCTTCTCAGTTTGCTTCCTGACGGGTTCCCTGTTGAGTTTTGGGGTAAGTGGACAAAATGGAACGGCAACAAAAGGGGCAGCCCGGAGAGATGAGGGCGGACGTTCTGATCAGCAGCCATGTGGCTGAAGACACTATAATTCCCTACAAGAGGCTTTTCAAGTAGGTGTGAAAAAGGAGGGAAAAAAACAACAACAGAGGGTTGTGATTTAAAAACCCCCACACACTGAATTTATTCAATTACCAACCTTCTTTGTTGTTGTATGGAGTTTTTCTTTGATGAATCACGGACCGGGGAGGCAGAAATGGATAGTTTGTGAGTTAGTATGCTTACTTCTGAGAGCCATTAGAATGAGACTTCGGAATTAAGTTGTTAAAATGGGCTACTTGGCACTTCTCTAACTCAGATGCCTCTTTGATGTCCTTGGTGTCAGGACGGAATATTGAGTAAAGCCCCGCTAATAAACCTGAGTGAATTTGGAGGGCATGATCTCTGCATTTGAGAGCCCATTCCGAGCTCATAATCATATTCCATAGATTCCTGTCTAAGCTGCTTTGGCTAGATTGGCTTTAAAACACTAGAGGATGCAACATCAGAGAGCAGATTGGCAAACCCGACAGAGCCCTAATATGATTAGATAACATACTAAATACTAGATGAATATTTCAGTTTAATGGATGGTAATTTTTACTAATTCATATCAAAGCAGTTGGTGGAAATAAAGTTGTCTTTCGGTGTCCCATTTACTCAGAATCAAACAGAATAAAAGCTAAACTCATTATGATGGAACAGGGTATTCCCAGGGCAAATCTGTGTAAATATAGACGATCCTTTCTCTTTGTTATGTATGCACATCACAGACTAAAATATCCGCAGATGGAAAATTAGCCATCTGCAATTCAATACACGAAAGACGGGTGAAGAAACTCAACTCATGGAGTGATAAAACAATATGGTCTGGAGCATAAGAACTCACAACAAGTGTCTGACAACACCCATCTGACAACACGCGACATTAAACATTCATAAGAATAATTCTCCAAAATTCTGCGATCACTTACTCACCCTCTTGTCTTTCTTAAGACATCTTACACTATTTAGCACCAAGGTTAAAATTAAACAAGCCTAAGGAATAATTTATACAGAAGTGCAAGTATGATTAGGTGGCTTATATACACATGAGGGATGAGGCTACAAAGTCTGAATGTATAACTTGCCCTCAATTAAAATTCCTTTGAATGGATAAAAGTGTAAATCATTCAGTCTCTCACAGACACAAATGATATAGAGTTTAAACAGTTGGGTCAACTGTTTAATTGCAATTTGTGTTGTTAAAGCAGTCAGTGTGAGGCTCTGATTGGATAAACTGGTAAAACATGTCTATGAATGCAGCCTGAAGTGGCATCTCACCATGGTAACTAAGCACAAAGAAACCACTTCCACTGAAGTCGCTGTGGAACTTGATGAGGATCTGATTGGACGTGCTGTAGACAGACTCCAGGGCTGTGTTACCACTGAATTGACCGATCTGGGGCGAACTCTGGTCAGGACCATCCCTGCAAAAAAACAGAAATTAAAAAGAATTTGAGTAGGTACAGGTAAAGAGAATTTGTTAAAAGTTTTTCTGTTGATCATGGCAGCATGCAGTAATTCATTAAATGATGAACAAAAGATGGAAAAAAGCTTTATAAGTGGGCATAACATCAAATATACTTTCTGCATTTAAATCAGGGTCTTAAAAAACCCATACAGCAAGTGCAAATTCTTGTTTTTTTGTGTGGTCTGAAACACCCAGTAAAGAATTTGCAGTTACACAGAGTAAATAAATTAAACATTTTAAGACTCATCTCCACTGCACTTTATCACTTAAAATTGCTTTATGAACCTTAAGTCACTGAAACGTGACTTTAACCTAGTGGACCAGCAAAAATAATGACTCTGCAATTACACCGAGAGTAAATAAACTACGTGCTTCATAGTTTAAGACTGATTTCTGCTGCAGTACATCGCTGAACGCTGCTTTTATGAGCCATATTGTCTGAAATGGGACTTTAAGCGGAGACAGCAATATTTCCCCTATTATTGACTGCAAGAAAAAGCGAGAAGCACATCTCCAAAACAGGCAGTCATTTCTCTGTGTATTGTAGTTTATTAAGCTATCTTCCTGCCATATCTGCTGCTGTCTTTACATTAGGCCAGCCCAGCAGAAATGCATAAAGTCTTCGTTCTGTACATGAACTGGACCAATGAATCAGAAGACTGTTTTATCTAGGTCACCTATGATGCATGAGATGGTCACTAGTAGCAGTACACTGAGGAACCGACGGAGCACCCAGAGAGAGAAATACAGAAGCTTGTTTGCAAGTTTGTTCATGAATTTTAGTAGAGCACGTTGTCAAGCAGGTTTTGGGACAGACTGTAGCACTGCAACATGCAACATAAATGCAATCTTAATTGCAGATTGTACAGAGCAAAAAAGTAAGAAAAATGCAATAATAATGTAACCTCTATCCGTGGTAAAAATGCATTATTTAACACAACGGTGAGTGTAGGCTATGCAGAATCCATTAATAAATAAAAGTACCCTCTGGAATTTTTCTTAAACAAGAGGGACCTCTGATTTGAAAAGTGAACAGCTGACATTAATTACTGGATTTATCCTGGGTTTCTTTCAATGCATTATTCCATCTCCCCCGCAACTGGGTGTCACAACGATGTGAAAGACAATTAGTCAAAAATCTCTGCTCTTCCGAACAACAAATTGGCCTTAACTGACTCTGTAAGAACACAAACTCTGGCTAAAGCCTGCTGTTATCTGTGACTCCATCTCTCAAAATCATATATCTAATAAGATATATGCCAATAATTTCAAAAGTTGCATGCTGTGTTACAAAAATAGCTTAAATTCGGGAGCCTGGAAGTTGTACTTTGCAACTTTTACCTAAGAACTTTAAGTATAAAATCTGTATTGTTGTTTAATTATTCTTCATATTAAGCCTGCCAAACCTCAAGAGATATTTCTTATTGTTTGAAGACACACTCCCTTTGGAGTCTAAAACACCAAAGCAAATGGGCTTAATTTACAAAACCAGAACCAGGCCAAAACCAGTAGCTACAGAAAGCAAATTAAATGAAGTATTCCCAATTAGCAAAAAGTCTTCCTTGAAAGGTTAAAGAGACAAAGCTCAGAAGGGAAATTATGCACAACTATTACAAAAAGCTGCAGAAAGTCATTTATGCCCACAAACCAAGCATATGCAAACTTTTGAACATGATAATTAAGGTAAATTTAAGGTGAAGTTTACATTTTCTTGTATAATATAATAAGAAGAAATAAGATAAAATAAAATAAACAGTATACCTGTATGATTTTAAAAATAATAATTTTAAACACTAGGCTATACTAAACTAGACTACTAAAACAATAGAACTAAAAAAAAAAATTAATCTACATTAAAATATTAAATCTGCATCTAAACATAGATCTAAATATTTAGCTAATGTGCAGTTTGGTGGCACCTCTAGTATCATCCAAGACCAGACAATGTCAAACAAAACAAGTGTGATGTTTCCATTTTAGTAACAAGACACCACATTAGGGAACCCAGACGCGAAACAGAATTTAATCCTGAAAATTGTCTCCTGACTTGAGGAACTGTGCAAAGGCAACTTTTCAAATGGAGAGATACTGTGATGCCTAACCAAGCAAATGAGGTGGCAGCTAGTCCTATAAGTGTTTTGGGGAGATTTAAAGGATGATTTCCTTCCACAGACACGAGCAAGTGTGCTTTGAGGCTTTTCGCAGGACCGCAGGCTGTTTTGCACACAAGAGTGAGTGTCTTACGTTGAAGGACGTTTGGAGTGTAGTCACAAATGTCTCTCAGTTCTGGTGGCTCATTCATCTGCATGTGCAGTCCCATCTCTCTTACTTCTTTAGTGCTATTATTATTTATCATACACTGATGAATATTAACTGATTCCTAATAAGGACATCATGACATATTTAAAAGATTTCCAATGAGAGTTTACCACACAGTGATGTAGTCGTAGATGGGTTCGGTGCTGAGGACGGTGAAGTTGATGTAGATGCCGTTTCCAGGGGGCACCCGGACACTCCACACACAGTCCTGGAAGTTGGGGTATTCAGCTGGGTGACCCGGGGAGAAGATGGTGCCATTCATGGAGGTGATGTTTCCACCACACAGAGCTTTTGGGGAGAGAAAGAAATCATGTTAACAACATATAGTACATTTTGTGTATAGATAGAATATCTGAATAAAATTTCTGCACTTTTGTGTCATAAAAAAAAATAAAAAAGTTAATAACTATTATGTAAACCCCATATCAATGGCCTAGGAAAAGCTATTTTATGGTACATATGGCTGGTCCTATATCACTGTGGGTGATCTGTTTAGATTACATGACCTGCTAAATATCTACACACTTTATATACGTAAACCACAGAATAAATTAATATCAGGTGAAAAATACTATGAAAACTGCACTTTATGAAGGTATCAGTAAAAGATACATTATTTTTATTACATGATTCTGCATCCACACTACAATTGTGTAATATATTGAATATTCTTGAAATATTTGTATAGATTTTTCTGTCAATATAAAATAAAGTAACACCATGAATATTGCAATGATTTTAATGTACATTTCATTTGGTTAAGAAGTTTTCTTTGTAATTCTTCCTTACTTTGATATTACTGATGTGAAAATCAGTAGCAAAAATGACATTAGTGTTTTTCAATTCATTTCCACGATCAATTAATTCATTTCCATGATCCATTGAATCATATTGTTCATTTCAATGAATCAAATAAAATCACTGATTCATGTCATCAATCAAAAATATAAATGGAATTTTCTTTGACAAAATGTTTCTGCAAAATATATCTAGGCAAATATTGCTGTTAGTTATACTGGTGCATATAAACATCTTCATTCAAAACATGCCTAGACTGTTAACTAGATTTTTACTCTGTTTTATAAATGTTTGGAATCTACTTGGCAACGATGGCTTTATTTTGAATTAAAAAATTACGAACTTTGACGACATTTCAGAAAAAATCAGCCAGTTCCAATCTCAGCCAGTAGATGTAGGTATATAGTCCAAGGCTGCTTTATATTGATGAACAGAAGCTGACAAAACAAGAACAAAACGACCTAGTGCATCTTTAAAGGTTTTATCTCCTAAAGTTCATCTCATAGCCGTGATCGCTCTGCTATGACATCACCTCACTGTGCTCTGGGAAATAATGCGGATCAGTGAGCCACTGAGAATTTGTTCTCACCATAGAGATGCGTGGCGCTGTTTAACATCATGCATTATCTAGTAATATTGTTGAGATAAGGCAATAAATCTCACTCGTGAGCTTGCGTATAATCTCATCAGCTGTAAGCAACTGATGACTCTTTCATAATAACTTCCAGTGAGCTGTTTGCATGCATGAAACACTGAGGTCATTCAATTTCAAAAGCGAATAAAGGTGATGTATAAAAAATTTACAGTTCCTTGCGAAAGTATTTGAAAGTAAAAAGTATAATTTTTTTCACGTTTTATGTTGCTGCCTTATGTTAAACCGCTTTAAATTACTTTTTTTCCACATCAATCCACACTCCATACACCATATTGACAAAGCAAAAACAGAATTGTCACAACTTCATAAATTTATTAAAAATAAAAAACTGAAATAAGTACATTGCATAAGTATTCATACCATTAACTATATATTTCGCTGAAGCACCTTTACAGTCTCAAGTCTTTTTTTGTTTAATGTGACAAGCTTTTCTCATCAGATTTTGGCAATTATCTGCCAATCTTCTCCTCACCTCTTCACCTCTCAAGCTCTGTCAGGTTGGATGTGGGCAGATGCACATTTTCAGGTTTCTCCAGAAATATTTGACTGGGTTCAATCCCAGGCTGTGGCTGGGCCACTCAAGGACATTCACAGAGTTGCCTTTAAGCCACTCTTGCTGTGTGTTTAGGTTCATTGTCCTGTTGGAAGGTGAACCTTCTGCCCAGTCTGAGGTTCTGAATGCTCTGGATTGGGTTTTCATTAAGGCTATCTCAATATTTTGGTGCATTGAGCTTTTCTTCTACTCTGATGAGTCCCTCAGTCCCTGCTGCTGAAAAACAGCCCCACAGCATGAGGCTGCTACAAGCACACTTTACTTTTGGGATGGTACTCTGCAGGTGATGAGCAGAGCTGGTTTCCTTCAAACATGATGCTTGGAATTGAGGTTCATCAGACCAGAGAATCTTGTTTCTCACAGTCTGAGGGTCCTTTAGGTGCTTTTCTGCAAATTCCAAGTGTGTTTTAATGTGTCTTCATTGAGGAGAGGATTGAGTTTGGCCACACCGCCATAAAGCCCAGATTGGTGGAGTGTTGCAGTGATGTTTGTCCTTCTGTAAGTTTCTCCAATCTGCATATATGATCATGGAGCTCAACTCGAGTGACCATCAGGTTCTTGGTCACCACACTAACCAAAGCCCTCCTCCATCAATTGCTCAGTTTGGCCAAGAGGCCAACTCTAGGAAGAATCCTGGTTGTTTCAAACTTCTTCTATTAAGGGTAACAGAGACAACATGCTTCTGTGACCCTTCAATGAAGCAGATCTTCCCCAGATATGTGGCTTGACACAAACCTGTTTCTGAGCTCTACAGGCAGTTCCTTTGACTTCAGGGCTTGTTTTTTTGCTCTGATATGTAGTGTTGTCAGAAGACCCGGTACTTCGGTACCAAGTCGGTACTAAAAAGAAGAAAACGTCACGGTACCAAGATTCCTTAAGACCCGGTGGTACCGAGGACCCGGTCGACCCGGGTCTTGCTGCGTGATCTGAAAGCTGCAGATGCGCTCGCTTCATAACAGCACTGAGACGTGCGACATCCAAAGGAGGAAATGCATCAAACTAACAACACTTTAAAGACCGACACCCAGATCAAATGAAAGAGTTCAAGCAGGTACGTTTCTATTTAATATTTAGATATTCTGTTATGAATATTATTGCATATTTGAATTTGAATGTCGGATTAAAATAAACTGCCGTTATAGCGGAGTTAATCCTCTGCATAAACGCGGCTAACGCTAATATAATGAGCATTAGAATGAAGTTTCTTTATTAACTACTTAATGCGCCTATAACTTTTATTAAGGTAAAAACAACAGGAGAACATGATGGTATTTACTATTGTTACACACCAGAGGCTTTTAAATGAATTGTGAATCTAAAATATGCGTGTTGGAGAATGTACAAACAGTTAATAGTTTTTGTCATATCAGTCCGTCAGAAAACAGTTCTGGTCTGTTTTTTTTTTGCTAGTTGTTGTTATTCTTGGCTGGATAACTAGCAGTTTTAAAAGCCCTTTAAAATTAAATATGTACACAGTTTGTATTAAATGAAAGTACAGTCAAATGTTATCTCCTGTATAGACTTTACAATGACTTCATGTTATTATCTAACATCAACTTACAGTGAGTGAACAATATATTTTTACAACATTAATTAATGTTATTTAATACAAACACTTGATCATTCATGTTTGTTCATTGTGCATTAAATAATTTTAAAAGATTGAACTTTGATTGATTGATTTTATGTATTTGTAAATTTTGAAATTAACCCTAAAAAGAAGAATTGCAATATATATCTATTGTTTATTTGATAGGTCATGTAAAATGTTTTTAATACTACAGTTTCCATCTATTTGATATACACTTGTCTTAAAATATATGTAATCATATCTAAATTTATTATAAAAGCTGAGGTTTGTTATTTGCTGAAATGTTATATTTTAGCTGGAGTCAATGATCTAATGGTGTATTTGGTCCACTGCTTTACTAATATTATATTTTCCTTTTACAGCTGCAGGAAGATCATGAAGCTCTAGCAAACCCTAAAACAGACTGTTTACAGTTTTTCAGCAGAAGCAGACATATGACAAACATTTGAGTGGAACTTGTTTACTTTTTTCATACTTTTATTAATTGTGGAAAAAATTGAAATAATTTTAAATAAGCATAAAGAATGGCATTGGTTTTTGTGCAGTTTATTTTTGTTTAACTTTATTAATAAAAATGTGTTTTTTAATTAGCATATTTTTGCTTTGGTACCGAAATTGGTACCGAGAACCGTGGATTTTCACTGGTATTGGTACCGAATACTGAAATTTTGGTACCGTGACAACCCTACTGATATGCATTATCAGCTATTAGACCTTTTATTAAGACATGTGCCTTTCCAAATCATACCCATTCAATTGAATTTGCCACAGGTTAACTTCACTCAAAGTGTAGTAACATCCACAAGCAATATGAATGCTCCTGAGCTAAAATTCAATTGTCCCAGATAAGGGTATGAATACTTATGCAATGGAATCATTTACATTTTTTATTTTTAATAAATTTGCAAAGATGTTAAAAATCTGTTTTTTTTTTTTTGCTTTACCATTATGGTGCATGGAGTGTAGATTGATGTGGGAAAAAACTAATTTAAAATAGTTCAACATAAGGCAGCAACATAACAAAACGTGAAAAAAATTAAGTGGTATGAATACTTTCGCAAGGCACTGTATATTGAGGGGAAGAGTAAAAATCCACCTTCACAGCGTGGTATAGGGTTGTTCCAGTTCCTGCTGATTCCATGGAGGCATGTTAAAGATGTCTCGCCGATGAGCGAGTAACCGGGTAAACACTCGAAAGACACCGTCATGCCAACGCTAAAGTCACTGCCTATTACGATACCATTCCTGAAAGGTCGGGGGTCAGGACAGCTCTGCAGCTGATAGGCTGAAGAAAAACAAACAATTGAGGAGGATGAATGCAAATAACTCAATATTAAGACACCTAATGGATCGTGGGAAATGTTCAAAGTCTTACCTTGGTATGTAATGTGAAATCCAGGTTTATTCTGGGAATAGTCGCTGTGAAAGAAGAAGCTGGTTTCATGGGTGGTGCTGAAGAGCGACTCAGGAACCTGCGGCCCACTGAACCTGTCAATCACTGTACCAGTCTCACTAGGCCCGCTTCGGATCTCCAGGTAGTCGTGGATTGCTTCGGTGGAGAAGTTCAGGAACTGCACGTGGATTCCTTAAACAACATGTTGACCACAGTAAGTGACACTGATAAAAGGCCTTGAGTCACAAAATTCTGTAGTTCATTCCTACACAGTAATGACACGCATGTACCGAAGCCAATGGGAAGGGTGACTGTCCAGGTGCAGTCCAGACCACTTGGGTAGTTGCCAGGAAAACCAGGGCTCAGTATTACTCCGCTAACCTCCATCATGGATCCACCACACTGAGCTGTGAATATACAGATAAAGATGTACTTGTTATACAGCCAAAAGTGTTGCACTTTATGCACTCCTACTCTACTGCATCACTGAATGAATACAGCACAAAAAAGTCACGAGTCAAAACCCTGAATATTTTATGTCACACTGATGTACCTTAAAATTGTTTTTTAATCTGAACATTTGGCAACATTCTCAATACAATCTCAGTTCAATTTGTTAAAATTAATTAGATTAATGCATTAAATATCATGAACTGAAATATTTGTTTGTTATTTAATAAATGAGAACGTAATAATCTAAGATATATTTTTTTTATAAATATTCTATTGATCAATATTAATTTGTGTTGGCTAATAATATATAGTAGTATTAACTTTGAATTAATTAACTTATTATAATTAAAATTATTTTAAAATTGTGCATAATTCCACTGCCAGAATTATACTGCTTTTATGACTCTTTTTTCATCTTAATTTAATTAATTTGCTCATAATGTGTTTTGTGAAAGCAAAACTTTCACATAATTCCAAATATTTTGCACATATCTTATCGACACTTTTTAGAGAATGTTTTTTCTTGGAGTCACAATACAGAATATAGATGCAAGAAATAGAAATGCAACTAAGGTCAAGTGAATCACTACTAATTGCGACACGATCAACGTGAAGAACAAGTAGTCATATAGCCCTAGCAGTGATGCATTCTAACTGTCCGTATATGAAAGTGCTGAGAGCTCCTGTAAACCAGAAAAACATAAATACTAGTACATGTTCTCACTTGGCCAATAAAGCTTTTTGACTCTGAGAAGATGGGCCTCAGACTGCTAAATGACTGTATCAGATCAAAACCAGAGTAAAAGCTGCAGTTGGCAAGAGAAATCCCATTTGCATATTACGTCAAGTCCCTTGTGTTCAGTCTTTTACGTATATAGATAAACAAGTTGCCCTTGATCAGTGATGAACTGATCTGAGGACAAATACACAAACTTGTAGGAAAGCCTGCTAGCCACATAGGATATGCTAGAAACAGGATAGGATGGTGCAGTGAAAGGGAGAGAGAGGTCCTGGCACATCAGCTTGGAGGTCAAAGAGAATCTCCATCTTGCGTCACACAAGGAGCGGATGGAGAAGAGTGCGTCCCCCGAAAACACATGCAAATCATTGACCAAACTGATCATTTCTGCTCTTGAGTTACAGACAGGCAAAATATCAACTGTACTAACTGTATTAGTACTACTACTGATTAGTAATATGCATTGCTAAGAACTTCATTTGGACAACTTTAAAGGCGATTTTCTCAATATTTAGATTTTTTTTGCACCCTCATATTCCAGATTTTCAAATAGTTGTATCTCGGCCAAATATTATCATAACAAACCCTACATCAGTGGAAAGCTTATTTATTCAGCTTTCAGCTGATGTATAAATCTCAATTTTGAAAAATTGACCCTTATGACTGGTTTTGTGGTCCAGGGTCACATATTATTAAATGTGTTGAAAAACAAATGTATCGAAATGCTTTACTGGTCATGTTTGTGTTAAAAAAGCTTGATATTTATTTGGAAAAAGGTTTTGGCAAAACAGTACTCATGTAAATTCAAGCTTAGAGATGTCTTTGCCCTCTGAGTTGAGCAGAAAGCACCCATAAACCCATAAAGGAGCGTTAAAAAAAGTCATAGTTGTGGGAGTGCTTGCATTCAGAATGTGTACGAGCAGCTGGGTGGTAAATTATTGAGCTGGGCATTTCAGGATTTTCAGCTTGGCTGAGGCCAAAACAGTTGAAAAATGAAGGCAAACACTGAAACATAAAGGCTCTAGTTGGCTTTCACATTAAAAATGGCCCCATAAATAAACACCAGATAATCCATCACAATATTCTATAGTGTGATCGAAAACTCTGCCGCACTCTGCATTTTAGGAACGGAATTAAATAAAACCTGCTGGGACAGGAGAAGAATTTAGGAGGAGATGATGAATCAAACTTCAGCCTAAACTCACATAACCCATCGTAGAGCCTCTTATTCAATTGCTGATGAAAGGGAATCTGAAACTGAGAAACACAGTCTTCCACAATTCATTTCATAAGACCTTACCGAGGCAAAGAGGTACCGGATAATTCCACCTCCTCACTGGTCCAGGCATGCATGTGATATGAGCATTTCCCTAGACGACAACAAAACAGATCATTATTTTCAAATCACAAATACTGTGCTTCCAGGAATATATGACAAAGCTGTTTGTGAAGAAGTGATCAATGCACAAAATAAGTCAGATGCCCTGAATGTTTTAAATAACACATTGGCCTCACCTGTAAAGAATATCCTTGCTCACACTGGAACATGACAACATCTCCCACCATGTATCGATCCCCTACTTTAATCGCATAGGTTGGAGTCTGAGGCTCTGGACATGTATCTAGGCCAATAGCTGTGAAGACACAGAGTTCAAAACTGCTGCAATCATCTGATATATAAAAAAATCTCCACAGAATAATGCTGACAGCTACTGTGTGGAAAAGATATCAGGTTGCTGATCTCCTAAAAGGATGGATTTGTATTTCAGCAAGCCTGAGAGGATTTGGTGTGCTGGTATCTAAAAACATGTGGTTAGAAGGACTGTTTTCTGGCTAATTATTTTATGGATGTAAATGTGGACATCTGGCTCTGTTTTGTGTGGAACAGGTGTGTTTCTCTGGCTCAGCACCTGCAGCCATAGAGATCATTTAGCCAAATTCTGATATGAAAATATGTCTATTGGCTGAGACCAACTCTTTTTTCATTGCTATTCTCCCCTTTGATTACTAGCATCTATCTATCCATCCATCCGTCTCTGTCTCTTGTGTCTGTCTATCTATGTCTATTCATGTCTGTCCATCCACAATTCTGTCTTTCTATTGTGTCTATCTATTGTGCCTGTCTATCTGCGATTTGTCCAACTATCCCTTCATTTGTTTATCTGTCCATCCATATGTCTATTTGTCCGTCCGTCCATCCATCCATCCATCCATCCATCCATCCATCCATCCATCCGTGAGTCTGTCTTTCTACTGTGCCTGTCTATCTGCCATTTGTCCAGCCATCCGTTCATATGTCTGTCTGTCCGTCCGTCCGTCCATCCATCCATCCATCCTCGAGTCTATTTCTATTGTCTATCTATTGTACCTGTCTCTGCCATTTGTCCATCTATCAATCTATTTTTCCATCCATCCGTCCATGTGATCATTTGTCCATCCATCTATCCATTCATCCATCCAATACAAATTACGTGCACAGAAAATTGAAAAGCTAAAGACTTTCCCAAGAGGTCAAGGTCTGGGGTGGGGTTGTACATGCAGGCTTTATTTAACATAGAGTGTCCTGTTGGCCATTTGAAAGGAATCAATAGAGTAATGTTGTTACACTCTGCTGTTGTGTCGTACCTGTGTATTCCAGATGGAAGCCTGCTGCTGACACACTGATGTCTGACACAAAGTTCAGGTAGAGGTTGTTAGATGTGCTATTCAGGAGCTGAGGAATGGTGGTTCCTGATAAAGAAGAAACTGTGTTATGCATGCAATGGACTGCAGAAGATTATGAAAAGCTGTAATTCTTTAAGTTTGCAGTCAAAATCACATTAGCTGGGGTTGAAATAAGAAACAGATAAAGTGGATTACCAAGCAAAGATGTTTCGAGCATACCAAAATGGGTCCTAAGACCACATCAGATTTTATTAATGGGAACATCTTAAATGTCCATGCTGTGATGAAAAGCTTTGGTACACCTGTTAACATTTGTCTTGTGACACTGCACCCTCACTGTTTTAAATACTTCCTGCTGTACAGTTCAACTCTGAGGTCAACTTCTGAGCTGCTGGAAACATCTCAATTACTGCTCCCGCAGCGCAGCTATAAAAACCTTGACTGTCCCTGAAAGAAAGATAAAGTCACAGTTCCCAACAGGACACTATAAAGCAGTGTTTCCCATCCTCCAGGAATAGCCCAGAATCACTGTTCCAAAAACTGTACACTGTCTCTTGATGACAAGAAGACCATTGAGCCATCAGAGCTCAGCAATGACAGCTGTTAGCATCAATACACTTTCTCTGGCCGCTCTGTTTACAAACAAATAAAGTGCTGAGTGGTGAGGTGCAGTGCCCATTAGATGTGCTGCCAGACATAGCAATTAATTAGCTAGCCAAAAACAGCATGATGTGCCTCCTCCAAGTTTCCTGGCTCCAAAAATTACAAACGATTGACTTTCTTCAAGGTGTGACTCAATTAATGATATCAAGTTCTAGCGAGGAATCTCTGATGTTTTCATTTTAATTAATTTCTTGTAAAGACTAAGAGCAAAGATCACTTTGTTTGGATAGAGGCATTCCATTACTCCTAATATAATATTCCTGTAATGTTAATTAAGACCTGAATAACACAAGCTTATTGTGTGGTTTTCTGGAATACTTGATTCTAATTGGTCAGTAATGGCAATCAGCAGTGAGATATTTTTGAACAATGATGTTCACCAGGGGAACGCTGTGTAACTAACCTCATTCCTTTTGATTACAAAAATTACCTCTATCCACAGCAACACTAGGCCAGTCTTTAGTCTATACCTATTCCATATTTTAAACCCCAAACTCATGAGTTTATGAATTATTAAATATAATGTTAAATTAAAATAAAATAAAAATAAAACTTCTACTAAAATATGAAATATTTTGTATGTTTACCTGCATGTCCTGTGACCATAAACAGATTATTAAACTTTAGGAATATTAAATTAAAATCTCATGTTGTAACAGCTGGAAAAAAAAAGTTTGGGAATCCCTGCTACATCCCTGCTATATAACAATGAGGGTCCTCTGGAGTGAAAGAAAATATATGTTCAGTCAAGAGATATCAATCCCAAAACAGGAAAAAGTATGTATTTTTTGGTAGCTGAACTCTCACCTGAATAGCTGCCCAGTCTGGGTGCATTGTTGTCTGCACCATCATAGAAATCCAGAGAATCCCAGTTATGTTCCGTGGCAAAACTAACAACTTGGATCTGATTTATAAATAAAGTAAGCAAATGAGTAAGAAGTGGTAGAACAAAAGAACACACCAACAGGAACAATAAATCTGAAATAAAATCTTACAGGTAATCGTATAGGTTGATACATACACCACATTAAAAATGTAAAGGTCAGTAAAAAAAATTAAAAGAAATTTATCACGGTTTCCACAAAAATATTAAGCAGCACAGCTGTGTTCAATGTAATAATAGTAAATGTAACAGTAAATAATAATAAATGTTTCCTGAGCATGTAAACAGCATATTAGAATGATTTCTGAAGCATTATGTGACACTGAAGACCAGAGCAATGACTGCTGAAAATTCAGATTTGCCATCACAGAAATAAAATAAATAAATAAATAAATATATAATAAATTAAATAGACAGTTATTTTAAATTGTAATAATATTTTACAATATTACTGTTACTATCACTGACCACAAATTCTGAGAAGTATAGGTGTGAATTTTACACTCTTTTGATACAATGGTTGCTACAATTGCTAGAAACACATATGGTTAGAATCAGAAGGAAAGAGATTTCAAATGGCTTTGACACAATTGTGAAGGTCATTTAAATATATATGGAAGAATGTTAATAGCAAAACAATCCACACTAAGAATATTATTTTAATGCAGCATTAAAAATAGAAACTGGGTGACTGTCAACAGAAGTCAAGGCATACTGCAACAGATGCTTCTAGTGCAGACAGCTTCCCTGATTACAATGTACAATGAGAGTGATTTTTTTTGTATTTGGATGAGCTGCAACATGTTGCTTGAGTCCAGTGTAAACACAGTGGGCCTCATTTATCAATCTAACGTAGAAACGAGTGCAGATCCCTGCGCACAAATCAATTTACGTCAGAGGTCACGTGTGATTTATGAAACATTCGTATGCCGCCAATCCCATCGTACGAAAGATCGTACGTTGATAAATGTGGCGGCTGAAAACAATCGTCATTTGAATATTACGCCCCTAAAAACACCCCGGTTTAGAAGCCTCGCCCCTAAAGTTTACGACACGGAGTAACATAACCCGGCCAAAAAGAGGAAGCAATCTCATGAAAGAGAAATTGATCTTACTCCAAAAACACCCTTTAACCTTATAATTGCAAACAATGACATTAATTTATATGTATATTAAATACCAGTAAATATAATGAAAAAAATATAAATATTATAAACACTATATAGATTATTTAGTTCTCCTTAATCCACAACAAATCCTTTAAATTTAACGGTATTACAAAACAAGAATGAAAAAATTAGTAGCTATAACATTTTATATTAAACTATGATGTAAAACACAAATTAGGCATTCATTATAAACAGAATACAACGTCAAGCTAAAATTAATTAAAACGAAACTAAACGGCATTGGGCTCACAAGCCTCTCTCATTCGATATCCAAATGTTTCCATTTTTGCCATGTAACTTTTGGTTGCTAAACTATTATCTATGATGTAAACAAGGCTTTGTACTTTACTTGAGTTCCAATATCCATGTAAAATATCACCCTTCACATGCACAATTTCGGGTCTGCACGCTGATTTTGCAGTGGACCTTGTAAACTGTGCAATGTAACATTTATGTTTGGTTGACTGCATATTAGTTTAGTCACTGAAATGTTGTGTGTGTGCATGTGAGGCACCTGCGTGATCACCGATCAGTTAAATAAATAAAAAAAGTTATAGAAAACAAATAAAATGCATTAAGAGTGTCACAAAAATGAAAGTGGCCTATTATTGTCGCACTGTTTTTTTTGTTTTGTTAATCTGTTAATTAAGAGAAATATATTTCGTGTCCCTATTTATTTTATTCATTTTATAATTTCTGTTTTTCTCCATTCACAGAAGCGCTGTAGGTGTGTGATACGACGATGTGTGATTCCTCACGGTCTGTTGTTTATGCTGCTATTTGCGTATAAAGCTAAAGCCCTGAAAAAAAAAGCTTTGTTTGTCGGTTTAGGAAAATAATCTAAATGAACAAAATGCTGTCATTATACAATTCTCCGAAATTATCTATGCTGCACGCAAGTTCAGGCTAACTCAAAAACTTGCATACACGAGCTCAGACCTGACGTGAGATTTGATCGTAGCCACCGCTCACATCCATGTTGATAAATTCAGGTTTGCGTAGAAATGACCGTATGCCCAAATTTCGGTCGCACGTTCGTTTCGTAAATGAGGCTCAGTGTGAGAATTCAATAAACACTCTTAATGCTCCATCAACAAAATTACTACAATCAGAAAAAAACAGGCGAGGTGAAGAAACAGTCTGGCACTGAAGTTTGTAGAACTGTACTCCCCATCATTTCTAAAATAAACATTGCCTTATGCATAATTAATTAGACATTAAGAATTCCCTTTATTGTAGTTTAAACTTTTCCATCACTGATGCTTCTTGTCTGAAACATTTAATTTGAGGAACTTCAAACAAGCTCCTCCACTCACTTGGATTCCAGCTCCCTCAGGAACAGACACCTTCCACACACAGTTGAGGTTGTTATCGTAGGGTTCCGGGTAACCCGGGGACAAAATAGTCCCCTTACGTATTGTCAGTATTCCTCCGCAAGGCACTGCAAAGACGAATCAAAAGACAGGAAACAATGTTACAATGAGCATTAACTTTCAATTAAATGGAAGGAATTCATCAGCCTAGGTACAAAAGAGAAGCAACTTCTGATGAATAATCAAAGCTAACTTTTCAGTATGATTACTCACGACTAGGCCTTGATGCCTTCCCGCCTTTAAAAATATACTTGTTTTTTTTTAAACTGATACTGAGTAGGTGTTGCTATGCTCCTGTAATCATCTTCCAACTAGGTTTTCATTTAGGTAAAATACAAATAATTATTATAATTATTTTTTTATTGTATTAGAGCACAATGGAAAATAGCAATGAAAACGATATATGATTAAAAAAGATATACAAGATATATCATATTATTCTTGAAAATTCTGTCACCATTTACTCACCCTTAAGTTGTTCCAAACCTGTATGAGTTTCTTCTGTTGAACACAAAACACGAAGAAGGTGACCAAACAGTTGACGGTAGCCTTGTTATTTTCCCCATAATAAGTCAATGGCTACCATCAACTGTTTGGTTAACAACATTCTTCAACAGAGTGTTCAACAGAAGAAATAAACTCATCTGTAACAACTTGAGGGTAAGAACATGACGACAGAATTTTGATTTTGGGAGAACCTTTAAAAAGCACACCGTAGCATATGTTAGGAAATAATGTGTAATATGTCGCATCTCTCCCACAGGAGAAGCCTGACTTAGCAATTTTCTCCTGTTTGCTGAAGTGTTGCCAACTATTGTCTATAGCAGCACTAGAAGCCACAGACTGGATCTGTCAATAACAAAGCGCAGGCTGCTATCTGACTCTGGCAGGGCAGAACTGTCTTTGTTATCCTATGCTTAGGTAAGATGCTATCTGTCAAGGACAAGGGGATAATCTAGAGGTCAAAGCCAATCACTTTGTTTAAACAGCTACGAGTGGGTAGGGACATCCTGATTGATGTGCCACGTTGCCGTAAAAATGGCAGAAAGGGAGCGGGACAGAGAGCTAGAAGAAACAGGGAGGCTAGATATGGAGCAGGGCTCAATATATCTGTGTCAGTTTCTTAAATTATTAACCAAATTCACTTCCCTGCAATTTTGGGGTCATTCATTTTTAACCAGTGATATATAGAATGCACCATGTGCTTAGGTAATCATGTGAAATATCACAGATCGCTGACCTTTCAGGCAGAATATGCAGAGATTAGCAGAGAAATAAAACAAATTGTGACACGATAAAGCAGATGCCTGACACAAGAATGGTTGAACATAACATAGGTATGACTCCTGATTTTTTTTTTTTACTATGACTGTCTTGGCAACTGTTTGAACGTCTAGTGGCAACTAATAAAAACACGCTAGTTATTGTATTATTATTTTGAAACACTGGAGGAAAAAAGTTTTACTTCAGATTTAGCTTAGATTAGATTTAAATGGATAATGGGATAATATATACTATAAAAAGTTTTTTACAAAAAAGGATTTAATTGATCAAAAGTGACAGTCAAGGCTTTTTACAATTTCAAATAAATGCTGGTCTTTTAAAATCATTATTCATCAAATATCACGGGTTCCGCAAAAATATTAAGCAGCACAGCTGTTTTCAACATTGACAATAAGACAATGTTTATTGAGCACCAAATCAGCATATTAGAATGATTTCTGAAGGAACATGTGACACTGAAAACTGGAGTAATTGCTTCTGAAAATTCAGCTTTGCCATCACAGGAAATTACATTTGAAAAATATTACAATAGAAAACAGTTATTTTAAGTTGTAAGATTACTGTTTTACTGTATTTTTGCTCAAATATATCAAACATATGCAGGTGAGCATAAGAGAGTTCTTTCAAAAAACATTAAAATAACTTACCTACTGAAACCATTTAAATAGTAGTGTATACTAACAACATCATAGTTTGCTAATATAAACATACAGAAAACACTTAAGTTCTATTGACTGAAAGACCCTTTAATGGGTACTCTATTAAATTGTGTCACAAATCACATTACATAAAGTTTTTATTATATACATATATATATACAGTGCCCTCCACTAATATTGGCACCCTTGATAAATATGAGCAAAGGCGGCTGTGAAAATAAATCTGCATTGTTTATCCTTTTTATCTTTCATTCCAAAAATTCACAAAATTCCAACCTATCATTGAAGTAAAACAATTGAAAATGGGGGGAAATCTCATTGTGTAAGAAATACTTTCTCTATTTCATGTTGGCCACAATTATTGGCACCCAATTATTGCAATGTCCTTTTCCCAGGGTAACAGCTCTGAGTTTTCTCCTATAATGCCTGAAGAGTTTGGAGAACACCTGATAAGAGATCAGAGACCATTTTCTTCATACAGAATCTCTCCAGATCCTTCAGATTCACAGCTTCATGTTGGTGCTTCTCCTCTTCAGTTCACCTCACTCATTTTCTATAGGGTTCAGGTCAGAGGACGGGAATGGCCATAGCAGAAGCTTGGTTTTGTGCTCAGTGACCCATTTTTGTGTTGTTTTTGAGGTTTGTGTTTGGATTATTGTCCAGTTGGAAGATCCAAACATGGCCCATTATAAGATTTCTAACAGGGTCAGTCACTTATTGATATTTTATATGTTGGTATTTAATAGAATCCATGATGCCATGTGTCTAAACAAGATGTTCAGGACCTCCAGCAGAAAATTAGGCCCACAACATAAAAAATACAGCAGTATATTTCATTGTACACATGGGGTACTTTTTTATCCCTGTGTGCACCAAACCCATCTTGAGTGTTGGCTGCTAAAAAGCTCATTTTTTAGTTTCATCTGATCATAGAAGCCAGTCCCATTTGAAGTTACAGTTATGTCTGATAACTGAATATGCTGGAGTTTGTTTTTGGATGAGCTAGGAGATTTTTTCTTGAAACCCTCCCAAACAACATGTGGTGATGTAGGGACTGTTTGACATTTTTTTTCTAATGTTTTCTGACCCCAAGACTCAACTGTATTCTGCAATTCTCCAGCTGTGATCCTTGGAGAGTCTTTAGCCACTCAAACTCTCCTCACCGTGCATTAGGACGATATAGACACATGTCCTCTTCCAGGCAGTTTCGTAACATTTTCTGTTGATTGGAAATTCTTAATTATTGCCGAGATGGTGGAAATGGGATTTTTCACTGCTCTAGCTCTTTTCTTAAAGCCACTTCACTAATTTGTGAAGCTCAATTATCTTTTACTGCACATCAGAAATATATTCTTTGGTTTTTCTCATTGTGATGAATGATTAAGGGAATTTGGTCTTTGTGTTCCTCATATTTATAATCCTGTGGAACAGGAAATCGTGGCTGGACAATTTCATGCTCCTAGTCACCCTGGTGTGCTAAAAAATGAAATATGAATGGAATATACTTCAGAGATATTTTACTCACAAGAATTTCTAGGGGTGCCAATAATTGTGGCCAACATCCATTGGAGAAAAACATTTATTTCATCATGAGATTTTCTCCCCACTTTCAATTGTTTTACTTCAATGATAGGTTAGAATTTTGAATTTTTTTTGAGGGAAAGATCAAAAGGATAAACAATGCAGATTTATTTTCACAGCTGCCTTTGCTCATATTTATCAAGGGTGCCAATATTAGTGGAGGGCACTGTATATATATATATATATTCCATACAGCTAGCCTGCTATTTCAACAGGCCACTACCTGATTAGCCTGACTTCTTAACACAGTCACCTAGCCGATTAGCCTTGTCTTAGCATACTGTTACATGGTTAGCCTGCTATCCCTGCTATTTTGGGTGTGTGCACTGGGGAGGGATTCTTTTTACCTAGCCTAAATATGACAAGAAAAACATAACTGCATAGCAATCCAAAATCTATAGTGAGAGAGAAAGAAACACTAGCAGAGACTATCAAGCAAAACAAAGAGAGGTGGCTTGTTAAAATCAGACCTTTTATACTACTAAACACCTCTCTGAAACTTGAGTAAACAGCTGAAGAGGTGTCTGTTTGTATCATGATATTTGGCTTTCACAGGGACGCTTTGTCAGCCTCAGCCTGTTTCCCTGTGCTAACTGCAACAAAATCTGCTTAATTAACTCTGCTCACCTAAAAGAAACTGCCTGTCACATTTTGCACAGTTTTACTTCAGCTTGCATTTTGTTTCACGGTGATGTATCATTCAGCTAACTATGCTTGGATACACAACCAAATCTGCGAGAACAAAAGACCACATCGATTGTGCATCGCTCTCAGGGGCTGGTGAGGTTTGAACTTACCGACGCAAGTGGGTAACGTGTCGTTCCACTGAGCCAGAGCATCAGGGATGGTTTCACAGTGAATGGCAGTGGAGCCGTGGAGTATGTAGCCTGGGTTACACTCGAACATCACTGACGCGCCCACGGCGAAGTTGTTGCCAATGCGTTTGCCGAAACGAGGCTCTGGAACAGAGCTGCACTGCGTGGCACTGGTCCTTGGTACGGCTATGACAGGAGTGTACAACAGAAACATGCAAACTTAGAGAGTTTTACCTCATAAAGGAGTGTTTTTTAGTTTCTATTTATAATGAAATGGCCTTGACTGTGGCTCAATGCTTTTGAGGGGAAATAGCGGAAGAATTTTATTTAATCAAAAATAAATAAATAACATAGGCATCTGTTAGAGTAAGACCTTTATTCAATGTACACATCTTCCTTTAAAAAGACTGAATTGGAAACTCTCATACTATCCACAGTAAGTGGAACAAACACAACTTGAAAAAGTCAGGCCTTGACCTGCTAATGAATTCTGGAATCAACTGGTTTCCTTTGCTTGTAACATCGCAGATATCTTTTTAAATGCCAGTTTAACTGCTAAACCAAATCAAACACATATATAACTGTGTATGTTAAATGGCAAAAACCCTTATCAATTTAAAAGGTGGAGAATATAATAATTAAACTGGAACAGACAAGTTTTTGGACTTGTTGTTCAGTCACTTAGAGGCTGAGTCAGTTTGTTTGACTCCCAAAGTATCAACATAAACAAAATGTGTGGACGAGGGTTAAAGCAGAAAAATATATCCAACATGCTTTAGAACACAGGGCATTACATTTCAAGGTCCTGTGTGGCTCTTTAAAGATTTTAAAACAATGTGTAGTTATTGTTTTCATTTAAAAAGTGAAGTGTTGAGCATAACATAATACAGAAAGCACAGTGATAAAAAAATAACGCTGTAAAAAGGCTAAATACCCTGGAAAAAAGCATATTCCATGCCACATTTAGTAAAGAAAGGCTACAGGAAACCTTTCCGATACATTCAACTGCACTAAAACAAATGTCCTCTATAATTATACGTTTTGGATATGAAATACTGACCAGGAAGTACCAAAAATATTCTCAATAGTCTGTATAAACATATATTTTTGATAGAGCTGAAAACTGACCTTGATAGACAAAATGAAAGCCTTTGGCAGTTTCCGGTCCAACTGTAGTAAACTTGATAGTTATTTGATTTCCTGTACTCAAGGGCAAAGACTCGCCTGGAAAACAGACAAGAAGTAAATAAATCTTAAAATTGCATTTCGGAGTGATCTGTACACATCAAAAATCACTGCACTGAGCATAATTTTTGCTTCTTTTGGCTTCAAAAGCTTCTGATAGAGAAGTATATTCTAAAATATAAAATGTTATACTTCTATTCAGGGAAATGCCTGAATAGAAGGTCTCGTTTTACTTTGAACTCCCATGTGGCTGTTCAATCAAATAGCAATAACTGCCTTTCAGCTAAAAAGCCACTGAAGGATGCCTCTATTTACTACAGGATGGCCCAACAGATGTGATGAACACAGATTATGAGATAAACACACCTAATTCGTTCTGCCTCGTCACTAGTGGCAGTTATTTTTCTTCTTTCATGCCTTTTTAAAACCGGATTTATTTTGTAATTTTCTGAAAATATTCAGTTTGTTGAAGCTATGCAATAGATATCAAATGATTTAATGCAGTCCTAATGCACAGAAAATGCAAAATCAATTCTTTGTGCACCTCTTTTATGTTTTGCAATAAGAGTATCACACCTGAACAATGGCTTGTGATGAATGGTAATGCATTCAATTTTAAGTATGTAAAGTATGTACCTGAGTGAGACCCAGAGAGAGAAGACAGCAGAGAGGACTGCTGTGTTGGCCCATCATAAATGTCCACAACATCATTCAATGATGTCTGGAACATGACAAACTGTCCAAATAGAACTAAAGGGGGAAAAACAGACAAAGTGTCATAATATTTCATAAAATATTGGCCATAACATGACAATAATTACGTACTGTACATGAACCCAAGTGACCCCTCAACTGTTAAGGTCCCAGCTGGAAGCTTACAAGCAGCAAATTTGTCTTGAAAGGCTTTCTGCCTGTATTCTTCATTTACTTCACATATTCAGATTCCCAATTAGACACCACTAAGTACTCGTACGCAAGAACATTACGCAGAATCATTTTTCTTCAATAGATCTGCACATTTTAAACCAGCGAGAGCTCTCGGAGGTAATAAGCCTGTATGTTTATTTAAATCTTTTAAATTGGCTATCATGCTGTAACATCTCCCTATTATGTGTTGGTACCATGCTGAGTGCTACTGTGCAATGGTTTTGTCCTCCGCTGGGCACACTTGTTACAGTCTTATTTGCTGTCTGATGCTTTGATGTTTCCACCATTAGGAGAAAATCATTAGCATGCTACTCATCATCATTACATGAAATCCCTACTCTACAGTATATCTTAAGGATTAGAGAAGATTGAACAAAACATTGTATGACAACCAAAAATTTTGAAAAAACAGTTGTATGCATATGGATTCTATTGACCTCACTGGCAACTCTCTCTAGGTGTCATGGTGAAATTTATATATATAAAAAAGGCTTTAAATATAGAAACCTCAAGCGTCAAAATGCAAAAATTAGTTCTGGGCACAGATACAGTTGATATAAATGGAGTGAATGGACAGAGATTTCAGGGCCACTGCTGTCTCAGACTACATCCTTAACAGTGTCTTTGAAATCTGGCACAGATTCCAGTGATTCACCAGGGCTCTGAGGATCGATGGAGCGCCTCATATTCTCAGCATAGCTACTGTGTGATTAAACAGTTCTGTGCTCGGTAATACAAGCGTGTAATCAAACTCTTGCAGAAACCAAAAAAAAAAACAAAAAAAAAAGATTTATTTGTCATTGGAGGTAAACAAAGAACTTGATTACCTGGACCTGATTGGCTTTATTGGCATCGCATAAAGTGGCACCTGCTGCACAGTTCTGGACAACAAATGGCATTTTTCACCGGTTTGATTTCACTGACTAACATCAAAAACAAAGTGATATTGGCCAGTGAAATCACAACTGAAGTCACTGGAAAACTTTGTTATACTTCTATGTCTGTAACCCATTTCTTATAAATGACTTCCACTGGCTTAGGAAGGCAAAAACCAAGACCAAAGCTGTGTACAAATGGTAGGAAACATTGTATCAAGTCCAGTTAAAAATCAATTTAAGATGACGGGCAAAACCAGACCAAACCAAACAGTTCCTGCCTATGCAGAGTGTTCCAAATCTCTTATGAGGTTTAATTTCAATTCGGATGCTACCACAGACGGCAGGTGCCTATGTAGGCAGTAGGCAGATTTCTACATTTGGAATTGAACTACAGTATAGTGTGCATTGTGGTTACTTATAAAATTAGTCTGTTATTGAAGGTGGCTGGCTGCAAACTCTGGAAAATGAATCATGGCTCGTCAAGTCTGTTGCCACTGTGTGTGCTGGGAGTACTCTTGTCCCCTATGCCTTTGATAAGAACAATAGAAGCGAAGATAGCGGCGGTCCTCAATGCATTATTCTTGAGTTTCCCCATCTCCAAGGCTTTAGCGATGCCAAGACAATTACCACTTCATGTCAGAAAACAATTGTGCCCATTAAGGTTTTCGCTCGCATGCACCAAACAAAATGGGGCAACGAGAAGAAACAAATCAATTTGGAACGAGAAAAATGCAATGATATTGTGCCAGGTTACAGTTTATTTATTCATTTATTTTATAGTTTGAATCTCAACAAAAGACGGATCCCTTTTACACACCTATTAATAATGTACAAGGCTTAAGTAGTACATGGTTGTAATCATACTCAACCCATTATAATTACATCAGGCCAGGGGTCACTAATGCGTCGCTTTGCTACTCTGGGAAAGTTTTAAAGATGAAGACAGGGTGACAACTTCATCAGGGACTGCTTTTGTATAGCGAAGCTGAGAGAAATTGTGCTTAAAATGTACTGTTCTGGGACAACAAATGTAGACTAAATGTATTTATGGAATATTCATATGACATTAAAATGTAATGTCAAGTAGCAGAACTCAAAATAAGTATATATATATATATATTACAATAAAATACATGCCAAGTGCAAAATATGTTTCAGAACTAAACAGTTGCACTAAAGTGCATTTTAGTTAGAAGTATGGCTCAAAATAAGTATATATTTACGTGTTTCAGATGTCAGACTACTATAAGTGCTACTAAATCGAGTCAAAAAACGATGCATTTAGGACACTAAATCAATATCATTTAAATACATTGAAGCTGCAATCACTTCTAAATACCACATTAAGTAGGGTCAATGCCCAAATATTAAAGGAGTTTTAAAAAGATAACTTATAAAAATAGTATTCTTTACAAAAAAAAGAAAGAAAAAAGTCTAGTTGTCACTAGAGGGGAATTTAGACTACATTTACAGAGAACTTAGAAGGTTGTTTCCTTTGCAGGATCCACAGAGCACTCAGGAGTTAGAGTTCAGTAATTCCTGATACACCGTTCATTCTTAGCTTCTTGATGCCATTCCTTACATTTCATACACAAATGACATGTGAGCATTGATTCGAGATGAAACAATGGTCTGTGCATCTCTGTGACACTCTGACAGGAATTGAAATAAAAAAACTCAAAAAACTAGATAAAACGAGTGGATGCACGAATCAATATTCACAGCTCTGATAGTTTGCACACTCCTCCAGCAGCTCACAAACAGAATACTAATTGGGCAGATTTCTATTTATAGTATCGGCACTTTCCACTAATAGGGTACACTTTGTGTCCCATCACTTTAAAAAGCATTTAAAAGCACTCTAAAGCATTAGATGCACAAACCCCATTTTGTGTTGTGAGAACTATTAGATACACAACCATTCAAAAGCTTGGAGTCAGTAATTTTTTTTTTAAAGAAATTAATGTTTTTATTAGGCAAATACGTATTACATTAATCAAAGTTGACAGTAAAGATTTTTAGATTATTATAAAAAAAAGTATTTCAAATAAATACTGTTCTTTCGAACTTTCTATTCAAAGAATACAGAAAAATGGGTAAATAATAATAATAATAAATCATATTTCACTTTATAACTGTTTCTATGTATGACAAGCATCACTCACATGCAGATTGTTTTCATCATGCTATGCGCTCTCAGAAAGGGCTTTGGTTTTAATTCACCGTTTCTTTGTTCACTGAACAGCTCCCAACCACTGCAGAAGATCGGCCTTTTCCATACATCCTCTTACGCTTAACACACTCTGACAGATGCTTACCGGCTGCTATGGAAATGAGGCCTGTGATTAATTCACACGTTTTCCTTCTTTTCTCATGACTTACACAATTCAGAAATAAAAAATAGCTCTGTGGTTCCCTGTCTCTCCCCCTGTCTTTCCATCTCTGGAGCTGGACTGGATCACCAATTCAATTTGCTCTCTGAAAGAAACAGAAGTGAACGGGGAGGGGACACACCTTTCCTTCTCCCTGTGACAACTCAGGTGGAGAGAGGCATGATTTCAATTTACTTTCATTAGCATAATCTGCAAAGCATGCTGGGATACCAGTCCTGTAGGGTTCTTGCAGTTAGAGCAAAATAAAAATAACCCTTGATAGAATCACCCTGTTGTTGCAGCAAAACAAATACCTTACAAGCAACTCAAATTAATATTGAGACTAATGCTATGGTAATAGTTTAACCAACAATGAAAATGTTGTTAATTTACTCACCCTCACATCGTTCCGAACCTGTTTGAATTTCTTTCTTGTGAGGAACACAAGATGTGATATTTTAATTACAGTCTTATACAATGAAAGTCAATTGGGTCCAAAATGAGCGGAGTCCATTATTGCACAGACAACAACAGTTCATAAATTCTTTAAAATATCTTCTTTTGAGTTCCACAGAAGAATACAAATTTGAAACAGCATGAGGGTAAATAAAAGATGACAGACTTTTCATTTTTGGATGAATGATCCCTTTAAGAATTGAATAGAATATGGATTCCTATTCAGGTTTCATAGCAAAGAGAGTTAAAAAAAATTAATTCAGATTGTAAAGTCAAATGTTAAATGTTTTGCGCCTGAAGCATGACTCGAGGTTAGGTTAAGATTGGATTAGATATGGCTGATCAAGTCATCAGCTCATATTAAGTCCAATAAAACATTCAGAGGAACTGTGAAAATGTCTAATACATGAAATTACAATGAAACTGGGATGTCCAGTCATATTGCACAGATGATAATAGGCAATAACCCAATATCTTTAGGGTTCCATAAACCTTACTGCACAGAAAAAATGCAATTAAATGTGAGTGCTCCAGCTAAAACGTTTCCCAACATGCTAAGTGCTCCGTCATATATAAGCATATGGAGTATAAAGCATAAATGACCTGCTTATTCAAGTCCTTACTAAGTTCGTAGAGTACTAATAAAGACCTCAGCTAATACCCTTTACCTAAAGTACATGATGCTAGGCAGAGATCTTTCCTTTCCTGCTTAATTAACACCGAGGGTACAATAAAGCTGGGCTGCTACTGAATGCAAGCACAGCACACCAACACTGCACTTTGGACCTCAGGCCTGGATTTCCATCTCAGTTCAGGTGTTTATTCAAGTTCAAAAGGCCCTGGATTAGATAACCCCCTCAGTCAAGTCTGCAAAGGGGTCAACACAGGAGACAGGAGTGGACAAGACTGCTGATTTGTGTCTTCCCTCTGGAGAAATGTGAATCAGCGCCTCTCCATTAGTCTGCAGCAGTCCATCTTTGATGTGATAAGAGTGTATAAGCGGCAAAAACAACTTATGAGGACAGGGTGGGATGTGTCTCAGGTGGATGTGGAGAATTTAGAAAGTTTAGGTACACTCTAAAAAATGCTGGGTTAAAAACAACTCAGCGCTGGGTGAAATATGAACAAACCCAATGATTCGTCATTAAATGTTTAACCCAACCTTCTGGGTACTTTTATTTAACTCAACTATTGCATAAAAATGACTATATTCCCTGCTTAAAATGAACCCAAAATAGGTTGGAAATTAGCTAATGATTATTGCTAATGCCTCTAGTAATTATGTGTTTAATTTTAATTTACAACCAATTTTGGGTTAATTTAAGCCAGCCATTTAACTAGTCGCTGGGTTTGTCCATATTTCTCCCAGTGCTGGGTTGTATTTAACCCAGTATTTTTAGAGTGTATGAGGTATTGTTAAGGGATCTAAAATACAGTTATGCAGAATAAGGCATTAATAAGCAGTGTTGGGGAAAGTTACTTTTAAAAGTAATGCATTACAATATTGCGTTACTCCCTAAAAAAAATAAGTAAATATGCTACTTAGTCACTTTTTATGGAAAGTAATACATTACGTTACATTTGAGTTACTTTTTAAATCTGGGCAGGGCTTGCATGTAAATACATTCATATAAAAATTCTTCTTTTACAAATGTAAAAGCACTTCAAAAGTAAAATGAATATGCCTCTGGCTGAAGGAAATATAAATTCATGTCTGTACAGTAGAGGGCGCAGCTCAAACAAATTGCATGAAGAATATGACGCAGGAGAAGAAAGAGCAACACGTTACTTTACTAATAACTTGCGTTACTTGTAATGCGCTACATCCAACACTGTTAACAAGTGCTTTAAATGTACTAACAAACAGCCCATATGCTAGTAATATGCATGCTAATAATCATCTAGTTAATAGTGAGAATTTGTCAAACTAAAGGTTTACCACAATTCACAACTACAAGGCAACTACAGTAACCCTGGCTGAGGTGTGAAGCTCAGGCATTCTTAGGCGTGAGGCATCAACCCTGCATCTAAATGGTGGTACTGTTCAGATGTCTTGTCTTAGACAGGCAAACACTGCTTTAGCAGACATGTGCAGTTTCCATGGAAATGAATGGTCAGATCATCCTTGCACTAGATGCACGAGTAGCCTATACATGACAGAGTTAACGAGCACAGATCCAGACACGTGCACGCACACCCGGGCCATACGGTTCATATGGCACATATCACTGTTCAGTATGTTGTCCGAGCCTCTCCATGTCTTAGTTCTCTTATTAGACTCTCTCCTTACATCGAGGGTCTTTCAGTTAGACTCAGAGGAGAGAGGTCACTCATGCAGAGATTTATACCCCAGGGCCATCTTCTTGCTCGGGGCTAGAAGGCAGAGGTCTTTGCTCTGATTCCTAGCACACCTGTCTGGATTTGCAGGCATGGGCTGGACATCGGTCTCACACATCAATGCCTGGTCCCGTAGGGACAGAGATGCTCTCGCACAATCTGCCATGATCTCTTTGAGGTGGGAGATTCCGCGGGGCTCATTGGCTGTGCAGACGAGAAGCTAGCGAGGATGAGACACGCACACATGCGCAACCTTCACTGTAGATTGACAAATCAGCAGAAATGTTCAAACTTCAAACTCGACTTCTCTAAACACTATATTCTTTCAGCTGTGCGCTTCATATCTATATCCAATAACGCCACAAAGGTTCAGGGTTTGTTCTGTCTCACTGCACACATGAAATACCATCCTGTAAACATGACCCACAAGCTATTTCCCCTGCATATGAATAATTGATAGATAACACGTATGAACCCTGAATCCCTTGTCCAATACACACACACACAAAATATCCAGACAGGAATGAAAATACAGCAAGGTAGCGAAAAAGCACCGCCACCTGTGCGCCTGTTATCAGTGAAGGATGTTCTATCAGCAGTGCCGTGAGTCGAGGATAGATAGCACCATCCCCGCTCACCACATGGTGGGGACAGAGGAATCAACACATGCTGCACGCAGATGTAGAGAATGAGAAAAGGGAGGGGAGTAGCTCTAAAAGTCTGTTTATATCTAAACATAGACATCGCAGCAGGAGAAAAGATTTTTCTTTTTTGTTATTACATTAAATTGAGGGAGAAGCAAACACTTGAGGCAGCTCTGAACATTGGCTGGCTATTGAAGTAAGCTATTGGTGTGTGGTGTAGTGTTAACCCTCACAGACCCAAATGTTTTATATATTTACTAAATAAGGGTTAAAATACATAAAACAGTACACAATCTCTGAAATATTTTCTAACAATAATTGAAAAACTTTTTAAAATAGAATTTTTTTTGCAAAAATGCAACAGTTTATATATATTTATATATTATACAATATATTTAGGAAGTTAAAAAAAATGGAGCTAGTCACATGAAAGCGGGAACGGTACAGGTGACAAGGAGTGTTAATTGAACAACCGTAAACTGCAGTCAGATGAGATGTTGTCAGTCCATATGCATTAAAAAAAATATTTTCCTGTCCTGTCAGCTGTTATACGGTGCTCGTAGCACATGCTCTTTAATCACATGCACAAGCACAAATATGGCGGCGCATGCTGTATTGTCGTCAGTTAAGTCATGAAGTTACCAAAAAGGCGATTAAAGCTGCTTTAAAACTGTGCATGCATGCAAGTATTTGTTAAATATGAGTCACATTTAAGAACATGTCTCTGAAATGCAGTGGTTTCAAAACTGTCCTGAAGCACCCCAGCACTGTCTCCCTCATCTAACACACCCGATTCAACTCGTCCCCTCATTAGTAGAGACTTTAAAACCTGAAGAGGGTCAGAAAAGGTAAAGAGTTGTGAGAAAACACGATGCATGTCAGATCCGCGTCACGTTCAGCAGCAGCAACTCATTAAAGTAATTGCAGCCAAAAAAAACTAATAACCTATGCTGATAACCAAAAACTATGCTGTGATGCCTGTTAACCAAAGAAAGAAAAAAAGAGGAAATCAATAACTTTTGTAGCTTTAAGGATTCATCTATATTTCATTTTGAATTTAGTGTTTTATAACTTATATTTTCTTCAATTTCTGTATATTTCCTACTTGCTAAGGGCACAGGTAGCTAAATATATTTATTATAATGGTTTATGTAATGACTGTTTTAGGTCCACTTAAATTAGTTATTTTTTTAAAGCCTAATACGTGTTTGTGTTGATAGCTCTCAGTTATATGGTAATGTTGAATGGCCATAGTCAATGGTTAAATATTAGGAAAAAGAAAATTTCATAGAACTGGTATCAGTGATGCTGGCCTTCAGTCATAAAAAGATGCCATTAAACAAATATTTAAAAAATGCACTGTGTTTATGTTGCTTCTACGTTCATTTGAATATTGAATGTGAAATTATTGCAATATAAAAGTATATTTAAACTTTAATGTTAGGTGGGATTAATTGTGTGACGAAGCTGACGAGACGTGAGACATGCGGGTCCAAGTGCAAGCTTTTTATTACAAAACATGGTCAATACAGGCAGGGTCGGTCAGTAGCAAACAGGTATGGCATGGGCAAGACACAAGAGTAGTCCTAGGAACAAGCGTGGGTCGGCGATCGGCGTACAATATCCAGAGGGCTAGGCAGAGAGAACAATCCAAGAACACGGGCAGGAATCAAAACACAGGAACTCTAACTATGAATACAGGGAAACGCTTTGTACGTAGCTGGGCTAAACAATACTCGGCAGTGAGTGGCAGAAAGTCCAGAGTTTATATAGTGTGTGTGTGTGTGATTGGGTGATGGTGATTGTGAGATTGTTTTCAGGTGTGTGCGTGATCAGTGCAGACAGCTGTGTTAGTGCAGTGGATGATGGGAAATGTAGTCCTTGAGTGATCTGTGACTGACTGTGTGATGGGTGAGTGACCTCTAGAGGTGAATGAAGAGAAGTTCATGGCTTGGATTTGTGACAAATTGTGATTAATTTCAGAAAAAATGTGCGATTAATTAGTTAATTTTTTAATCAATTGACAGCACTATATGCAGTATTTAATGAATATTTTTTATTTACCAAGGATGTGTTAAATTGATAAAAAGTGATAGTAAAGACATATTGTTAGAAAATATTTCTATTTTGAATGTGTTGTTCTTTTTCACTTTTTATTCATCAAAGAATCCTGAAAGATCCAAAAAAAAAGCAGCACAACTGTTTTAAACATTGATAATAAATTAAAATAAATCAGAATGATTTCTGAAGGATCATGTGACACTGAAGACTGGAGTAATGGCTGATGAAAATTCAGCTTTGCATCACAGGAATAAATTATATTTTAAAGTATAATAAAAAAGAAAACTATTGTTAACGTTACATTTACATAAAACATATATTTTTTTAAATAAATTAAAAAAGCAAATCTAACAATCCAAAATCCATCCCAATGAAAATTATGCATTGACTTTGCTATTACTATTATATACATATTTTTAACAACCAGTCGCTTTCATGGTAGATACAAGAAAGTTCATTATCATTATCAGTGGGAGTCTTTGAGGGTTAAACCTCTGGTAAAGTAGTAGCCAATCCCTCAAAATAAGAACTATCATCACCGTACCCTTGAGCAAGGCACTTAACACCATGTTGCTCCAGAAGTTAAGTGCCTTGTACCATTGTCTCTCTAATAGGTGTACTCCAAATTACCGTAGATAAAAGCATTTATTGATGATGAAAGTACAGTTGTGTTTGTTACTGCCACCATACCATTCTAGGACTATCTATAGTCAGACTGACATCAACATTTACACGTTTCATTTTCACTGTCATGGCTACAAAATGTAACTTTTAGCACAGTAAATCAAATAACTGTATGAGCAGCAAGACTATGTAACTGGAAGCATGTGTACTTGTGAACTGCATACGCAAGCTGGCAATTATCACTGAAGACAGGCTTGTGCTGTCTTACTGTGCATCAGAGCACTATTCTGGTGGTGTAAGCACTTAGATAATTATAATGGACCTTGTCACCCTGCATGGTCAATTAGATATATGCCTATTTCCTTCAAGTGGTACGGACGTATAACCTTCAATGTTTTCTGACAGAATAACATCTGCTTCCCTGCTAATTACCTGGACAATAGCCATGTTGCCATCAAGATTGTGCATGTTTACAGGTGCATTGACCCTGACAATCAGCTGACTGTAACCTTGATGACTTGACTAGTTAACAAGGCTAAAAGTCCTTGAGGTCTGGAGACCATGTATACATAAAAACAACAACAACAAAACAAAACAACACAAAAACACAAACAAACAACAAAACAATACAAAAATATATTATATATAATTAATGCCCCCCCCCCCCCAAATTGAATCTATTCCTGTGATGACAAAGCTGAATTCAGCAGCCATTACTCTTTAGTTTTCAGTGTCACATGATTCAGAAATAATTGATTTGGTGCTCAGAAAACATTTCTTATTATCAATATTAAAAACAGTTGGCTTCTTAATATTTTTTGAGAACCATGATTTTTTTTCAGGTTCAATAGAACTGCATTTATTTACTGCATATATACATATTTTGCTACATTATAAATTAATTTACTATCATTCTTGTTCAATTGACTGTTCGCAAAACCCGCCCACCCTTAGTTACTGTTGCCATGACCGACAAAGAATGCCGCTCTCACATTACAAATCATGTTCTCACGCAGTGAAAAATACATCGCAGAGCAAAGAGGAAACGGACAACACGCAGACAGAGAAGACAGAGCAGGTTACTTCTGGTATGAAATAAAGTCTCAGGACCCTCAGCTTTTAAACTGTCATTTTTAAAGAAATTCAAACAATAAATACAGTTTTGTGGCTCTTTAATGTGTCGTGACAGATCGCTGTATTGCCTCAGTTCAACCACGTGAACACGTCTTTTCATATTTACTTAAAGCACGAAATGAACATGAATAAACATCAGAAAGTATTATGTCAACCGTGGAACACACCATTTTTCAAGTTTAAGTCCACTGAAGTTAATGTGCTCTCCTGTCTGAGTTGTGGTTAAGGCTAGAAGGGATACAGCTGCTGCTACTGGGCATGCGTATTTACATATTTTCCGAGACAACAATATAACGTGAAACCTATAAAAATGGTTTTAAAAAGTACATAGCGCCATAGTTTCATCACTTTAGAGTGTCGCAATGACCGTCTTTTTGCAGTAAAGGACCTGTCATAGTTTAAGAAGTGGGAAGATGACATGAAGTGACGAGAGGTTAGCTGCATTGAAAACATTTTAACATATTATTTTATTATTTAACACTCAGCATTTAACTTTAGTGCTGCAAGCAATACATACAGCGCCGGACATGACAGGTTTTCTGGTAAGCAAAACAAGTACTTTAAAGGAATAACTTAGCTTATTGCCGTTACCGTGGCAGCCAACAACAGCACAGCTTAACCCTCCGCACATTTTTAAATTTAGTTATATTGAAAAAGTTTAAATTCAGTCGATCTTTTTTACCGCGTTTTAACATGTATTTCTATGGAGACAGGCCGTAGCTGTCGGGCAAGATGGTGGATAGCAGCGGCGGCACATAATCTCTGCGTTCTGATTGGTCAGATCACCTGTCAATCAAGCTCTTTGCGAACGGTCAATTCTGTTAAAATTCATGGCTGAATAAATTATCAATTTCTTTATATAATATATATATATACACAGGGTACGATTTGTGAAAAAAGCAGAGGGGGGGATGCTTTTGAAAACTTTTTTTCTCTCTCCATAGGTTGAAGGTAAGGGTAAGGCTATAGCCTAAGTAACCTAATGTTGTCACGGTGCACACAACAGGGAGGAACGAGGAACACGCAGACGAGGATATAACTCAAAATAACAGTCTTTAATAAATCCAAACAAGGCAAGACAAGGCAGGGCAGACACACAGGAACACCAGGGAGTAACGAGTAGACCAGACAACATGAAACTGAACAGGCAGGAACTAATATACACAGGCTAATTACAAAACACAGCTGGACAAGAATTAACTAATAATCACACTTAACAAGGACAGGAAACAAACCAAATAAGGAAACATGAGGCGGGAACACAAGACACACACGACAGAGGACTGACAAATGTTAGTGTAATCTGTTAATAACGCACGTCATAAACACATCTTTTAGGCAAGTATTTATAATGGGTGCCATGTCATGACTCATGAAATGTTTTTAATACGAAGGAAACTGTATTTAACGTGATCACAATTAGGGCTGGGCGATATACAGGTGCATCTCAATAAATTAGAATGTCGTGGAAAAGTTAATTTATTTCAGTAATTCAACTCAAATTGTGAAACTTGTGTATTAAATAAATTCGATGCACACAGACTGAAGTAGTTTAAGTCTTTGGTTCTTTTAATTGTGATGATTTAGGCTCACATTTAACACAAACCCACCAATTCACTATCTCAACAAATTAGAATACTTCATAAGACCAATAAAAAAAAACATTTTTAGTGAATTGTTGGCCTTCTGGAAAGTATGTTCATTTACTGTATATGTACTCAATACTTGATAGGGGCTCCTTTTGCTTTAATTACTGCCTCAATTCGGCGTGACATGGAGGTGATCAGTTTGTGGCACTGCTGAGGTGGTATGGAAGCCCAGGTTTCTTTGACAGTGGCCTTCAGCTCATCTGCATTGTTGGGTCTGGTGTCTCTCATCTTCCTCTTGACAATACCAAATAGATTCTCTATGGGGTTCAGGTCAGGCGAGTTTGCTGGCCAATCAAGCACAGTAACACCATGGTCACTGAACCAGCTTTTGGTACCTTTGGCAGTGTGGGCAGGTGCCAAGTCCTGCTGGAAAATTAAATAAGCATCTCCATAAAGCTTATCAGCAGAAGGAAGCATGAAGTGCTCTAAAATTTCCTGGTAGATGCCTGCGTTGACTGTGGACTTCAGAAAACACAGTGGACCAACACCAGCAGATGACATGGCAGCCCAAATCATCAGTGACTGTGGAAACTTCACACTGGACTTCAAGCAACATGGATTCTGTGCCTCTCCACTCTTCCTCCAGACTCTGGGACCTTGATTTCCCAATGAAATGCAACATTTACTTTCATCTGAAAAGTGGACTTTGGACCACTGAGCAACAGTCCAGTTCTTTTTCTCCACAGCCCAGGCAAGATGCTTCTGACGTTGTCTCTGGTTCAGAAGTGGCTTGGTAGCCCTTTTCCTGAAGACGTCTGAGCGTGGTGACTCTTGATGCACTGACTCCAGCTTCAGTCCAGTCGCAGTTGTAAAGCTCTCCCAAGTGTTTGAATCAGCTTTGCTTGACTGTATTTTCAAGCTTGCAGTCATCCCTGTTGCTTGTGCACCTTTTCCTACCCAAATTCTTCCTTCCAGTCAACTTTGCATTTAATATGCTTTGATACAGCACTCTGTAAACAGCCACACCTTTCAGTAATGACCTTCTGTGACTTACCCTCTTTATGGAGGGCGTCAATGTTCGTCTTCTGGATCATTGCCAAGTCAGCAGTCTTCTCCATTATTGTGGTTTCAAAGAACAAGAGATACCCAGAATTTATACTGTAGGGATGGTCATTAATTGAAACTCAAATGTAAATATTCTAATATTTTGAGATACTGATTTTTGACTTTAATGAGCTGTAAGATCTAATCATCAAAATTAAAACAAAAAAACTTTTGAAATGTTTTACTTTACATGTAATGAATCTAAAATATATGAAAGTTTCACTTTTTGAAATAACTTACAAGAAAAAATGAACTTTTCACGACATTCTAATTTATTGAGATGCACCTGTATCTCGTTTGATATGCATGCGCATCTCGTCAGTAAAGCCGGTTCCTTGATTAGCGGTAAATCTCCATCACCTGTTTTCAAATGGAGCGGCATTTAATACACAGAGCTGTAGATCACTGACAAGCGACGCAATATCGCGTTCATATCGAAGGAGATTCATCTGCGATAATGAACGCGATATTGCGTAGCTTATCAGTGAACTACGGCTCTGTGTATTAAATGCCGCTCCGTTTGAAAACAGGTGATGGAGATTTACCGCTAATCAAGGAGCCGGCTTTACTGACGAGATGCGCATGCATATCACACGAGATATATCGCCCAGCCCTAATCACAATCTATTAAAAACATTGTAAGTTAGGCCTATTAATTGTAATGATTTCATTTCCACGGTTATTCAAGCAACAGATAAATTATATAGAGAAAGCGAGCAAAGAACACATTATCAGAAGAAGAAGACTTAATGCTTTGATCCATTTTTGTTCAGTCTGTTAAAATAATTGTACAAACTAATCTCACAGCTGTCAAAGATCTTTAGTAGCTTACTAAAAAAGGAAGTACTGAAACTAAAAGTGAAGCACCACAAACACCGGAGGAGATATTAGATACCGCTGAGATATTAATTTGAGAATTACTTTAGGAAAAGACAGCGCTTAACAGCCCTTAGCCATTGGCAAAGTCAAGAAATGGCACTTTTTGCCTGCTTGACTGTGATTTACCAGAGGAGAGAACTTTAGCACTTTTGGTCTGACTGGAGTAAAAAAAAAAAAACAAAAACAGAGCCCTGGCGTTCCTCTGCTTTCTCTTTCTCCCTGGTAAATGAACTTTGCCTTGACTTCTGTTCTGTTTTGATGTTTTGGCTCAGGGGCTTGCAATTCCCAATTCTCACAGGCTTTAGAATAGCTTTGTAGAGAGAGAAGAGTGATCCCTTTCCAAGAGAGCGTCTATGTCAAAGACATGAAACTGTGACTGTTTTGAGTGTGTGTTTGTGTTTATACGGAGGTCAGAGTTAGCCAGGGGAAAAGCTATTTAGTTGACTATTTCTAACTGACAGCCATGACAAGAAAATATAGAAAGTGTAACTGGTCTAATGGTCGCCTCGGGCATTTAAAAAGAGAGTTTATTTAATATCTCTATGTGCATTAATTTTGAATTGCTACGTTGCTGAAAGTCTTTCTTATTTTCAACACCATATGAAGGTACCCCAAAGCAAATTCCTAATGATCAACTGAAATATTAATATGGTGTGTTATGCTGCATCAATACACTCATACATGTCGTCATGTATCCACAAAAAAAAAAAAAAATCAACAAGCATCCATAAAATATCAGTTAAAAAAAAGGAATTGGTATAAAGGGGTGTGTGTGCGTGTGCAGACCAATTCTCACTATTAACTAGTTGCTTATTAACATGTCTATTAATAACATATTGGCTATTTATTTGTACTTAAAAAGCACATATTCTGCATGACCACATTCTGTGTCTACATATACTGTATATACATACACACCCTTTATATATTAATAAAATATAATGGGCAAAACTAATTATTTTTTAACATTTTATTTTTTAATATTTAGTGGATTTTGTGGATGCTTGTATGCTTGTCGATACACACACACACACACACACACACACACACACATTATTTTAGTATAATTGTGATACTATTATAGTTTTTATTTTTTAATCAGTTTTTATTTTTACATTAATTTTGTTATAGTAACTTTGTTGTGTGTTTTTGTCATTTTTAGTAGTTTTTTTTATATATGTCTATATAGTGTTTATTAACTTTATTTCATTTTATTTAGCACATCAAGTCAAATTAAATTAAAATGACAAATATTGCCTTGGCAGCTAAAACAATAATAATAATTATTATTTAATTTCAAGTAAAAAAAATGTTTTTATGGTTTTAATTTTTTTTTTTTTTTAACTATAATGACCCTGATACACAAATATATACATAAATGTACACACACACAAGCAAAGACATCATATAAATGTTTCAATACAACTAAATATTAAAATGTATACCCAGAGGCTGAATGACAGAAAAAGGCGATTTTTATCAATATTGCAGTTAAAAATTTAGATAATTCTTGCAATATTTTGCCACTACTCACTGTTATGGTACAGGCTTAATGGTGAAACCAGATACTATTGTAAATCTTTATTTTGAAGCTAATATTTGTCTAAATCACTTTCGAATGAAATATGATTTCAACCAAAATACAAATGACCTTATCTTGGGCCTTGAGCAGCCAGCAGATGATTCAGAGAAAAAATATTAATAACATTACATCGAGAAGGTGACATGGCTGCTAATGTAACACCTACGAAGTGCCTATTAACAATGCCTGAGGTGACCAGACCGAGCTTGTCACATAATAACAACGAACGCAGGAAAGTTTGACTAATGCATGCTGCACAGCATATATTTAAGCTCAACGTAAGGCTCTCGACTGATTAAAGATTCAACGTTAAATTGAAATCTGCAAGACAAGCTAACAGATAATTAATGCTCTGAAGTAAAACTATCATCTCGCTGAGAAAACACCCTGATTACTTCTTCAACATGCCACTCTGCAGCTCCAACACCCAAGGCTTAGTGCTGTTTGGCAACATAAATGTTTACTATCTTAAGCTGTGAAAACCACGCTCACTCATGCAGTGCTCTGATCAACAGTTAAAAACACATTATGCCCACTTGTGTAGCTTGCAGAAAACCGTTTCCAAAACACACACGCAGTAATGAAGCCGTAATTGAAGGTTTTGGCTTCAGCGTGGAATATTTAACAGACAGAGATCATCAATTTAGATTTTTTTCCCGCTGACCCCCAACCATATGCAAGCAAGGATTCCCCTACATACTTGTATTGACTGCCCGGGGCCAGCGGGGGTGGTGAGAGCCGACAGGAACATGAGGTGGGGGTGCATGCTCTGAATAATGCATCTCTCAGACCAAACCTGTCATTGTCTGAAATATTGCCGGCATCATTCTTTGTGACAGAATAATGAAACATTAAAAAAAGGCAGTGGAGTGCTGCATTTTAACAGAGGGCTCCAGAGCTCTGCCCTACAGATCAGAGCCGATGGAGGAGGGTACATCTGTGCATATATGTGCATGTTCGTGCATGTGTTTTCAGGTGGTGGTTTCCCTTTAAAGAAAGCAAAATCTGAAGTGATTAGGGATCCTAAGGATCAGCGAATGCAATGTCCAACTCTAATAATTACTGTTTCTTCAACACTGTAAGACAATCTTTCCTTAATAACTATTTACTTTACATACTGTACATCGGGAAACTGTTTTGTCATAACGTAAGAATAAATCTAACAGCTAATTTTTTTTTATATGGTTTATGCATAAAATAGGAAAAATATCTGACAGTGGATCTTTTCATCTTTTTAAAAAGACTAAAATACTGATTCAAAGTTATTTAGAGCAATGAAGGACTAAGATGAATCTTTAAAAAAATAATACTTTTACTCAGCAAGGATGCATTAAATTGATCAAAAGTGACAGTTTCAATCAATCAGAAACTTATAAGAATGTGCATTATGGTTTCAACATTGGTAATAAGCACAGCTGTTTTCAATATTGGTAATACTAATATAGAATGGTTTCTTGAGCAGCAAACCAGCATATTAGAAAGATTTCTGAAGAATCATGTGACACTGAAAACATGACTGGAGAAATTCAGCTTTGCCTTCACAGGAATAAATTTTACAATATACTAAGACAAAAACACTTATTTTACATTTTAATAAGATTTCACAACATTACTGTTTTACTGTATTTTTGATTAAATAAACACAGCTTTGATGAGCATAAAATATTTCTTTAAGGAACATAAAAATCTCACAGACCCTAAACTTTTGAATGGTAGTGTATAGAAAATCTGATTTATAAATGTATACATTTTAGCAAATTTGTTTTTCTTTGCAAAGAAAAATTATATGTAAAATAAGTACTGTAAATCCAGCAAATCTGTGTACATCATATTTGCCATCACTGCATTGTAGTCACTGAATCTCTAGAGTTCTGTCTACACTCATTTCTGCTTATAAACGTTGCCTCCAGAAATCTGCAGTCAGTGCAAGAGCTATGCTTCAAGGTATCACTAAAAAGAGGCACACAATTCCCTTCCTGAATCTTCAGTCAGTAAACCTCGATGGTGGAAAGCTCTTCCCAACGGCATAGGAACCACACAATCCCTTTTTACCTTCAAAAAACTCCTCAACTCCTTCATGAGCACTCCACTCAAAGCTATGACTGCACTTACAGCACTTAGTACAGTACTATTCTTCCTCTTACTCTTTTCAATTCTTGCAGTGTTTCCCGAATCTAGCGCACACTTTTATTCTTTTCCCAGCAACTGTGAAACTTTGTATCACAGTATTGTCTCTCAAGGATGAATGACTTTGTTACATTCCTCCTCATTTGTAGATCACTTTGGATAAAAGCATCTGCCAAATGAATAAATATTTATATAAATGTATACAAATCAGGCACTTTGCTCTCTAGACATTGGTATTGGACATTAAATAACCTATGTTTGACCACCAGTCTTGTGTGCCAAAAAACTACTCTCAGCAATGGCAATGTCAGTTTTTATGATTCCTTCCCAGTCTCAAAGGATTGCGCATGCCATTCTATGCCCAATCCACAGCCACCAATAAAACCAGCAGACCGGTTTCATGATATTTTAGGAATCAATACACAAAGCTGAACCTCTCTGGCTTATATGATCTGCTTCCATGCCGTTTTTGAATCTTGACAAAACAAAAGCTTTTATGACAACCGTAAGATATTTATCTCCACTCCGACACAAACGCTCAGCCCAGGCTTTGTTCTACAAGCACCTTTAAGCTTTTAATCGTTCCCTCTCTTGGCCTGGATGTTTGACGATACTTCAGGTGCATGATAATGGCATGCTCCCCCTCCCAGCAGGTGTCCACCATGTAGAGGCTCAGCAGCATCAGCACAAACTAGACTTATGGATCTCCCGTCCAAGATTTCTTCTCTCTCTCTTATTTTTTCACCCTCTATTTGTGTTCGTTTTTCTTTCTTCTGCTCTATTTCATGAACTTGTTTAACTTGCACACTGAGTGATTTGAACTAATAGAACTGCTGATGACCAATGCACACCAAACTCAAACAGGACTAATTAAAGCAGTACTCGGTTGCACAGTATTTTGCCCAAGACCGCATTTATTAATTTTAAACACACTATGTGACATTTGCCTGTTAATTGAGCATAATGGATGTAACTTTGCAGATAATGTTAAGCGGATATCACTTTGAAAGATAGGCATGGTTTACTAATTATTCGTTAATGTAAAAGAACCTCAGCCCTTTTGCAATTCCAATCATTACTAATGGCTTGAACTGCAGCTCTGGGGAACAAGACAAATTACTGCAACAGTTTATGTCTAGATCTCAGGTACTATTTACCTGGGGTTAAAATCCATCTAAATACCTGAACAATTAGCCTAGGAGCAGCAGGTCTGCGCACCATTCAGAATTGAATTTAGAATGCTTTTAAAATTACAAATTAATTCCTGCATTTAAAATTAAGGCAATTCTTAAATGGCTAGTTTACTCCCAAAAATTCTGTCACAATTTACTCCAAACCTTTGTGGCTTTCTTTCTTCTGTGGAACATAAGAGAAGATTTGGAAGAAAATTTCATAGATTTTTTTGTAATTTAAAAAATATCTTCTTTTTGGGCTACATAAGAAAGAAAGAATGTCATACAAGATTGGAATGACATAAAGGTGAGTAAATAATGACAGAATTGTAATTTTTGGGTGAACTATTCCTATTAAATTCTGAATTTTGGAAACCAGTGCAAATATGCTTGTTTCCCTTGCATTTACCTGCTGGTACTGATATTTTTATTGCTGTTGGTTCTAGTAAGAAAAAAAGCAATGCCACAATCTGTATCCCATGCATTTGACAGAAATACTTTAGAGTATAGTAGAGAAATTTGAATATGTCAATATTTATGTTTAGTACTGAACAGGCAGGCAATATTTCACAGTATGTTTAGTACTATGTGTACATATGCCAATGTTTAAAATGGCATGGTGAGTTCAATGGTGTGATGTATGTGTTTCAGGGGCTCACCTCAGCTGCTGACTATTCATTTTCATGCCTTTTCATTTGCAAAGCTATCATGTTTTTCACTTTTCGTTTGCTTTTTATGAAGGCTTCAATTCAAATGACATCTATCTCATTTAGGACCTTCCATCAGAGTGGGAGCAGTCCAATGACCAGAGACGGGCCTCGAGGGAGACATCACATACAGCTCACATAATGCCAAACGATGTTTGTAAGGGAGGTCCAAAATCCCCATAACAGTTAAACTGACAGCAACGTTTACAGAGGAGTTTTTTTTTGTCATGGTTTCTATCCTTTCAGCACCACATACCTCATAAAACCACAGCCTTCTTGGTACAGGACTGAGATAGCGAAGTGGCTTTCTTTTAGGATGAAAATGAACCCTAAGACAAGAGACTGGGACTGGGAGGTTTGAAGTGCTTTCTCATTTCACACTTTCATCTCTGTACTATTTTCCAACTGGCGTCTGGATATTACAATCATAGGCTGACAGCAAACATTTCAAGTCTCCTTGGAATACAGCAGGTCAAGGATTCTGGGTGACACATAACTACTAACAAATTCTGCATTTGCTTCTATACTTTTAAAGGTATAGTTCACTCAAAAATGAAAATTCCGTCATATTTTTTTTTACCCTCATGTCGTTTCAAACCTGGATGACTTTCTTTCTTCTGTGGAACACAAAAGAAGACATCTTCTTTCATGTTCTACTGAAGAAAGAAAGTCATAAGGGTTTGTGTGAACTATTCCTTTAGGTAGCTTAAATATAGTTCTGTCATGACATCTCTCGGAGGGATTGGCATGGGAATGTACATGACAATGTTAATGTATTTGGTCTTGGCGGAATAGGTCTGTACGCTGCTGCTGCTAGAAACTCTGTATTTGGTTCTGTTTAGTCAGCTACCCAGACTCCTTTAAATTATTAGCCAGTTCCAAAGCAGCTTCTCTAAAACTGCTGTTATTCACAGACGCTCTGAATCAGAGCTGCATCCGTACCAAAATTAATTTCAGTTCACACCCTCATCTCTTTTTCATCTGTTGGTTTGGAAGGTCTGGTCTTTGTGCAGTGACACAGGAACGCTGACACCAGACTAACTACACTTTTAGAATATGAAATATTCTTACTGTGCAACACCTTGCTTCTAGACAAGTACACTTTTTTTTTTTTGTCAACAGATTTCAAGTATAAAAGAAATATGAGGAAGCTAGTTGCTAAGCTACACACCTCCTGTCTAGAAAAGAGCTAATCAAAGGTATAGAAATGAATAATAGCATACTTTAACATAGTTCAGATGAGATTCGCCCTTGTGGAAAAAGAAGTACCCTTCAGCATGCTTTTAAAAAGAGTACTTACTACAGAAATAATTTACTTAACATATATACTTACTGTAAGTGTAAACTGAAGTATTAACATTGCAATTAGTTAAAAATGTATTAAAAATGTATATTAAATTCCATTAGATGAACTTTAGAGTGCCTTTTTGACCATTTTAAGTAGATCTTAAGCACATCTTCATTTGTAATTTCATAATTACTTAAATTGTCTTTGAAAACAACAAAAGACAAACAATGATTTAAAATGTACTTTAAAGTAACCCAAGTAATAAACAGTCATGCTACGTACATTTATAGTCAAACCAAAATTTATTCAGACACCAGATATAATTTTAGATTATTTTTTTAAAGATTTTTTTTACTAGTGGGTGCAGGACACTGTAGTTCATTTATGTAAGTGAGGATAGCAAAATAAAGTAAACTGTGACATATTATACCCAAAAATTATTCATACAGTGGACTACCATTAAAACTGATAAAAAATTGGGCCCAAAAAATATTCAGACACTTTGACCTGACCATGTTTTGCTTAAGTGCTTTTTTTTCTTTAATTGCTAATGTGACCTTTTCACACCACAGACTGAACAAAATTAAGCATTGCTTGGTAATGTTTAACCTACATTGGTATTATCATCCAAGTGGATGCTGCACACTGGTGGTGGTTGAGGAGAGACCCCCCACATGATTGTAAAGCGCTTTGGGTGTATAGCAATACACAATAAAGCGCTATATAAATGCTTCATTCATTCATTCATTATCTAGTTGTGTACTTAAATTTAACAGCTGACAGTTAACAGCTGTTCAACCTAATTCATTACATACCTTTCTATCAAAGTTATCTGACATTATCAAGATGAATTTGTTCTGACAGTTTAACTCTGAGTTCTTGTCATACTTCATTACAATTTTCTAAACTATAGCAAATGAAATGTGCTAATGTGAGAAATGTTGAAGGTGTCTAAAATTTTGGTTTGACTGGAAGTGTTTTTTTTTATTTCATTAATATTATATTATCTACAAGTACCATCTTAAAAATATACTTTCAAAATTTGATGTATATTACAAGTGTACACTTAATTAAGCACACTTCTTTTTTTACAAGGGCATACTGTTTTCTACTAATTCAAAAGTATGATATTTAATATGATTTTATACACTCAGAATGACCGTGAACATTCATTTGAATGTAATAGTGTCATGAGTCGGTTCTGTGCTCTTCTATAACTGTATGGTTTGGGTCAGCCAGCAAATCAGATATAAGAAGACTGCAGCGGACTGTTAGGACAGCAGAAAGGATTATTGGTGTCCACCTGCCCAGCCTTCAGGACTTGTACTACTCCAGAGTGAAGAAACGGGCAGGTAACATCATCACAGACCCCTCTCACCCTGGACACGACCTGTTTGTGCTTCTCCCTTCAGGCAGAAGCTACAGATCTCTGTGCACTAGAACATCTAGGCATGAAAAACAGTTTTTTCCCCCATGCCATCTCCAGCCTAAACAACCAACACAGGAATTATTACCTGTGTTCTGTAATTCATTCATTACATATTGCCTCTCTCTCAAGTACCATGTAAATACATATGCATATTTTCTATACAGCTGTATATATACAGGTATATATATAGAGTAAATTATGCACAAATCTGTACACAAATCTTCTGCTCCAGATTCATACACATTATTATTATTTATTGTTAAGTCTTATTTAAATGTTTCTGTTCTCATGTCAGATATGTATGTATGCATGTATGTACCAAGAGCTTCTTAAAAACCACAACAAATTCCTTGTGTGTTTGCGCACACTTGGCGAATAAAGCTGATTCTGATTCTGATATGTACAAGACATGATGAGGTATTCAAGACTTGGAATTTAAACTAGAGCTGTGTGTTTTTATTAACATGGTAAAATGGTTAAATGTTTTAAACCATATTCAGACAAAATAAAGAGAGACACCCAAATCACCCAAAATAATATCCCTGTCACAAAAAGCGCCTAGAATTTGTATTACGAATGCACCAAACACATTAAATGCATAACTCCATTATGTTTTGGCTTTGCTGCATTGCGAAATTGCAATTTTGTTTCATATTTTCAGTTACTCACCAAACTCCCTGGGTACAGAGATAGAGTACACACAGCTCTGTCCCGTTGTGTAGTTCCTTGGGAAATTCGGTGACAGCACGGTTCCTTCTGTCCCAGTGGAGCGACTTCCACATGGTGCTGTTCACACAAACACCCAGATCACTCATTACTTTATGCTTCAACATTCATGATGAACTGCTATTTTTGAGACACCAGCATCAATATAACTGATCTTGGCTAGCGAAGCATGCACAAGCCATTTTATGAGTTTGATTAATTTTGTTTGGTCAGCGGCAGCAGGCCCAAACTGTTTATTCTCAGAGATTCTCTTACACATCCATCTTTACTTGCAGACTCTACCTTGACAGCTGGGCAGCCCCCTGTTCCAGCCAGGCCTGCCATCATCACCCATAATGCAGGTAAGCGTGGAATAGCCCTGGAGGACGTAGCCTGCCTCACAGTAGAAGGTCACAGTGGAGCCCAGCTTGTAGTCACTGCCCAACCGAGTGCCATTCATCACATTACCGGGATCAAAGCATGACTCCCTCAGCTTAGCTGTGTGAGATGGAGAGAAGGTGCAGGGAAAGCAAGGGTTGAAAATCACTTTAGGCACAGCTTAGCTTGCAGAATGAACAGTTATTTGTTGAAACTGAGATTTCTTTACAACATAAGCACATTTTTCTTCTAAGAAGAAGCCTTTTAGGGGGGTTTTGAAGCTTGTCTGGTAAGTATGAACTATGAACTGTAACTCTTAAAAAATTCTATGTTCTGAGGGAAAAAAATTAATAGATAAGCCTGACTTCCCCCTGCAGGTCGATATATGTGTTATATACTGTATTTAATTAAGGGTTTAGACATTTAGGCTCTCGAAATGTCAGGGTCTACCTTTGTACTCCAGGTGGAAGCCGGTGTAGCTGACAGAGCCATCACTGCGAAAGGCCAGGTACATGGTGTTGGAGCTGCTCTCTATTCGTTCTGGAAGCTTGCTGTCCTGAAAGCTCCCGATCAGCGGGCTGTTGCTGTCCGGTCCATCGTAGATATACAAGAAGTCGTAGTTGGGCTCTATGCTGAAGCTAGGAGAGATGATCAAAGAGGAGTTTTCTGAATAGAGGGATCAAAAGCTAGGCTGTGATCTGGATATTCGAGTCCTGAGATCAACTTTGCAGACGGCAGTATAAAGTAAAACATGTACAAAGCAAGTGGAACCTGTTTTAGAATGATAGGGGAGGCCAACAACAACACATATACATACATATATACAGGTGCTGGTCATATAAATAGAATATCATCAAAAAGTTGATTTATTTCACTAATTCCATTCAAAAAGTGAAACTTGTATAATGTATACATTCATTCCACACAGACTGATATATTTCAAGTGTTTATTTCTTTTAATTTTGATGATTATAACTGACAACTAATGAAAACCCCAAATTCAGTATCTCAGAAAATTAGAATATTACTTAAGACCAATACAAAGAAAGGATTTTTAGAAATCTTGGCCAACTGAAAAGTATGAACATGAAAAGTATGAGCATGTACAGCATTCAATACTTAGTTGGGGCTCCTTTTGCCTGAATTACTGCAGCAATGCGGCGTGGCATGGAGTCGATCAGTCTGTGGCACTGCTCAGGTGTTATGAGAGCCCAGGTTGCTCTGATAGTGGCCTTCAGCTCTTCTGCATTGTTGGGTCTGGCATATCGCATCTTCCTCTTCACAATACCCCATAGATTTTCTATGGGGTTAAGGTCAGGCGAGTTTGCTGGCCAATTAAGAACAGGGATACCATGGTCCTTAAACCAAGTACTGGTAGCTTTGGCACTGTGTGCAGGTGCCAAGTCCTGTTGGAAAATGAAATCTGCATCTCCATAAAGTTGGTCAGCAGCAGGAAGCATGAAGTGCTCTAAAACTTCCTGTTATACGGCTGTGTTGACCTTGGACCTCAGAAAACACAGTGGACCAACACCAGCAGATGACATGGCACCCCAAACCATCACTGACTATGGAAACTTTACACTGGACCTCAAGCAACGTGGATTCTGTGCCTCTCCTCTCTTCCTCCAGACTCTGGGACCCTGATTTCCAAAGGAAATGCAAAATTTACTTTCATCAGAGAACATTACTTTGGACCACTCAGCAGCAGTCCAGTCCTTTTTGTCTTCAGCCCAGGCGAGACGCTTCTGACGCTGTCTGTTGTTCAAGAGTGGCTTGACATGGACCCTGAAACCCATGTCTTGCATACGTCTGTGCGTAGTGGTTCTTGAAGCACTGACTCCAGCTGCAGTCCACTCTTTGTGAATCTCCCCCACATTTTTGAATGGGTTTTGTTTCACAATCCTCTCCAGGGTGCGGTTATCCCTATTGCTTGTACACTTTTTTCTACCACATCTTTTCCTTCCCTTCGCCTCTCTATTAATGTGCTTGGACACAGAGCTCTGTGAACAGCCAGCCTCTTTTGCAATGACCTTTTGTGTCTTGCCCTCCTTGTGCAAGGTGTCAATGGTTGTCTTTTGGACAACTGTCAAGTCAGCAGTCTTCCCCATGATTGTGTAGCCTACAGAACTAGACTGAGAGACCATTTAAAGGCCTTTGCAGGTGTTTTGAGTTAATTAGCTGATTAGAGTGTGGCACCAGGTGTCTTCAATATTGAATCTTTTCACAATATTCTAATTTTCTGAGATACTGAATTTGGGGTTTTCATTAGTTGTCACTTATAATCATCAAAATTAAAAGAAATAAACACTTGAAATATATCAGTCTGTGTGGAATGAATGTATACATTATACAAGTTTCACTTTTTGAATGGAATTAGTGAAATAAATCAACTTTTTGATGATATTCTAATTATATGACCAGCACCTGTATATACTGTATATATATATATATATATATATATATATATATATATATATATATATATATTAATTAATTAGGGGTGGTCCGACTGATCGGCCGATAATCGCGTTGGGATGTTTGATCGGCGGTCTCTAAAAAGGCAGATCTCAAAAAAACGATCTAAAGATGACGCGCCTGTCGTGAGAGGTTTGGCATGACATGCAGTGGCACCGTCTCAGTCTCTGTCCAGCACGGGTGAAATAATTATTTTTGCTGCGCTGCAAGTGCTGAATTAAAGTAACAGCGCATTTTTTTGCGGTAAATATGAACATGGATTGACACAAAAATTTAGTAATTACACCATAAATGCATATAATTAAAGTCTACTGTGTTTCACAGTCAACACATAGGCTATGGCTTTTTGGCTAGGTTTAAAGGAAAAGAGCCCTTTTAGATAAACAAGCAATAATAGATGGCACTCGTGGAGGTAGGAAAACAAAGTTCTTTATGAACCGCAGGATTGCTTGTAATAAAGAATTAAATGCAAAAGAAAAGGCAGTAGAGCAGACTGTTTCTGTCAATTGTAAGTTTTAATTTAGAATGTTTGTGATAATGTAAGAAAAGTAGTTTAAATGTTTTGCCACTTGCTTGAGCAACTTCTAGAAATAAATGCAAAAGTAAAAAGCATTGAATAATGTGTTTTTTTATATATGTATTGCATTTAAACACGTCTATGAAAGACTGTATTACTCTACTGTGTAAAAAAAGAATCACAATGCTGAAAAAGCATTTTCAGTAACAATGTTTGGATTTGAAATCAAAATAATGGATAAATGTGTTTGTGGTAAACAGCCATGGATCAGGAGCGGACTCCTTTGTGAAAGCACAGTCAATGCTGCTTCTGCACCGCTTACGTATCAGACATACGGACTGCAAACGGAGTATGTGTGAACCTGGTGTAAAAGGCCGCCTCACATACAGCTCATGAAATCAGGCTTGTGCAGTGTGTAAGCTATTGTGCAACAATTGCACGATTGTCAAAACAAAAATGCAGTGCATGATCAAACATTTAGGTGAGATAAATATATTTTTTTGAAAAATGTCTAAAAAATGCCCCCCTCCACCCCTCAAATTAAAAATCCCCTCTCACAAGAGTCACCTAAGAGAGGAATTCATTTTCAAAAATGAAATTCAGGCTTTGAATAAATGTCAAAAAATCTTGATTGGATCATCACTATTAATAATTATACATGATAAAAAGAAGGCTTTAAAAAGATCGTTATCGGTGATCGTATCGGCAGATACTGCTTTCTGTGATCAGTGATCGGTGATCGGCCTCAAATATCCTGATCGGAGCACCCTTAATATATATGATAGGGGAGACCCACAACATATACAGTATATATACATATAAATTTTATTCACATGAGATTTAAAATCTCACACCTTCATCATGTAATTGACTCCTGTATTACACACACTATTATTAGCATTATTATTGTTATTATTAATGAAAATACAACAACAACAACAACCATAATAAAAGTACTTATATAAATGTTAAAAATGTATAAAATATTATATATAGTATTATTTTAAAATTATGAAATAATTATTGATATTATTAGCAATAATATTAAATAACATTTTCTAATACTTTTAAAATAATATTAATACACCTTAATAAATTAATTAAAAAAAAATTGAATTAGGTGCTTCCAACCAAACCACAAAACTACTTTTGGAAAATAGAATTACAAAAAGATGAGAGCAGATTAAATTCCTGTCCACCTAAATGCCTGTTCACATGCTAACTTGCCGTTTAAGGTCTAGGTTGAGGTATATCTCTGTATTGTCCATATTGCCTGCATGACAGTTTAACATCCTAAATAAATATCCAGTATTTGAATGCCAGCATTCACATACTTCTAAAACTCAGATATAAAAACTCCCAGCACAGTATCAGCATCTTAGCTATGCTCTGAGATTTCCAAGACAGAGAACCCCATATATAAACACTTGCACCTTTTAATTTGAAGTAAGGTGTAATGATAAGGTCTCGCCCATCAGTGGAGTCATTTGCATGAGATGGATTGTGACTGAATCAGATTTACACCCCCTTTTCCCCCCATTATGCAGAGAGCAAATACTAAGCATGCCTTCCACACTTCACTGCGTCAGAATCCACTGCTTAGGGGTTATTATAGGATAATTCATACACAGGATAAGATCCTTTACACCACATTAAAAAAGCCATTTTTCTGATAAACAGATGCATTGGGTTTTTCCCCCACTCCATACCCTCTGTAGCTGTCAATCAGAAAACAATTATTTCTGCGGTAATCAGGTTGATAGCACAAACTGTACACTGTTGCTAAAATGAGAGACACCCGGCTGGGATTACATTTGTAGTGTTGCTAAAAGAGGTCACTTTTTTTCAGAGGGCTGGTGCGCATGTATTGTTCATTTCCAATTTCAATGTGGACATATTTCATATTGTGGATTTTTTAAGGAGAAAGAAGTCAGTAATGGACTGTGTAATGAAAGTCTTTGAGATGGAACCGAACGAGAGCTATTTATTAGAAACCTGTTTGAGACATTGCCCTTCTGGCAGAACTCCAACATGTTATTTACTCAGAGAGAGGACAAAATTCAAATCAGAAAGAGGCTACTTCAGATGTAACGCCAACCATGAGAATGACACTACCTGCTGGGCTAGGTAAAAAAAAAAAAAAACCTGAAAAAGTTCTTCGTCATCTGTTTTGGGGCTGATGTATGGCTTTAACTAGCAGCTGTGAAGGGTTTGAAAAATATTAGGCGCAGAAAACTCACAAAACAGCCTCAAATGGCAGCTCCTGTTGTGATAAATGTTGTAAATTGTGACACACATGCAGAACGGAAGATTGTTTTTGAGTTATTGCTGTCATTAAAGAAACTGCTCTTAGATGATGAGTCAAAGAGAAGAAGAGGCAAAGTTTAAACGTTCAATAGTCGCAATATTTCAAAGTGCGAGCATGAGAAACGGATATTCAGAAGGAGAAATGCTGAAACCTAAGCACTTCTTCTGCTGACTGCGTGCGAATCCTGATTAATATTCCACGGCCTCACGCCTGGACTAGACCCTCGCGACCCCCTTTGATCCAAGTGGAAGGGAATCGCATGCTAGTGGTGCTATTAGCATTAACATGGAGGGAGGACTACAGCGACTGTCAAATACAACAAACTCCTACAGCACTCGAACTTAACCCCACGCTGACCCCGGCTGGACGGAGAATCCTGCTTGCGGCTTGAGCGTCGCTACGTGTTGGCTAAATGAAAAATGGACATAATTAGCAACATGATTGGACTGTGAAGGAAATTTATCAACCCTGCTTTTATACTAATTGGTCACATCACTCAAGGCAGAGACACCACTCTACACCTTTATGGCAAGACGAGGGGAAGCTGAAAAAAAGACTACCGTCAGGTTCATTACAGACAAAATGAGCAAATAATTCCAGCTGGGCTCATTATCTCTCCCAGACATGAAATGCATTTTAATTCAAACAGTGATAGCCGTTGCCGCTACATAATTACTCTACACGTCGACTGCGGCCATGTCGAAGGACACTGTGGGCGTTCATTTTGAATTCAGCTTTATGACACAGCAGCCTCTAAATGAACTCGTGAACTTATCAGTTTGAGATATTATAGCTCAAGTGAGGGCATAAACGAAAGGCCAGGCATACGCGCACCACAAGATTATTTCCGATAGTGCATCTTACTGTCTCATTGGCCACAATTTAAAATTCGCTGACCCCAACACAACAGAGGGTTCAGCTGATATTAACCTTGCGACAGAGAACCGCGCTGTCTGCATTCACAAAACTTCCTGGACACCAATGGTAAATATACAAACCTCCCTGTACATTCTGCCACAAATGCTACCCTGAAGCTGCTAATATATATCTGATTTGTCCATAAATAAATAAATACATTTATTGTCTATAAATGATAAATTTAGTATTTTTCTTTTATTTATCATTTTTTTAATTTATATTATATACGTTTTTCTTATTATGTTGTTCCTCTTTTTCACATTTCATATATATATATATATACAGTATATATATTAGGGCTGGGCAAGTTAACGCGTTATTATTGCAGACAATTATTTTATCGCGCATTAATGCAGTTTTTTATTGTTATGAAAGTTGCTCACTGGCTCTGAAGGAGGGGTGGGATGTTGATCATTACTGGCTTGGGATGGGCGTCATCACACGTCTCAACCAATGAGAGCATTTGGGGTGGGCCTAAGACTTCATCAGCGCTCACATGAAGCGCTCACAACTTAAGTGGGAAATCGGAAGTTTTCCAAATAACACGTGAAGACAGCAGAGAATCTCTCACTCAGCACAGTGGAGTGCTTCGTTTTGTTAACTTTGTGGTTTATTATTTTGAGTCGTTTGGGACGCTGTAACACACGGCCCTCTCACAATATATTGCTTTACAGATCTATCACATTTGCCGCTCAGAAATGTTAATGCAATCATGCTGCATGTATCAGAAGTTCCGCGCTCTGAGGAGCTGATCCTCCCTATACGCAGAATACGCAAGCTGCATAGGGCCCCCGAAACACCAGGGGGCCCCCTTGCTCTCAAAGATGATTTAATTTTAGTTTCATTTTTGAATTTGGCCAGCGGTTATGAAAACATGAATGATCATTTCTTGATCATGCTTGAGACTAAAAAATTAGTTGAAAGCGTATCGAGCCGCGGAAGAGATACTGTTTCACAAGTGTATTTCGTGAGCGTGATTTCGTGAGTGAACACGGACAAATGTGAATGCGTTTCATCCAGAGCCATCTCTACGGCTCTGGTTTCATCCATTCGTTCACCCCAACCCCCGGCGACACAGTTTTGCGTAGGGCCCCCTAAAGTCTAGGATCGGCACTGACTACATGCGTACCATGCCTGAGCCCAACTGAACCGTGCTCTGACCTACCTCTTCAAACCGAGCCAGGGACGGCTGGCACGGAGCGATCACACTAGTTAAATGAATCGGACTTTGGGGGTCAAACGTGCTCGGCCACGGTTGAGATTGCCTAGTGTGAGTACACCCTTATTCTCCCGCATCCCGCACACACGAGTCTCTACCCACCCGCACTCGCCTATCAAGTGTTATACCGCGCCACACTCTGTTGTGTTGGGTCCCGCGATCGTGCAGGTCTCTACCCGGAAGGTGCCTGTTATAATGTTATGATCGAGGCTCAGGACTCTGAGCCTAACTTGTTTTTCTATAACAAACTATAAAATATTTTCTATAAAAACGTTAATGCCCTGGCAGTGGCAAATAGCTTTGGTTTTATATTTAATTTGATTACATTAATGATTGAGATTTACAAGAAATATATTTACAAGAAATATATTAACTGATACTATGTAAAAGGAATACTGCTGTAAAAAAGCACCTTATTTGTTTAAAGTGTTTGCAAACCAAATGTTATTGCACTTTTGTTCATATAGCAGTACTTTTAAATGAAAAAAGTGCACAATACACTACTTTTGAATTCATTATTGAATTTTGTGCATAATGCGATTAATCACAAAAAATCATGCGATTTATATATATATATATATATATATATATATATATATATACATATAATTCAGTTCAATTCAATTCAAGAAAATTTAAGTTATATATATATATATATATATATATATATATATATATAGTACACTGTACACTATATTACTGTTACTATTGTAATTTATATGTACTGTATATTTCTCTTTTTTCAGTTTTTGTATCTGCCCCCTTTGACTGTATTAATTTTTATTATGAGTTTCTGTGCACCACTAATAAAAAAAAATTAATAAAAAAAAACATTATTCAACAATCTAAAGCAATCCCACAGCCATACAGAATAGCTTATAGATTTCTTTACCTGATGAATGCAAGAGACAGGACGTAATCAGAGTTGACGGCTATGAGCCAGTCACAGTCCTTGCTGTGCGGGTATGGATGAGGGAAGTTGGGTGACAGAATAAACCCAGAGGAATCGGTGAGATTGCCCCCACACGGAGCTGGGAAAACACAGAGGACTCATATCAGCAGCATATGGGCATTAGTAACACATGAGGAGAATCTCTTATTAAAACATGCGGCTTGAACATCTGTGTGAACCAGGAGCCCAGAGAAAGAGTGCTGGAGTGAACATGCAGCGACAGAGATATTGAGAACATTTTAAGCTCCTCTGAGGAACCAGGCCATGTAAAGCGCTCATATCTTATATATGAGAATGAGAACTACAGCAAGAGAGAAAGGTTATTTAGAATATGAAAGGATAAGATGAGAATCCTGTACCCTCACTTTCCTGCTTCCAAAATGAAGTATCTTTTGAAAGAAAGAGACAATCCGTATCTCGTAACTTGATATTCATTCATTTGGGCAGACTTTCATGTCACTGAGATGATAAGGAATCTCAATGGTGTCGGGTCCTTCAGTTTGCGTACAGCTCTTGAGAACGGGCTGATAAAAACTGCCTAATTTTAGAGCACTTTTTAGACACAAGTTCTGTTGTCAACATCTAAAGCAATATGTACCAATTAACTCAGCCTCTTAGATGTCTCAAAATCATGAATATGCATTATGAAAATGAGTAAACCAATACTTCTTATGTATGAGGCTTTGTCTAATGTTCACAGATCAGCATATAGCATACAGTGTACAAATACAAAACGCTATCATGCCTTTTTCAAAGCATCAAGGACACAAATCCCATTTTTGAGTAAACTGTTAGATACTGTATGTTTATTAAACTAACCAACCAGGAAAAGTAGCTAGTTTTAAACATATACATCTGTATCAGGTCTTTTTGACTGCATGTAACAATTAAAATCATACAACAATTAACATTGTAATTTAGAGATAACTTGTTGAATCAGTATTCAATTGATTACAGTAAAAAAAAAGACTAAATTATGAAAGTTGTGTTGCACATGATTTTTGCTCATCACAATCCCTAAAAATTGTGACACAAAGTAAATAATAATAATTTTTTTTACTTAAAAAATGCAGTAAGTGAACTGTAAATTAAATATGATTTATACAAACCAATATTTGGTCCCAAACTATCCTGCTACCCATCCTGCCATTTATAATTTAATTACTTAAATAAAAAGATCACACAAATGTTACATGCACTGCTACTTTTGTGTAGCTGTGGTAAAGCCTGTATAATTCTAAAGCCAAATACTCATTCTAACAGATTCATTCCTTTAATTAAATTCCAATATAAACCCTTACCTATACAGACAGGAGGGCTTGGTTGCCAATAGTAGCGGTTCTCCACTTGTATGCAAGTAATCTTTACATCTCCCTGCAGTTCATACCCAGGATCACACTGAAAGGTTACAGTGTCTCCAGGCTCCCGACCATCTCCATTTCGACTGCCGTTCATAGGCACTCCTGGATCCCTGCAGGCGGTGGCCACTGAACCTGTAATCACATTCAAACCAATTCACAGTCAATTAGCACCTTATGAGCAGTTACTGTATGCTGTCAATCGAAATACAGGGCTCCAATCCGAACTCTAGAAGAAATAAATCAACTCACTTGAGAACTCTACGGCAAATCCAGACTTGCTGATGTAGAAGTCAGTCTCGAACTGGACGGTTACCATGTTGAGGGTGCTGTGGATGTTCTCAGGCAGCAGAGAGCCGCTCACCTCCCTCAAAGACATCTCATTCTCTGGAGGCCCGTCCCATACCCTCAGGATGTCGTGGGACGCTTCGGTGTCGAAGGCTAGAAACTGCAGGCTGTTAATATAAAAATAAACACATGGAGATGTATCCAGTCATACAAGTCATGCTTCATTAGATGCACAATGTACGGTGATAGAAACAAAGGATTGTCTGACATACAACAGATGTGCCATTCATTATTATTCCAATGCATGAAACAAAAAACATGTAAGAGTTATTATAGTTAATTAAACCTAATACACTTTTGATACTTGAAATACTGGAAATAACCCTTAAACTTATTTTATTTCAGCTAGTTGCTAAGGCAATATTGCTCATTTTCATTTAGTTTAAATCGATGTACTAAAATAACAAACTACAACTGAAATAAAAAAATAATAAAAAAAACTTTAGAGTTAATAAAAAAGACAAAAACACACAACAAAATTAATACGATTACTAAAATTAAAATAAAAAGACAAAATATAAATACAATATAAAAACTAATTAAAACATTAACAAATACTCTCAATAATACTAAAATGTCATTAAGCGTTTCATATTTACATCACTCAGCAGATTATTTCATATTCACTGTGAATACAGTAGATAAGAGAGTTTGATTTGGCAGAAATGAATGTTCAAAATTCTTTGCAGAGCCGTGACGAATCACACAGAGGTAGTGTCAGACAATCATATCGCAAATATTATGCTCCAGGGTTCAATAATTGAGGAGAACAATCGCATCTCCTTTCTGAGCGGCAGTCCTTGATTACAATTTAGCAATCTGGTCTGATCGAGACATCAGCCACAGATGAACAAATAATGAAGGCGTATGCGATTTCAAAAAGCTTTTGCTGCTGATAGAATTGGAAAGAGGACAAATTATTGGGTTGTAGCGCAACATTAAAAGTGCAACAGCGTTTTAAGCTTTATAATGAGTTTGGCCGTGCAGCTGTTAAACAAAGAGATTTACGAGGTACCATCAGCTCATCTGATGTCTCCTTTTCTCTCTGTATATCAATGGCCAGGTCGGCCATTAGAGGTTTATTAATAGATAAAGACCTCTAGTCTCAGCTGAATTCGCTGGCTGCATTCTTATGGGCTCGGTAATGTTCCAATCGCTAATTCTAGAGGAAGACGGACAGCAGATGGACAGTTGGAAGCGAATACTTATCAGCACCTGATGATGTTGCCCGAATCCACCTCGACGACCCAGGTACAGCGCAGATTGTTGTCATAGGGGAACGGATAACCTGGCGACAAAATGCGTCCTGATGTTTCCCCTTTAAATCGTCCACCGCATTCAGCTGGGAAAAATGAAAGGACAAAATGGGGTGGGAGGAAGAGACCGAACACGAATTGAGAAGAAGAATTAAACAGTGGTGAGTTTATGCATACTCTCACACTTGTACAAACACATCATGGCCCCTGAAGATTTGCAGGCGAGCGCTGAAATAATTAGGGGTGCCTGGCAAACAAGCACAACACAAATGGGGCAGTCCGAGAATAAAAAGCAGTATACAACGTGCAGTTAGATCAATAAAGCACCGTGAGGTTTTCAGACATCTAAACACAGTGCAAAAAACTTTATGGATCGTACAGAATAACAATTTATTTATGAAAAAAGATGTAAATGTAAAAACAAAGAGTGGAATTAGAGGGGAACTACTGAAGCTGAATAATTCAGTTTTAGCTTTTAGACTGCACTCAACCAGTTACCTCACTCTAAATGGCAAATTATAGCTGACTGCATATTTATTTAATTTATAATCATCATTAATCAACATGATGTTGACCTCCTGTAACAAACTATTCTGAAAATATCAATCCGTCAGAAAAAAGAAAAGAAAATATTACATTTTAGAAGTAATGCTAATAAAACATTTATATATTTTGTCTATAACTGTTCTGGAATGAACAGTTATGCAGAAACACAAATTATGCATACCCCTTAACAATTTTACCATTAATCATTATTACCATTTTTAATATTTTATTTTAAATATTAAAAAAATATTATAAGGGGATACGTCATCCGCCGGAACGCCACGCTCTTTTGTACGCATGTACGACAGTTAGCGGAAGATAGAGATTACGGTTTAGAAAGTTTTAAATATGGATATAGTTTTCGTACAAAAAAAGCATTGATTCACTTCAGAAGGCCTTTATTAACCCCCCAGAGTCTTTTTATGATGGATTTATGCACTTTTATTGGACATCAAAATCTCAAACCCCATTCACTGCCATTATAAAGCTTGGAAGAGCCAGAACATTTTTTTTAATATAACTCCGATTGTATTCATCTGAAAGAAGAAAGTCATATACACCTAGGTTGGCTTGAGGGTGAGTAAATCATTAGGTAATTTTCGTTTTTGGGTGAACTATCCCCTTAAATATACAGTATATTTTAAGGTCAATTCACACTGCAACTACAGACAACTTATTTATGAAATGTGTATATTTAGGATTAATTAAACAATAGCTATGGAATTAGAATATCATTTCCATCACAGAATGAATGGTGGTTTGAGATGAGAGACAGTTCAAGGGGTACACAATGGCAGAATTTATCTGTGATGCATGCATATTTAGTAGACAACTTAAACAAACTACCAAGTTTGAGTTGTATTTTGCGTTATACCGAGTTTGAAGTGTATTTTAAGAAAGTTTAATATTTAAAAGTCCACATAGTCAAAAGTCCCCATAGTTGAAGATACACCCAACAATGGTGGCTTCGACTGGAACGGTTTCACCTCGTCTTGTTCCACCACTCCTCTATTCTCCTCGAATTCCCTATAAGCAGCCAAGGTGATTTGTCAGCTTCAAGTCAGAGCATCAATCAAATGAACAAATGAGCCTGACGTCCATTTTGATGCCTCCTAATGGCATTTAGAATAGCTACTTTAGCCCTCTGTACTCGGTTCATTATTAGTCGGCTTTCACAAGCACTTTATTAGGAAACTTTAATTGCAGGCACTCTCTTTTCCACTCAGACCCCTTTTCTATCTTCCCCTATCCTGTCTTTCCCATTCTCCCTCTTGTAAAAAACTGCAGGGGCCGGGAGGAACAGTTTCGAGAGAGACATGCACTGTTTCTTAATGATTCCCTTTTCAGCAATTCCTGTCACTGAGCCTCATTTGCATAAACCATCTACATGACAAACAATGGACACACAGCTCAATGAAGCCTGAATAACAGGGTTCGGATTGCGACTTGATTAATCTGAACATTAGAGTGTTTTTTAGACATCCGGAATAGAGGCATCTTCCAAACGTATTCCTCCCCAGCTTCTCGCTAAACCAACATCCTGCCATGTTCATCGCTCATCAGGGCAGCGTCTCAATCACGTGTCATTGGACGGTTAGGAGCGCTCAATCACCCCTGATTGGCTGCTCACGCGTTGAAAATCAATGCTGGAAGATTAGGAGTTGAAGGGGCCTCTGGTTTGAGGCTGAAAATTTGTACGTCCTCTCTTAGCCCAATTATGACAACACGACATGTCAAGCCGTCTCACGCTGGGTGTGTTTATGACTGCGTGTTTCGGCCCGCAGATTATGGCACTGCTGTTGAGAAAAAAATGCTGATTTAGCACTGCGGTGGTGTAGCTTCCTCTGCAGAAACGGGTGAATTGGAATGTCTCATTCACACACTTTAACTGTGAACTTGAATGAAAAAATATAAAAATAGTTAAATATTTCATCTCTAATAAAAAAAAGGATATGCCTTCTCACTATTTTGATATATCTCACTTTTGCTAAAGGTCACATCAAATGACCCACACATTCTGCCTGTCTAAGGAAGTGAAATATCCTCCACATTATCAAGTATGTATTATTAATGCTGGCAGATAAGCCTGAAAAATATCAGCCTGAAACTTCAAGGCTGATTAGTATTTTGCAAGCCTACCATCGGTTTTGACGTAGAAATGAGACAAATGTGAGTAAAAAACATGCTCTGTGATTAACACAGGAAAGTCACTGTGTGTTATCTACGTCTGCCGCGTGGAAGCAATTTGGACAAGCGCTTTGAGTCTAATCAGACCTCATTAAGACTAAATCTAATAGTGAGCAAATCTGATCTGGGGTCAGTAGACATTCCAATATCCAACTCATTGGAGGCTAAATCCCCATAATCACCATTCATCAGGAAAATGAAGGAAGTAATAGCAGCACACAGTCCTATCTCAACCCCTCATGTGCTACGCTTGATGAAGAATCATATCCATAGCTCAACCGGGACCCCTGCATCAGTTACAATATTAACAACCTGCACCATTAATCGCAGATGGTGCGAGGCGCTTCCACCATCGCTAATTTTGTGAAGAAACATTTTCCGTTTGTATTCATTTAAGAAGGAATTACTTTAAAAGGTTAATGTGGCCTTTTAAGAGCTCTAATGTGCTTTTTCTTGTGCAAAATATGAGCAATATTGCTGCTTTGCTAGCTACAGAAATGGGGAGGGGCTTATACTGCAGCCCTTGATAATTATGACAAATGGCTGAGAGCAACACTGAGCTCAGTTATGATAACCAGAAGGAGAGATCAGGCTGGAATGATGCATACTCTCCAGTACCCAAGTTCAAATGTGGTTTCTATGACAACAAAAAATATCCATGCACCAAAAGGACGTTAAAGAGGTAAAGCGATCATTTGTTCTAGTAAGAATATCTGCTGTTCTGTAGTCCATGAATTTGCCTGTTTGCATTAGGTAATATTTCTTGATTTTTTCAAATGTCAAAAGTAAGCAATATTCACAAAAACAACAACAAAAACAACACAATATCACTCTTTTTTTATAACTAACAATTACTGATCTCATAATATCATCTTTTCCATTTTACATATATTAATTAGCATTTTATTTCAAGGTCCAGTTCTCACTCCCAAAAATGAAAATTCAGACTCTCATTAATGTGCAGCGGAGACTGACACGAAAGAGAAGAAATTGTTGAATAAAGTAGTTTTTGTTTTCTTTGCGCACAAAAAGTATTCTTGTAGCTTCATAAAATTATGGTTGAATCACTGATGTCACATGGACTATATCCTTTCTGGGCCTTGAACATGGTAGTTCCATTGCTGTCTATTCAGGGTCAGAAAGCTCTCGGATTTCATCAAAAATATCTTAATATAATTTCAGTTCCGAAGATGAACGAAGGTCTTATGGGTTTGGAACGATGTGAGGGTGAGTAATTCTTGACAGAAATGTCATTTTTGGGTGAACTATCCCTTTAACAAACTATTAACTATGACTTTTGCCTTAATAAACTCCTAATGTGCTACTTTGGGTATGGGGTAGGATTGAGGGATCTAAAATATGGTCATGTAGGCATTAGCAATATTAAATGCTAAATATGTACTAATAAACAGCCAATATGTTAGTAATATGCATGCTAGTTAATAGTGAGAATTAAAATAAAGTGTTGTAAATGGTAAAAAGTAAATTGTAATTTTTGAATATGTTAATTTATATATGAATTATGTTGTTAACCTATAACATTCATATATTTGCACTTTTTTGCTTTTTGACACCTTTTCCTTCAGGAACAACATTAGAAAAGTCTGTATACAGCACAACCTTGAAACTTTAAATCACCCGCATGATTCCTAATGCTACATTAAGCTCTAGTTGTGAACGAATGGACCAATATATTGTACTGAGTCACCGTTAACGGTAATGATCCTTTGTAACTTCTATGTAATTTCCTTTTGTATATACAACACTTACGGTCCTGGTGCATTATTAAATTCATAGCCACATACAGGGTGCACTGTAAAAAATTAAAAATTGAGAAAACTTAAAAATTTCCTACAAAAACAAGTTAGAAAACTCAAAAATCTGCTGAAGCTGGTTGCCTTAAACTTTTAAGTTTTCTCAACTTTCTATTTTTTTACAGTGTGGTGATAGTGGGGTACATTTACATTACTCTATATTCGTACTAGAACATTTATATTGGATATTAATAAACAGATATTCGAAATCAAATGATAATAATCAAAAGATATTTGAAAAGAGCTTCACTGTCTGACAACCTGAATTAACAGCTCATTCTTTTTCCTTTTCCTTTTCTTTTTCTGAAGTCTTTCAAGTCATTACTTTAAATTAGGTATAATATAATATGATATAATATAATATAATATACAGTTTAATATACAGTCTGTTGGATGTCATATTGCAAAATAAACCCAGACAGAGTAATCAGGATCAATGCAAAGAGTCGGATTAGAGGGAAGAAAATGTACGGTGGATTCATGAGGTTACCTGCATATAAGCACACCATGCAAAATATCATAATATATGCAAGTCATGTCCATTGTACAACATCAAATATACATTTTACTGTGTCTTTTCTGGCTTTACCAGACTACTAGGATGCAAATATGTGTGCTGAAGTTCAAAGTACACTAATAATTTACTGCACATCCTTTCTACATAGTTTGAGCCGCTGAAGTCTTACCGATGCAGGAAGGAAGAGGATTATCCCAGGCCCGCCTCTCTCCAGTCATGCATTTGAGCACACCGCTGCCGTGCAGCGTGTATCCGGGGTCGCACTTGTAGGTGATGGTGCTGCCAGAGAAGTGGCCCTGGTCATTGACCTTGAAGCCAAACTGGGGCACCCCAGGGTCCTCACAGTGAGAAAGCTCAAAACCTGAAAGACATTATGGCTGTTAGCTTACTGATGGCTGTTCGAAAGAATTTTCTTAAGAATAGTGCTTTTATTGTACTTTTTTATGTCATTTATTAAACATCCCTGAATAAACCTGTCAAAAATGACAAAAATGGAGCACTATGATGAGTTTAGTAAGACTAGATTCATATAAGACTGAGAACAACTGTACTGCATTCAGCTTAATGAGGTCATTACAGCGATGATTGCTGAAAATTTCCTTCGCCTGATATTTTCATGCTGCTCTGTGGCAAAGCTGTAAAAGTTTGCCATTAATGTGTTCATTAACGGCAACAATTTGAAGTTAAGATCCTACTGGGCTAGTAGGCAGAGACGGTCCCTTGCTAAGCAGGCAGACCAATTAAGATTAAGTGCTTGGTTAATTTGGAGCCATAATCAGAACCAAAGCACAGACCCTCTCACTGTGCGACACATCCTGTTATTAATTGTATAGCTATGACTCATTATCATTAAACAGCCTGTACTCAGAAATAGCCGAAAACACATGGCAGCTCGCTCATATCACAGAATTTTAATTAAGTACTATTTTTTTTAAAGTTTTTTTTTTTATAGGAACCTTCATTAAGAAGTTATTAAACACTAGCATGGTATGATTTCATATACATGCAAATATTAATATAAACAATAGTTGCTCCAAGAAAATATGTATATGTATATATACACATATACATATACACAGTTGAGGTCAAAAGTTTACACCCCCTTTCAGAATCTGCAAAATGTTAATTATTTTACCAAAATAAGAGGGATCATACAACATGTATGTTATTGTTTATTTAGTACTGACCTGAATAAGATATTTCACATAAAATATGTTTACATATAGTCCACGAGAGAAAAATAATAGTTGAATTTATAAAAATGACCCTGTTCAAAAGTTCACATCCCCTTGATTCTTAATACTGTGTTTTTTTTTTGTTTAGTGATAGTTGTTCATGAGTCCCTTGTTTGTCCTGAACAGTTAAACTACCTGCTGTTCTTCAGAAAAATCCTTCAGGTCCCACAAATTCTTTGGTTTTTCAGCATTTTTATGCATTTGAACCCTTTCCAACAATGACTGTATGATTTTGAGATCCATATTTTCACACTGAGGACAACTGAGGGACTCATATGCAACTATTATAGAAGGTTCAAACGCTCACTAGGCGCATTTCCATTACAGATTTGCGCAAAACTTTGGCGATATTTTATAAATGTCGATAAAAAAGTATTGCGAAATGACGGCATTTCCATTAACCAATGTTATGCGACTAAAACGTATCCTTTTGCCTCTCGCGATAAGTCATGGCAACGGATTTTGGTGAGATTTGACAGATTTTTGATATATTTATTCAAAGGAGGCATAAGCGTGCATCTTTACAGAAGCAGCACGGAGAGCCACCTCAGAAACATGCGTGGTGTGGCTGGAATAAACACAAGCATCGACTAAACTGGCCGCAGTCAGCTTCAGTGGCCGTATCAGAGCCGCACCACAGACGAGTGCAGTGTAAATTATCTAAACATTAATGGCAGGGAAACCCCCTTATATTCGAGAGCAGGCACGTATGAAGTAATTCTTGGAGGTTAAGGTACATTGAAGATGATTCTATGACTTTTTACATACGCCATGTGACCTGTAAATGCGAAAAAACTGTTTCTATTGCAGTTTTGCAAATTATTCCTTTTTCGAATTGCCTGAAAAACCACCTCATGCGAGCGTAAAAACGTTTTTGTGATATATGGGAGTTTTTGCGAAATTGACGTGTTTCCATTAGGCGTATTTTCAATTCGCAATTTTAATTTGCGCAATTTGAAGGGTAATGGAAACGCGCCTACTTCATGCTCCAGAAGGAAAAACATGCATTAAGACCCAGGGGTGAAAACTTTTTGAATTTGAAGATCAGGGTAAATTTTACTTATTTTGACTTCTGGGAAACATGTAACTACCTTCTGTAGCCTTTGAAGGGCAGTACTAAATAAAAAAAAAATATGATATTTAGGCAAAATAAGAAAAATGTACACATCTCCACTCAAAAGTTCAAAAGTTTTCAGCCCCCGTCTCTCTCTCTCTCTCTCTATATATATACACACACTGATAAAATAACTATTACGGTATAACGTACAGTATGTATTGATTAGTCAAGCATAATATAATGCTTTTTAATTCAATAATGTTCATTAAGTACCACATTTCAGCTCTGTAACACAAAAAAAAGTTATTAAAGTGCTACAAAGATTGTGAGGGTGTCTCAGTTTAGCAAAATCCTCTTATCTCAGAGTTTACTCTCTCAAAAATAATAGGTCTCTTAAGATGACCACATGGGGACTTGTATAGCTTATCAGCAGTCCACCATTAAGCTGCAAGTTGTTAAGTACAGATAAACACAACAGCACTTAGCATCAACTGTAGGTGGAGGTAACAACTTCACTAAAATCTGACACCCGGCTTTGATTGCTAGTTGATTACAGGTTGTGGTTTCACAGCACGCTTGGGTTGAGATTAGGACTCAGACAAATAAACAATGCTATTTTAATCAGCTACATTCTCCCCCCTGTCCTCGATCAGGTCTCTAAATTACAACATCTAGATACCAGAGGTGGCCCGGCTTCTCTGGCTCTCTCTGACCTTTATTATACACTCAAATGGCTAATCCTTCAGGGGGAATGGAATTGTAGACAGACAGAGATTTAGTCGATTTCAAATGAGATAGCCCACAAGCAGGTTAATACTTTACCCCCCACTGGAACTAAAACCTTGTTGAATCCCACACTGCGAGCACAATAGCATTAAAGCGCACCAAATTCATACCAAGTGCCTGCACAACTCTGCTCTGGGCCAACAAAGCCAAGGTCAGTGGAGACACAGTCATATTTCTCCTGGTCCACTTCCTGATAATCCCTTTGAGCTGATTGTTTCAGGTGTTCTCATGCTTTTGTTATGTCCTTCCCATGTAGGGATGCAGCGATTAACCGGTTTTACTATTAACCGCGCTTTAAAACGTCACGGTTAATTAATCGTAAAGGCTCTGCTACACTGCGTTTCTGTTGCACGGAACGGAACTGTTGCAACTTGCGCAAAATGAAAACAAAGTTACACTAGTGGTGCACCAGCTTAAAATGACGTGCTTATCAGAGACACGGAGGCCACTACACACACTAGATTAACTATGACAGAGGAACCAAACAGCGATCCTTTATTTCCACCAGAGAATGACTTAAGTCGATAGTGTGGGACCGTTTTGGGTACACCAAGAATCACCAGGGAATCATTTAAATATTGCCGTAAAAATTGCTGTTAAAGAGTATAAATGAGGGATAATGCACGGCTAGCCAACCTGTTCTCGCTGTGCAATAAACGATTTTAATGCACGACGTGAAGGCAAGAACCACCTAACGTGAAGTTCGTTAGCTCTAGCATTCTGCCCGCTTCAGACAGAGATTAAATAGTGCAGAGCGAGAGAGCGCGCGAGAGCAAGAGAGAAAGTGCGAGAGAGCGCGCGCGCGCGCGAGAGAGAGAGAGAGCGCGAGAGCAAGCGAGAAAGCGAGAGAGCGCGCGAGAGGGAGAGCGAGAGAGGTGCCAGTTGCGTGCATGAATTAGCCTAACTTACCTGCATCTGCACGTTACTGCAAACAATGTAGATTTGAGTTCAGTTACTTAAACAGTCATTTTACCGCCTCTTTGCTGATTAATATAATGTAGCGATCCAGTATCTAATTATGTTATTAATGAAAGTCGCTGGGCATCGTTGACAAGTGTCTGTCCTCCTAAATGTTTGTGTGGGCTGCTCGATCTCAATCTCACAAACCAAAATAATAGACATGATTTTCTCAGGCCATATGTAAAATCAGATGAACAAAGATTATTAAAATGAATAAGTATGGATGACAGTTGATTACAATAATAGTTTAGTTTATTCCCCTCATTAGTAACAGTGTCCTCTGTGGAATAAATAAAGTTATTAATATAAGACTAATATTAATACTTAATTAACATTATGATTTATCATCCCTGTTACAGTATTATTCATAAGTCACTTTTTTTTTCACCATCTATCAAAGTTCTGTACCTCAGGTCCAAAAGAAATGTAGAAAGAATATACAAAATGAACACCAAATACATTTGTGATCCATTTCCATTTGTTATATTCAAAAGAGAAATACTGACATGGATGTTTACAGAGCAGAGGTCACATTTTTTAATTCCAATAGGAGAGATGGACTTTTTTTTCTTTAGAATTATTATTTTGTGCTGTATTATTGGTTACCATGTTATTTATGTTTCAAAAGGCAGAAATAAATAACACTTTAATATCTAAAGAGTGTTTGTGATTTTATGTTGTGAAATTAATAAATGCATAATAATCGTAATAATCGTGAAACCGTGATTATTCCTCAGACTATAATCGTACCAACAAAATCTATAATCGTTGCATCCCTATTCCCATGTAAGAAAAAGCTTTTCCTATCAACTGGAATAGAATAGAATAGAATAGAATAGAATAGAATAGAATATTTTTATTTGTCACATACACGATTATACAGAGATTATATAACCAGCAGTGAAATGTATTCTCTGCATTTAACCCATCCTAAGTGAACACACACCCGGAGCAGTGGGCAGCCATGTTACAGCGCCCGGGGAGCAGTTGGGGGAGGAGAGAGCGTTAGTTATTCACTCCCCCACCAACAATCCCTGCCGGACCCAAGATTCAAACCCACAACCTTTGGATTACGAGTCCGACTCTCTAACCATTAGGCCATGACTCCCCTCAACTGGTTGTTGAGTTGTGAGGAAATCAAATCTTTTGGAATTGAGCAAGAGTACGAAGTGATACAATTACATTTTGTAAATAATCCCTCCTAATATTTCTAGACTGCAGATGTGACTAAATGTAATACAAGTATCATATGATTTCATGCATATTTTCATTTGCTGAATGACAATATTTTATTTGAGTTAATAAATCATTGATAGTTTTGTTATTCACATTAAAGCCTTGTTTATGTTTCAAAATGACAGAAAATATCAGCAAGAAGCAACTCTGAGAAGTAACAGTTTGCTGAACTTTACATTTCCTGACATTGCTGTATATTTCTGTCTCTAAACATTTACATTTTAATGGTTAACATTTTAAAACACACATTGTGTTTTCTTTAACATTATCTGAGATCAAACAGTATTTAAATACGTTAAAAACTATCTATTTTAACACTGTATAAAATACATTTTTAAATATTGTTAGCTTTTTTATATTAGTGTAATGGTTGTAAATTTTAATGATGAATTACTTTTAAGATGTAGTGAACACATATATATTTATGTAAGCATTTCTATACATGAACAACTGATCAGTTATATCAGCTATTATTCATTTCATTGATTTTAAAATGCACATAAAAATGCCAAATCTATGACCTTGTGTGTCACAGATATGAGAACTGCGCAGTAATGCATCAGACAATACACAGAAACAACTTAATTCAAGAGGACAAGGCCAAACATTAAAATACCACACATTGCTCACAGCCCACCACATAACATGCATATATGTTAGAATAGAAAACGTACAAACTGCAATTAAGAACAAATTCATCCAACTAATGCTCCATTATCAGCAAATGTATGGCCTGATAGTGCAGAACTATGAAAAATGGTTTGGAAATAACATGTAAAATAATGTGTCCTTGCTTCTTATATGTTTTGCTAACACTATCATCAAGAAAAACATAAAGTGGCCCACTAATGGGCAATGTGGCCATATGCAAGAGATGTTGATAATATAGAAGCCATCATCCACTATCGCTTGCCTGTAGGAAACACTCCGTTGGTCAAAATAAAGCAATAACATTCCATATGCTGCCTTCTTCCTGTCATTCGTCTGCAATGTGAGTGACTCTTACGAGAAAGGTGCTCTTTATTAAGAAGGACACTTTATTTGGTGTGAATAGCGTTTCTTTATTACTAAGGTCAAGCCCTCATGTGCTGAAGTGTGTGCAGTGTATAGGGCCAATGTAATAACTTACTGGAATAGACCAGTTTGAAGCCTTCTCCAGTGGCCTCCGCATCACTGTAGAACTCCAGCCAAAGGTGATTGGAGGTGCTGATGAGGGTCAGACCCAGCATAGATGAACCGGTGAAGGCTCCCAGCATGTGAGCCGCATTGTCTTTACCATCATAGATCTGGAAGGCAGTAAGATCAAATGTAGATCACAAACAACAGCAAGATAAAAAGAAAACGCTGCCTGATGTTTGTTCTATATACAGACAGACCAAAAAAGATTTAGTTTGAAAAGCCTTTCTAAGATACTCGTTATTCTTGCTCTCTGTTTATCTGAATGTGTACAGCAATATCTGCAGGACCCTCTTAGTCACAAACTGCATGTCTTAAGATGAAAGGAAAAATAAAAATGAATGTGATGTTCATGAACATGAACATTTAAACTGGCGCAATTTTTACTTTTTAAATCCCTTTTCACATGTAACAAAATGAGTATCTCTTAATTTCTTCTGTGGAGCATGAAATTATTTTAGACAATTTTAGCCCAAAATTACAAAAAAGCCTCATAAAAGAGGTCCATATGGCTTGTACAAAACAGTTACTGAAGCCATCTTTGTGTGTAGAACAGACAAAAATAAAAGTTGTTGTTTTTTACTGAAATTCTTATACTGCGTTCACTGTAATTGGCTTCTGATAAAAGAGTCTGCCAAATGCATACATTTAAATGTAATTTAAATGATTCGATCACAACTAATAATGATCCAGAGTTCAATCATTGACTCAATGATCCAGTCGTTACAGTTAAAAGCTCACTGGAAGATTATCAGTGATTAACAACTTCAATTTCGGCCTGTGTCACACACAAAGCTATCATATGACTTTAGAAGGCTTAAACTGTAGCACATGATTTCTAAGTACAACTTTTACAACATTTTATGGTGATTTTAAATCATTTTTAAAGCTAGACGAGCCCTGTCCACATTCACTTTAATTATACTGCAAAATAATGACCCATAGCTCTTCACAGTTTTGCCTTTTACATTCTATAGAAGTTATAGGATGTTAAGTATATGAGTGAGTAAATGAAGACAGCATTTTCTTCCTTTTTATTTTTGTTTCTCCAAAAAAGGCTGCATCATGACATTAATGTTTTTTGCAGCCCTGTAACTAGTGGCGTCTTTACATAGCCAAGTTAAGACTCTGTGCCAGCTCAAAATTCAGTATAAAGACACAATGCCAAGACCAAAATCCAGACTAAATTTTGCTAGCTCAGATGCAAATCAGCACCTGGTATCAAAGTATAAAGTTGTAATTGCTGTGTAAATGCATTTAAGCTATCTCTGAGCAGTCAATGTAAAGACACCCACATGCCACTTCAGAAGCGCTTCTGTGCCACCTTTGCCTGTAAATTTGGCATAAATGTAGAAATACCTTCAAAATGTCACCCTGGGCCAGATGGAAGGTTCTGGCAGAAATGTTGATTCCTTTCCCAGCCTGCACCTGTATGCTGTAAATGCACTCATGGTTGTTCTCGTAGTTCATGGGGTAATTTGGTGACAGCAGAATCCCTTCATTATTGATGACAGATGATCCGCACTCAGCTAGAGATGGAAAATAAAACCACGGAACATTGGGGAAAAATGGAGTAACACAAGCACAAACTAGTAATCAAAACGTCACCTACTATTATTATATAAAGATATTCAGTTAACATTTTGCTACACACAAACACACCACACAGACATATTGCTGCTGTAAAAGCTCAACGTGCGTTAATATAGATCTGGCATTTTCAAATAGATTGGTCTGGACAGCACGAGTCTGCGGTGCTCGTGTGACGGCGCGTCTAGAAACTAAAATCGACAGAGCTGAGTTGTGACATTCGTAACTTTAATTCAAAATCCCATGTTGTTAGGGGATATAAGTTGGACTCTGAACAATAGCCATCAAATGTAGATGTAATGGAACAACAGACAGTAAAACAGGTGTATTAATATCCATCATGTATTCTGGTGCAGGAGAAAGACCAACATAAAGCAACACGGCCCGGCTGATTTATTTAACGTCCCCTCGCCGTTTCTCTCCATGCCGCTCCATGTTATGACGATATTACCAGTGTCATACTTTGAATAAATCACCACTGTTACTGCCTCCATTTAGTAAATTACCTACATACACCCCCCTCCTCGGTGAGTCAGCCCAGGACATGATGTGAATTTACACTGGGCAAGACTTCTTGCTTTTCCCATATGCCCCTTCTTCTAACTTTCATTCAGTTCTGGAGAATAAAAAAAGTAGTTAGGATCAATGTGACTGACCCCATGAGGTCAAAAACTGACCCGCAATCTGAATAAGTGAGGCTGTCCCAGAAATTAAAGTGTGGTAGAAGGAGTTTTTTCAGTGCTTTGTTGCCTGTTTTGTTTAGAGCAATACAAATACCTAAGTGCAATTTTGAAGTGGCCCGAGGAACTTGTTTTTGGCTGGGATTGCAAGCGCTCCTGTCAAAAGTAATGTTTGCGGATGGGAGTTTGGACTCCTGCTTCATTCACACAACCTGATCCAATATGACAGGCAACTGAAACTGACCCTTGTGTTTGGAAAAATGGGGAACTTCAGAATGCTACTTTCAGTGAGGAAGCAGTATGTTCAAAAATGATGGGAGTTTCTGGGAGTTTGAGAATCAAGTCAGATGCCAGAGCTTATGAAGTGATGTATGAATATATTATAAATGAATATATTTTTTAATAGATTTGATGGAGGAGCTAGTGATTTACAATTTTCCTTTTTAGATGGTATACGGCAGAGTCCCTATTTAGATCCTCCTTCAGTTTTAAGATCATCTTATTCTTCCACTTGTGAGTCTGTTCCTAAGTTTGTTGTATCAATAGAACAAGTAAGAAGTGGGTTAAGGAGAATTAAAAAGAAGAAATCTGCAGGCCCTGATGGTATTAGTGCTGGAGTTCTTAAAGCCTGTGCTGATCAATTATGCTGGGCAATTCACTATATTTTTTAATTTGAGTTTGCGCTTAGAAAGGGTACCTGTTTTATGGAAGACATCGTGTGTAGTACCAGTCCCTAAGAAAACTAATCCTACAGAGTTCTCACAGTATAGACCAATAGCTTTAACAGCTCAGTTGATGAAGGTTTTTGAGAGGTTGGTTTTAAATTATATTAAGCAGTTACTGTGTGCTGCTGAGGATAAACTGCAGTTCGCTTATAAAACTGGTGTTGGGGTTGATGATGCAATTATCTATCTTTTAAATAAATCTCTAAGTCATTTAGAGACTTTAGGTAACACCGTTAGAATCACATTTCTTGACTTTTCTAGTGCATTCAACACTATCCAACCTGTATTACTCAAGAATAAGTTAGTAAATGCTGGATTACACCGGAGTATGGTCAGTTGGTTAATGGACTACCTCTCTAATAGACCACAGTATGTAAGGATGCATAACTGTGTGTCCCAAGTAGTTACGTGTAGCACTGGTGTTCCTCAAGGAACGGTTTTAGCTCCGTTTTTATTTACTTTTTATACTTCAGATTTTCAGTACAACTCTAAAAATTGTCATCTCCAGAAATTTTCAGATGATTCTGCAATTGTTGGCTGTATAAAGGAGCATGATGAGAGTGAATACAGGGAGCTTTTAAAGAGTTTTGTGGACTGGTGTGAAACGAATGGTCTTAGGCTTAATGCAAGTAAGACCAAGGAAATTGTGGTTGATTTTAGTAGATATCCTCATAAAGTGGTGCCAGTGAATATACAAGAGTCAGAAATTGAGATTGTCACGTCATATAAGTATCTGGGTGTATATTTCAATAACAAGCTGGATTGGTCTGACAATACAGTACAGGTTTATAAGAAGGGTCAGAGTCGCATTCATTTATTAAGGCGACTGAGATCCTTTGGAGTGTGTCAGGCACTGTTGAAGACCTTTTATGATTCTGTGGTATCATCTGTGATCTTGTATGCTGTCACCTGCTGGGGAGGGGGATTGTTAGAGAAGGAGAAGAATAAACTCAATAAGCTGATAAAAAAGGCAGGTTCTGTGGTGGGTTGCGTGTTGCCCACTATTGATGTGATTGCACAGGATAGAATGACTGATAAATTGGTCAGTATAATGAAACAAGATTGTCATCCTCTTCATGGAACAGTTCAAGCATGTGTGAGTACTTTTAGCTCAAGATTAATTCAGCCCCGATGCCATAAGGAACGATATAAAAAGTCATTTTTACCAACAGCCATTAGGTTATATAATCAATGTCATATTAGATGACTGATGTATTATTTTACATTGTATTTGTATAACATGGTGTAGAGTGTACTATGATGCCTGAAACTAGGGGGGCTGTATGAAATACCGTATTGTGCAGTATCTTCTCTTTTATCTATTTCTTGTGGTGAGCTGCTGTGACATGTGAATTTCCCTTTGGGATTAATAAAGTTAATCAAATCAAATCAAATCAAATCAAATTTAATCGGACAGAGCAGGAAGTCTGAGATGAGCTTGGGGGAAGCAGAATCTCAGAACTGGGAGACACTGAGAGGTTTGATACCTGCCCAGACCACAGAAATTTCTAGAACTTATTTTGGGTTCGACATTAACTCAGCTGACAGAATCCTTAAAAATCCATCACATTTGCTGAAAAGTGACTATAGTAAGCTGAGGTTATTCCAAGTGTTCTCTCCTTACCAATTGTAAAAAAAAGTTTGTTAAATTAAAAGGATTGTTCACCCAAAAATTTAAATTCTACCATCTTTAACTCACCCTCATGCGGTTCCAAACGTGTATGCCTTTCTTTCATCTGTGGAACATGAATGAAGATATTTTCTCAGTGTGTGTGAATTATTTCCATACAATGGAAGTCAAAGATAACCTAAATTGTTTAGGAAACCTAAACATTCATCAAAATATTTTGTAGTCCACAGAAGAAAGTCAGGTTTGGACCAACATGAGGATAAGTACTGTAAATGACAATTTTCATTTTTGGGTGAACTATCCCTTTAATTCCTTCCTTCTTGTCAATGGTGGACCCAGTCATAATCCTTGGCAATGTTTCATCTGGAGCCGTGCAAAGCTATCACAGATGCACACTCCATTCCAGTAAAGTCACAGACATAAACTACAACCAATTACCTCTGTTACTCACATGATATTTCAAATGAATGAAATTTTAATTAAACCAAAAAAAAAAATCAAATGAGATTCTAAATTGTGATTTCTCAAACTTAAGGCAATAATTATTCCTCTGAACCACACAAGCTCATGAACAGGTCAGGAACTGAGCCCCCTAAGACTAAAATCCTAAAATCGCCCCGGCACAGACCTTTGGTCATTTGGGAACTTTCAGAAACACAGGACAGGTTTTATGCATACTTAACTATCATTACACACATCTGTGGAAGGAATGAAGGATACTCAGTGCCGGATTCTGCACAGGTGATATTGGCAGTGCAGTGTCCCCTGCGTGCCACTCCTGCACACATCAGATGAGCACTCCAATTCTGCTGGTAATGGAGCGATGACATTGTCATACAGGACACGTCATCTTAATCAAATCACAAAATAAAATGTGCACCGCCTTCAAAATTTGTAGTGAGATACACACGGATATTCTGTTTCAGTTATAGTATTATTTTAAATTATGAAACTGTATACGATTTCTTTATTGTCAATAAGATAATCAATGAAAAATGTATACAATAGTTTATTTATACATTACCATTAAAAAAAATGTGGGCATCACATATGATTTTTTGATACTTTGATTCAACAAGGATGTTTTAAATGGATCAAAAGTGAAAGTAAAGACATTTATAATATTATAAAAGATTTCTATTTAAAATAAATGCTGTTCTTTTCAAGTTTCTATGAATCAAAGAGGTAACACTTTATTTTGATAGTCCACTTTTGACATTCTACTAACAGTAAGTAACTAGCAGTCAACTAGCAGTCATTAGAGTATTAGTAGACTGTCTGCTTAATATCTTCTAACACTTTATTTTGATGGGTCTACAACATACTGACTATGGGAAACTTTGCAAGTATGTCAACTTATTCTACTAACCCTAAACCTGTCCTAACAGTCTACTCTGAGAGTTAGCAGACATGTAGTTGCAAATTAATGAGAATTAGTTGACATGTAGTTGATAGTTAGTAGAATGTCTAAAGTGGACTATCGAAATAAAGTGTAACCATCAAATAATTCTGAAAAAAGACACTCTGCATAGGTTTCCACACTGCAGCATTACAATTTTCTGATGTGATACTAAAAGGGATTCTTAAACACCAAATCAGATTTCTGAAAGATCATGTGACACTAAAGTCTGATATTCAGCAATGGCTTCTTAAAATATATACACACACACACACACATATATATATATATACTGTATATATGCGTGTGTGTGTGTGTGTGTGTGTGTGTGTGTGTGTATACAGGTGCATCTCAAATAATAAGAATGTCGTGAAAAAGTTAATTTTTTCTTGTAAGTTATTTCAAAAAGTGAAACTTTCATATATTTTAGATTCATTGCATGTAAAGTAAAACATTTCAAAAGTTTTTTTTGGTTTGAATTTTGATTAGAGCTTACAGCTCATGAAAGTCAAAAATCAGTATCTCAAAATATTAGAATATTTACATTTGAGTTTCAATTAATGACCATCCCTACAGCATAAATTCGGGGTATCTCTTGTTCTTTGAAACCACAATAATGGAGAAGACTGCTGACTTGGCAATGATCCAGAAGACGAACATTGACACCCTCCACAAAGAGGGTAAATCACAGAGGGTCATTACTGAAAGGTGTGGCTGTTTACAGAGTGCTGTATCAAAGCATATTAAATGCAAAGTTGACTGGAAGAAAGAATTTGGGTAGGAAAAGGTGCACAAGCAACAGGGATGACTGCAAGCTTGAGAATACTGTCAAGCAAAGCTGATTCAAACACTTGTGAGAGCTTCACAAGGAGTGGACTGAAGCTGGAGTCAGTGCATCAAGAGTCACCACGCTCAGACGTCTTCAGGAAAAGGGCTACCAAGCCACTTCTGAACCAGAGACAACGTCAGAAGCATCTTACCGGGGCTGTGGAGAAAAAGAACTCAGTGGTCCAAAGTCCTCTTTTCAGATGAAAGTAAATGTTGCATTTCATTTGGAAATCAAGGTCCCAGAGTCTGGAGGAAGTGTGGAGAGGCACAGAATCCATGTTGCTTGAAGTCCAGTGTGAAGTTTCCACAGTCAGTGATGATTTGAGCTGCCATGTCATCTGCTGGTGTTGGTCCACTGTGTTTTCTGAGTCCACAGTCAACGCAGCCATCTACCAGGAAATTTTAGAGCACTTAATGCTTCCTTCTGCTGACAAGCTTTATGGAGATGCTGATTTCATTTTCCAGCAGGACTTGGCACCTGCCAAAGGTACCAAAAGCTGGTTCAATGACCATGGTATTACTGTGCTTGATTGGCCAGCAAACTCACCTGACCTGAACCCCATAGAGAATCTATGTGGCATTGTCAAGAGGAAGATGAGAGACACCAGACCCAACAATGCAGATGAGCTGAAGGCCACTGTCAAAGAAACCTGGGCTTCCATACTACCTCAGCAGTGCCACAAACTGATCACCTCCATGCCACGCCGAACTGAGGCAGTAATTAAAGCAAAAGGAGTCCCTACCAAGTATTGAGTACATATACAGTAAATGAACATACTTTCCAGAAGGCCAACAATTCACTAAAAATGTTTTTTTATTGGTCTTATGACGTATTCTAATTTGTTGTGAATTGGTGGGTTTTTGTTAAATGTGAGCCTAAATCATCATAATTAAAAGAACCAAAGACTTAAACTACTTCAGTCTGTGTGCATTGAATTTATTTAATACACAAGTTTCACAATTTGAGTTGAATTACTGAAATAAATGAACTTTTCCACGACATTCTAATTTATTGAGATGCACCTGTATATATATATATATATATATATACAGTGTGTTTGTGTGTGTGTGTGTGTGTGTAAAGATAGTACACAACAAACACTAGCGTCTACAAGTATTGCTCTCTTTCACAGGATACCATAATAAACAACAATCAGCTAGAGTGAATGTAACATCCTCTCAAAAAAAGATAAATGTGGTCATTTAGAAAAATGGCCTCATTTAAAACAATTAAACGATGAATGAAGTGCATTGTGGAGCCTAACACTAATCCCTATTCTCTTGCAGACTATAAACAATACACGCATCAATCAAGCAAATGGTTTATACACAGTGTTCAAATGCATGCATACTAAATGGCCGCTGCAAACAAGTGTCTTGTTGCTAATCCAGTGGAAAAGGATTCTTGTCTGCTGAATCTTTGTGTCTGATTTCTTTAAGCCAGTTGCCTGGCACCATGAAAGGCCAATCTGATAAGATCTGCTTCTGGTAAAGAGACAGGAGGCTTTACTTCCTTTAGTGACAACATCATTTGTGTGGTATACAGAAAGGATTCAGTGTGCTCATGTAAGCCACTGAAGCAGTTTCAATCTGTTTCTTCTAACGTTAAGGCTCTTCTCAATCGGTGGACGAGAGTTCAGACAACAGTCACAAGACACAAATGTCCGCCTCTATCAGATGTTGTTGTTTGGCACCAGTGGCGGCACAGCCCCCCCCAAGGATTTCCAAATGATTTTCCTGTTTTTTAACTCTTGGTGTCGCTCTCATTAACATTGAAAAATAAACATTAAAAACCTAAAAAAAAGTGTCTAATATGTGGCCTATAAACAATTGATATTAGGGAAGGGTCAACTCAAGTAAGCAACACGCAAACTTTGTGCAAGACGGTGAACTTCAATTCACTAGAGAAAGTGAAAGTAAAAAAACTGACGGCTAACAGAATCAGAATCAGAATGAGCTTTATTGTCAGGTATGTTTACACATACGAGGAATTTGTTATAGTGACAGAAGCTCCACAGTGCAACAGAATGAGTGCGACAGGACAGGACACAGATAATAAAATAATAATATACAAATAGGCAATGTAAAAAATAGCAAAAACACAATTTATAATATAGACAATTATGTGTGTACAGGTCTGATATGTGCAAAATTGAAATGAAAAAATAAGTATGTGTGATGAATAAATAATGTAAATAGTGTTGTGTGTTCCACGTTTAATGCCAAGTGTTCATGAGATGGATAGCTTGAGCGCTGCATTAACGGCGCATATTCTCTCCGAGACAACGAGAGACGAATCTACTCTAACATATGCTGATAACTTTATATAACTGTCTTAAATTATTCCCGTAATATTTCTTTTGTGGCTCGTATAGTGAAAAACATGAGAAGAAACGTATTTCGCGTTAAAAAGGTTGTTTTTGAAAATCAGTGCCTGAAATAAAGCTGCTCTGAATTTTCATTAATAATTTTAATTATAGGCATATAATTCATTGCATAAATTAATAGACCTGTTTTAAAAAACATTTTAAAAAACATTTTCAATGAGGAGTAAGCTATAGCCTAATATTTTATTATCCTCACAGCGCATCATGCGGTGATTATTGCGGGGGCAATAATTTCATGTAATTTAATAATAAAAGTAATCTAATAATAATAATAGGACTAATAATAATACGAATGTAACAGGCCTACATTAATTGGAAATGCTAAATCCTCTTAATATTGCCATTTTTTGACAATATCTCTGGCTATAATCGACACATGATACCATGCAAATCAGCACGGGGAGGTTATCACCCGCAATGTGTGCCCGTGTGGAAATAGTTTAATGAATTAATGAATCCCAAATTTTCTATATTCGTTCATAAATTATATTACTTTCCAAGTGTCATATTTGGCAGTTGGCAATATAAGTTATATTACTAATAACAGTGACATATGAGAAGTTTCATACCACAGAAAACAAAATAAAATATGCCTTTTTCGAAGCTGCTGTAGCTATAAAAAAAACTGATAGCTAAAGTTTAGGCGTTCATTACTTTCAATTTAATTAGTTTTTTTTTGCACCCCCTCTGAACTGTTAAGCCCCCCCTTAGCACCCCCAACAAAAAAATCCTGGAGCCGCCACTGTTTGGCACGCATTTATTGTCATTCTGTGTAGTCGTGCATTACTCTTGTTTGGTTTGCTTGGAAACAGACAAAGATTGTCCAGAATCCAGATTGTCCAGAAGGCTCACTCAGACAGAAGTGGATGTTTCAGTCCATGGCCGAATGAGCAAAGACTGCATGAGCTCAAAAAAAAAAAGAAAAAAAGAAAAAAAGAAAAAAATGAGCAACCTGAATCCACATTAACTGACTAATTTGGCTAAAATAAAATTAACTTTTGAGCTGGATCTGATCATAGAACATGTATTCAAATTACTGCAAATAAACTGTAGACAGACAACAATATTTCAAATTTTAATGATGCAAATGGTTTCTAACCTGTGCCAGATATTCATGCATATCATTTGACTGAATATGAAAAAAAGAGTACAAACAATAAAATACAAAGGAAAGAAAATACAAATAATTTAATTGTAGGCAAAAATACTGTTATATTTAGGCAGCAATGTGATTAAGTTTTTTATGTGAGCAAGCTTATAGAAAGTATCAAGTACTTCAATATTTTTTAGAATTATTTTATTACTTTTTGCAGTAAATTTAATATAAAATTTAATGGTATTACACAACCCTGAGGATGCTATTGCTATAGAAATATAAAACAGGATATAATCAGCAAGATAGGAAACAAAGGGGAAAAATATCTGGTTAACATATTTATTCGTTATTCATAGTCTTAGTCTTAGTCATAGTCATAGAAAAAAAGAGATATTTTCAGTAAGAAAAAAAAAACCTTCTGAAAGAAAAAAAGCTCTGAAAGTTGTTTGCACGTCAAATAAAGCAAAAAACAAACAAACAAACAAAAGTGCATTGGAAATTTTTTTTTCTAAAATGCAGGTTAGTGAGGCTTTGCAAACTGAGAATGAATTATGAATGGCTGTATTCACATGAACGCCCTGCATTTGTGTTGCTCTTATATCTGGAGCCACAAGCCTTAAAAACCCTATGTTTGTCAAACCCACAAATATCAGCTGTAAACCTCTTGAACAGAACATGCTTCTAACCATTATGAGTTACACAACATCTCACACAAACCTCCTCAACAGGAGCTTGGCAATATAAGGCTGATATGATGAAAGGCAATGTGGAAGCTCTTGTACTGTATATCATAACCTGTATTTCCATCCAGCATGTCATCTGGCACAATAACATAATGAACTCACTGATACAGCTCAGTGCCTACTGAGAGGCAATTTTGCTACCATTTCTTTCATAAGATAGAGGTGAGCGGACTGCCTCAAGTGCAAGATGGTATTCTAACTCATCTATGCATTTATCATTATCCAAGCATCATGGGGTGCACATTGCTTAATTCCCTAGTAATTTGGCTGTGCAGTTGCCAGACAACTCAGACGGCCAGCGTAAGAAATGGTTTTCACAGCAAATGATCCATTGGTACAGGGTTCACTGAAGCCACATTTCACTTTGCACATTTTTCCCTTAAGACAGGGCTGCTCTGTGTTAATCTAGCTTAATCCTTGGAGTAAACAGTAAAAAAAAAAATAGGAGGCAAGTCTTGATGGTATGACTAGACGTTCCATCAGGGGACTTCGATATTTACCAGGCCTCTTGTAAACATGGGAAACAAGCACATTTGAAATTGGGGTGTTTGGGAAAAACAAATCAATTTGAAATGCAGTAGCAACGCAGGCGAAACATTGCTGAAATTGCTTTATGATGGAATATGACCTTCTGAACCACAGGAAACAAAACTGAAGGGAAACCAAAACTGATGAATCTGCAATGCAGTGTTTGTGTGGGTCAGAAGCTCGAACCTCCCTGACAGATAATCAGGTAAACTGAATTCTGAAACACAATTTAAATTCCAAACACATCACACCTGTTCACACACCAGTTAGGAGGTGTGCCTCAGTGTGTGTGTGTGTGTCTGTAGAGCAAGTTGAAAGGGCTTACATAATCACACATACACACACCCCAAATAAATACTCATGTTCTTTGCATTTTTCTATGGTGGACTAATTACGTAGCAAGGTCAACAAACAGCACAAACAGGAATGGAACTAAACCTCATTGGAAAACACCTAATGTTTTTATTTACTCAAATGGTTTATTTACCGTGCAAATGGATGGACAGATCAGGGTTGCCAGGTCTGTGTAACAAAACCAGCCCAACTACTACTCAAAAGTAGTCCAATCACAACCAAAACTAGCCTAGTCACGTTCTGGGGGAAACGGCCTGTCAAAATTGCATCAAAATCACCAAAATCATGCCAAAATTGCACAAAACCCCCCAAACTAAAAGAAAAGAAAAGAAAAGAAAAAAAAAAACAGCCCATGGCAGCAGCATAAAAGTAGCCCAATTCCACATAGACTTGGCAACACTGGGACAGATATGTAGAATCATAGACAGAGAGACAGAAAGATAGACAGACAAAGATGGATTGATGAATGGATGTAACAGAACAGAACTGGACAGAACAGACATGACAGACAGATCTTGCCATCCATGCTTTCCTCAACATTCCTTGTATTGTCCTTACGGATTAAGCTGGCAGAGACATTTTTTACCCGATGATAATCAGTGGAAATCCTTTTGTTATCCTTTTACTCCTAAATTAAAAGCAAACTGTTTAATGCAGCACGAGATGAGATTTTGCCATTCTAAACCCCTCAGGGAGCCCGACACAAAAGCGAAGTCACAGCTACCCAAGCCCGTTGTCAGATGACAGAATATTAAAGAGAGCAATATTGACATTTTCCATAAGCTTGATAGGCCTAAAGTTCACTCTAACGGCATTGTAACCCAATTATACTGATTAGAGGAGAGCTGTGCACTTCTCTCTGTGGACTGCGTAGAGAGAGGAAGAGTCCAAGGAAGAGGCTGTTGTATTGAAAAGACAAAAGACAGGCAACTGACATTGAAAGACATTGTAAGAAAGTTAAAAACCCTGCTAGGTGAAGTATCTGAAAGACATCAATACAAAACGGACTGACTGCAAAGATTGTTTAATGCTCAGAACAAAACCATGTACAGTATCTCCTCCAACACATGATTCCCTAACCACTCATTGATTGTTTTCTGCTGAATAGTCCTTCAGGCTGCCTTGAAAGTCCTGCAGTTCTCAGTCTCAACAGCATATGAAAAAATATATTTTCTCCGTAACAAGATGTTGGCATGAGAACTATTTTTGATCAAAATGCATTGCTCCATATTGAGCTGCCCATTTAGGGTGCTACACAGTTTAGCTTGACAGAAATATACAGTGGGAAGAAACTCTAAAGCCACTAGAGAAAATATTTTTTTGCTGTAGAGCAAAGAAATCTGACCTTTGCACAAAGGAGCTTCCATAGTCATTAGCCCCTTTCACACATAGTCTTTACTGGTAAATTAGCATTTAGAAATCATGTGTGAACAGGATCTTTTCAAAAATACCAGTAAATCAGTTCTGGCAGTTTTCCGTTGTAACATTACCAGTAAATTACCGGTGTGATTCTATGTGTGAAGAAAGAATAGGATTAATGGTATGAGCATGTACAAGGTCAGATGCACTGACATAAGAAGTCTGCTTTAGGCCAAACATAAAGCTCTGTCGGAGATGTTTACAATAAGCAGTGCTGCTTTTAATAGTATTTCTATATGACCATGTGCTAGACAAATGCATGACCGTAAGACTGTGTCTTGCACTTGAGACCTTGCCTTCTTTTCTATTTATCAGCACTGCAGCTCCGCAGTTACTACTGCATACTATAGTAACTATTATGCATATTGTGTTTTTAAGAGCAAAAACATGTTTTGTGTTATCATCCCCTTACACCTATCACTGGAGTAAAAAAAAGTGAAAAGGTGAAACTGGACAGAGAGAGCAAAATTAATGTGCTTCTCCTCATTCATGTGGATGAAGAAAACAGTGCAGCGTTTAAATATAACTTCTGATGAATGACATCACAGAATTTACCAGTATTTTGGTACTGATGTGTGAACGTAATTTACTGGTAAAAGGACGGAATGCCATTGTTTGTGTGAACAGCATATTTGTGTATTTGAAAAGTTAATTGGGTAATTTTATGGTAATTTACAATGTGTAAAAGGGGCTAATGTGATGTACAGTAATTGCTTATTTAATTAAGGACCTGGAAAAAATGCAGAATCTTAAATATTTCATAATAAATTTTACATTTAAAAAACTTAAAACTTTCTATTGTCCCAGGTTACATTTATATTTAATTATGAATAACATATTTCCAGTGTGGTCTCAGACTTTTGGCCTCCTCAGTATGGATTAGTGTTCTGGATTCAAATATGAAATGCTTTCATTTTGTCATATTGCAAAGAGGTAATGAATCCATAACATATAACCTGGAAAAACATTCTACTGTATGACAATTATCAATTCCATAATATATTTCTTTGTTAAATTAACAAAAGCATATATGAAACGTTAGTACACTTGCTCCAGTTGCACAATAAGCATCGTGATCCTACAACTGCACAGTTTTTGCAAATTTGCACAGGCTCTCTCCATCAGCAATATACAGACCTACAGGCCTTCCTCCAGACAGAATGCAACTGCTTTTATCTCTTTTACAGCAGAAATTGTCTCGCTTCACTTAAGAGAACCGTGCCTCAATACACACTCTCTCACAGCTTTGCAAAATACACAGACACAAATTACAGATAAAACATTAAGAATAAATTATACATTTTGAATTTGGATATGTAAGAGTATCTTCAATCATCCACTCAGGGAATAAATATATATTAATATCACCGTTAGCACCGTAATCATTGACACAAAACTTTTTTTTACAAGACTAGCAAGATGTTGAAGTCCATTTCCAAATGAGAAACTCAAGCAGTGCTTTAATCACAAGGATTCAGTTAATGTCTCTCCTTGGCATTTGCAATATAAGCACTAAAGCCAAATGCATTAAAAATGTACAAGACGTGCCCTGTAAGATATAGCTTGCAACAAAGAAGCCTTAAAAATACAGTTTTAATATATGCTAATGATAAAACCTTCCTCTACAGTGAAAAAGGAATGAACAAATGGTGGAAAACGAGATGGTCGTGAAAGTTTTGCCAGCTAGATCGATGGGGATCAACATATTGAACAGTTTTTCACAGCTGCAATTAAAGTTTAGAATACATTATGAATTACGAATGATATGAGTGATAGTTTCGCATGAATAATTGATAAGGCGATTATACATTCATAAAGCATGTCATCATATACTGAGTCATGTGACTGGGCTGCAACTCCTCTCAGAAACACAATTTATCAATCCGTGCCTTTGGCTATGATGATTATATGTACCAGGATGCAAATCAGCAATTTGACACATTCTAAAGCATCATTTTTATGAGGTAAGCAGCATGTTTTGAGCTACTCTGCATCATGTTTTTTTTTTTATTAAGCGAGAAATAAAAAAATTCCATGTGATCATGGAAACAATGAATGTACACTCCATCTGTCCAGCCCTAGTGAATGAATAATGATACTGCTAATAATAATTTTATTAATACAAGTACTACATAAAATATCTACCATCAACTCCACACATTTTCACATTAACACCACATCCTCCTTATTTTACATGACACACAGTACTAATTTATTATTAGTCGTTATAATCATTATAGTACTTATAAGCAACAAATTAGCAAATATTGAGATCAATGACTGGGTTACTTCTGTCTCAATCCCTTCACTAGTGACTAGAGCTAGCAAAAAACAACCATTTATATCCAAAATATCAAGGAAAAAAATGCCATGCCATAAGTTAAATAAATAAATAAAATAATAAAATATTGAATCGCTGTCAATGAAGAACAATGCTTTGTGCTTCTAAATGGTGCAGTTACAATATCTATCAGCAGGGACTGATGGGGTCATGCTAACCTTGAACCCTTGGCTCCTTCCAAGGTTTCTTCCTCATGTACTTAAGAGTTCTTAAGTAAGTTTCTGGCACTGTTGCCATTTGCTTGCTTACCGCAGAGTTTGTAAGGCAGCAATCATTGTCATGCGCCTTTGACACAAATTGTATTGTGAAAAGCTCTATCCAAATCAATTAAACTAAACTGAATACATCTGAGGACTTTAGCCTTGGATATTTCTTCGAAGCACATTTCTTCGAAGCACATGATCATCACTGAATGCATTATACAGCTCTGCGTTTGCATTATGACTTTAATTGAAATGTGGCCTTTGTGGGCAGCTTCCCATGCTTTAGACCACTGCCCGAGGTTATATAAAGATATAATATCTTCATGTTTCACAACACCTGGACCGCTGGCAAATGAATACCTTCCACACACACAAAGTCACTACTTATAATGTGATTACCATGGTACAAATAGACATTCTTAATCTATTCAAATCTTGTCTATAAAACAACCCATCTGTGCGAGTGCTTTACTTGCAAATCCCAAGGTGCTTAACATCATAAACCTCATGCCTGCTAAAATGGAGATGTAATACTGATTTGTCACAACAATCTCAACCATACAAAAGCAGCACCTTGTCTTGCATAATATGTGTTAACACTCAAGTTAAGTGATTAACTTCACGTTAACAGTAAGTATGTGTCTGGGAAGATGCCCTGTGGTCTCCGATTGAGAAAAAGTGTAATGTGTGATCAGATAATGTAATTCTTATTGCAACCCATTGAACAGGCTTGACTCAACTTATAAACGTCACCTGCATATGATTAATAGCACTATAAGAGAGAGATTGGATGCTGCAGGAGACTTTACCAGTGGAAAAATTCATCTTAAGAAATAGATTAAAGAAAGCAAGGTGGAAAATAGCTGGCTCATTCTCAGTGGTTCTGCATTGGCTTTAACATATTTCTCCTTGAATAGATCTGTGAGGTTACTGTTTAAAGCAAACATATTGGAGGAACTTTAAAGTTTAAAGCTCGGCTGGGTAATTTCGGTGCCACCAGTGTCAACAAAGGCAATTGAAAAAACCTTGTCACTCATTGGTCAGACCAAACAGATAGCCCCACCCCCAGGGTCAGAGGGAGTTCAAATTGTGCCGTTATGTCTATATTGTGTCTAACACTTGCTTATTCTAACCCCTGGCCCTAATTGTTGCCTAGAAGGTCCTTTTGTCCTCATTTTAAAAAAGGACATTTATTTATTTTTTCTTTTGCAATGTAAAATCGATATTGGTGATGGATGGGAGGGATGCTGAGGCCTGTGTTACTGTCAAGTTATTTTGATTAATACACCACCTTTGTCTACCTCCCCTCAAGTGGAAGGTATGTTTAAATCCAAAACTAAAAATACTCTCAGCTCCTCCAGGTGTTACAGTCCAAAGACGCAAACTCATCAGGCATTAAAAAAGTGGCAAAGATGAAAGGGATAGTTCACCCAAAAATTAAAATTACCCCATGATGTTATCACCCTATGTGTATTTTATCCTATGTGTATATGATTTTCTTCTTTCAGATGAATGCAATTGGAGTTATATATATAAAAAAATGTCCTGGATCTTCCAAGTTTAATAATGGCAGTGAATGGTGGTCGAGATATTGAAGTGGTTGACACTTCAACATCCTACAGTACTGTAGGTGGCGGTATTGAACCTTAATGATGGTTGCCACCTGTTATAAACCGGAAAAAAAGCAGAAGACGACAATGCAGTGTGTAGCAGAGATGACAGACAAAAGTGAGACAGTCTATATATTCTCGAAAAAAGTTTGCTCGCCAGTGTGGGAGTTTTTTTTTTGTAAATAGAAAAATGTGTTAGACACCCCAGTCTGCAGGAAGTTATGGTTATTTTTGTGTGCTTTTGTACAGTTATGGTTACAAGCTTTATCTCTGTCTACCTACACTCATATTTCACTGTGATTCATTGGCTAAAAAAAGAGAAAACACAAAATAAACAGAGTTAAAGATGATTCTGACTGATAGTATTGGTTTTTCTTCCAGAATTTTTATAGGTCACAATAATATTGCTATTGTGAATTCTTTTGGCCATGTATTGAAAATCAGATATTGTGTCAGGCCTAATCTCTGTGACAAGCAAATGAGCGAAAAAAAGATTACTTTTTTTGTGTAAGTGCCCAGTGCCACCTCCGCAAGAAGCATTTCGTCCATACATAGATCTGCCACTGGATGTGCTAACTTTGTTTGGATGTGATCCTTGATCTCCAGAACTGATTAGTTTTCTAGCACTGGACAATGCAACACAGAAAGAGAATTGTGGAGACACAACCTCCTGGTTGAGGGTAGAACAATATAAATATATAAATTTGAACACAAACAGCCATGATAAATGCAGTTATTACTTTTTTCAATTAATGTGAAAAATGGCCGGTGACCCCTCATGACCAGAGAAAAGTGTAGAGTCACTAGCAAACCTCCGAAAGTTCTCCATTATTATAATTGCCATTTTGTTTATGCCCCTGTCTTGTGACATGCATGGCTAACTTCCAATTGATGCCGCTTCAGCCCACTCTGTCTACGTCTGATGAATGCTTTATTGCCGAGGAGTCACTTACTGTCGCCGGTGAGCAAGATACACAGAGATACAATCAAGAAACACTGAAACATGACAATAGCAGCACTAAATCACTCCAAATGCTCTCGGCAGGAGCCAGCCAAGCTGAATTGTGAAAGCAACTGTGAAAGAAGTTTGCCGTGGCAAACCGCTCCTGTCCTGGAGTTTATTAGCTCTAGGAACCAAAATGTAAACGTGACCCCTCTGCACGGCAACACGATGACTCTTTGTGTGATTCCAGGGTAACAGCAGGAACCAATTACTCTATCATAATCAGCCCCTACTTAGCCAACCAAAGAAAGTGACCATGGTCCTATTGGAGCAAACGGAAACTTCTCACCCTCATTTCACCCTGTATGACTTTCTTCAAAAATTGTGCTACTAATTATATATTGAGCTTTTTTTATTTTGTATTATTAAAATAATTGTAATATTGTTTATTTTTCAACATTATTGTGACAGCCTTCATTCACTTGCATTATATTAAAAAGAAACTGAATTCTTCCAAAAATAAATTTTTGTCTTCCACTGAGGAATACAGTCGTACATGCTTAAATAGACATGAGGGAGAGTAAATAATGACAGACGCTTCATTTTTAGGTGAACTGTCGCTTTAAACCATGCACTGTTTGAACCCCTCTGATTTATCCCCCATAAAAACAGGTTCATTATTAAAGGCATTTCTGTCATTGGGCTGACAGTCAAAGTGAACACGTAAGCATTTTCTTTCTTTAGAATCAGCTATATGTCCATGTGGTGTGCCATATGGTAATGAATCAAGAGAATAAAAGTTAAAATGAATGAAAACAGCTGACAACGTACCAACACACCTTGGCAGAGGTGCGCTCCACATGCGCCGACCCCCTCCCAGGCAAATGATTTCTGGTGCTCCCTCCAGGCGGTAGCCCATATTGCAGGAGAAGGTAAGTGTATCTCCGATGCCAAAGCTGTAACCGTTACGGCGCCCAAAATGTGGCACTCCTGGATCCTCGCATGGCTCCAGGTTGTATTCTGGGGGAAAAAGAATTTGAAAGATTACACATTAAAATAAATATTTAATAGGGATTTGGGTAAACACAATGAACATGAAAAGATGAAAATATTTTTATTGTTTTTGTATTTCTTGATTAGATTTTAATTATGCCTCTATTTAAAAAAATAAAAATAAAAAATTACCCCATGAATTTATCACCCTATGTGTATTTTATCCTATGTGTATATGACTTTCTTCTTTCAGATGAATGCAATTGGAGTTATATATATAAAAAATGTCCTGGATCTTCCAAGTTTAATAATGGCAGTGAATGGTGGTCGAGATATTGAAGTGGTTGACACTTCAACATACTACAGTACTGTAGGTGGCGGTATTGAACCTTAATGATGGTTAAAAATATTTTTATTGTTTTTGTATTTCTTGTTTAGATTTTAATTATGCCTCTATTTTTTAAAATACATTTTAGTTTTCATTTTTATAATTTTATTTAATATTTTTTTATTTTCATAATTTTTAATAAGAATTTTATTTGATCCTTTTTAATATTATTTTAAATTAATACAGTTTTTAAAATAGAAAGTGATTTTGATTTAATTCACTATTGGTAGTTTTATCACAAATCATTAGGGTTTTACAAAAATATAAAAATTTTCACACAATAGATAAGAAAATAGCCTGATTCTGTAAATACTGTATAAACTGTAAGAGGACTCAACTACCGTCCCTGTGCCCGTCAGAGGGTCTATTCTCAGGATATCCTCACCTGAAAATGTGATGTTGAAACCTTCGTAGGAGATAGAGAAATCAGATATGAAGCGGAGCTGAGCCTTGAAATTGCCATAGAGCCCTGCGTTGATGGGCGAGGGCAGTTCTGCGCCTGTGAGGCGGGCGAGCGGCTGAACAAAACTCCCATTCTCAGTGATGAGCAGGTAGTCATGATGATCCTCCAGGTGGAAGGTGTTAAAGGTGAATTGAACGCCTATTGGGCAAACAAGAGCAATGCACAAATGAACCAACTAATAATATAGTTCAAGTTTTTGGTCAACCTCTGACATTCACTATCTGGTGGAGCTTGGAGAAGGAAGAAAAAACTGACAAAAAAAAGAAAAGACTAAAATTAATGATCAAGCATTTAGGGTCAACTTCATTATATAAGGCAAAATGGACTTGTGGGCCCCACTAAGGGTATAGCCCACTCATTAGACCCAGGAGAAGGGAGGCCCAATCATTAAAACTTTTTTCTCGGGTCTTGTGAATTTAAGCAGTGGCCCTTGGCTGAGGTCACGTAGAACAAAGAAAATTTTGATACTGACTCTTTTTTGCCTTTGTGTCAGAAAGAGAAAAGTGTATTTTTAGTTCCAAGTGATCTGTCCACTAAACATAATGGCCTTCAAAATTGATATGCATTAGCAGCCATGGGAAATTAAAATTCAGGGGAACTTTCATTATTCTGAACTCAAAGGTTGTATAATGATATTTCAGAGTACGGCATGGACAAGAACCTAAATCTGTATTCATGACAGTTTGTACCTACGGCTGGCTTTAGCTAGACTATGTGCTATGTGCATTTCATTCAGATATCAATTTGTATATTATTCTTCAGCATTTGGCCTGTCAAAATGAATGCTTATATAACTTTCAATAAGTGGGTAACAAACTGCAGGTAAGGTATATCAATTGCTGCTTTACCTTTGCCATGGCTGACCTCCACAGTCCAGGTGCAGTTAAGGGAGCTGGGGTAGACCTCAGGGTATCCCGGGGACAGGATGGTGCCTCCAGGTCCTCGAACATCACCCCCGCAGAGTGCTAAAGGCAGAGCGAGGAAGGTTATTTAAACAGAACTTTCACTTACAGTAAATACAATTATTTTGTTTTCCCACAAGGATACATTTAAACAACCAAAAGTGACAGTAAATACATTTACAATGTTATTTCTATTTCAAACAAATACTGTTCATTTGAACTTTCTTTTCATCAAAGAATCCTGAAGAAAAAAAATAGGTTTCTGTTTTCATTAGGTTACAACTGTTTTCAACACCAAATCAGTATATTAGAATGATTTCTGAAGGATCATGTGACACTGAAAAGTGGAGTAATGGCTGTCACAATTCAGCTTTGCCATCACAGGAAGTAAACTATATTTAGAAATATATTCATATAGAAAACAGTTATTTTAAATTGTAATAACATTTCACAATATTACTGTTTTTACTGTATTTTTGATAAATAATTGCTGAATTGCTGAGAATTAGAGACTTTTTAAAAACATAAAAAAAATTGTACCGACTCAAAACATTTGAACTGTAGCATATGCAAATACAGCGGGGTCCAAAAATCAGAGACCACTAATAGAAAAGCATTTTTTCACTTTAATATCATTCAATGCTTTCCATTACAAGTAACATTATCAGGATTTGAGTGATAAAGCTGTTATTAAGCTGTACATTTATCAAAATATTAAAACCAGGGAGTCTTTTTTTCCCCTTTTTCTTATATACTGTATAACTCCATTCAATTTACAGTTTATAACATGGCTTGTATAATTCCGTCCATCCATCTTTCAATTTTCAAAACCACGTTTCCTATGTAGTGTTGCAGGGATGCTGGAGCTTTTATTTAAATAAGAAATATGCAAAAAGGAGCTTAATAAAATAAAAAAAGGTTCTGCTTGTATCAGAAGTATAAAGAAAAACAGTGTGACTTTTATACAAGCCTAAGCTATTTCTTGGAATATTTGTCGATAACGTCACCTCTCTCTCACCTCATAAAATGCATGCTTGATTCGTATCAGTACTCATATGCTTTTTCCTTAAACACTGCATGGTGCTCAGTGGAGGATGGATGTACAGTATCAGACAGACCTCTGCTACCTGAGACAGCAGTACAGGCAGGTGCATGTCTCTAATATACGCTTCATTTAGAGCCCATGGAAGTGAGATGGCAGTGCGCAGTAAAAAGTGCCCCTGGATGTCTAATCTGGTGAGCGCATCAGTTCCTATCAACTGAACCAGCCTTCACAGCAAATTGCCTCTCAGAGTCCTCCTCAGCGATGGGCTAATGGCCTTGCATTGAATCACATTGTTTCAGTTTAGCTGCCTTCGAGAAGGCAAAGCGAAAGAATGTAATCAAATAGCCGAAGGACAGGCAGCCTAAGGAGCTCTGACGGGGTAAGACATAGGTAACGTCTTTCATCGAGCGTTGAGCAGAGGTTTCATTGCCAGCAAAAGCCTGCTGTTTAGCACTGTCTTGCTTTAGTAATACGTTTTATTAAGCCCTTTTTGTCACTGACTCTGAACCTCTTTTATTCGAGATGTAAATCAACATGTCACCTTTTTTCTTTACCAAACAGTTTCATTGATCAGTAGGCCACAAAGATTAACAGCTCTTTTTTTTTTGCGAATGTCTCAGGAGACTAACCGTCACAGGAGGGTAGTGGATGGCTCCACCAGTGGTTCTTTTCACAGACCAATGGCTCTTCGTGGCTGAGGCGGTAGCCCGAGTCGCAGCCAAAGGACACGGTGGAGCCGATGGAGAAGTCCTGACCGTAGCGAAGACCGTTGACTGGAATCCCTGGATCCAGGCAGGAGTAGGCATCTACTGTTACGCCTAGGAATAGTGAGACAGATGAAGCTTAGAAAAAAAGTATTTTGAGAGCGTTTCAATTACTGTATTTACTGCCTGCTGGTGCTCTAAATTAACGAAAGTTGCTTTCAATTGGCAAGTTTTGAAACTGTGGAAAGTTTACTGTACCACTTACTTTCATACATGATCTTGAAGCCACTGTTTGAGCGGCTGTTGTCAGTGGTGAAAAGCATGTACAGGTGGTTGCTGCTGCTGAATAGGAACTGAGGCACCTGGGTGCCGTTGAATGAGCCAATTAGAGGAGAGAGAACATTGGGCCCATCGTGAAGCTCCAGGAAATCACAATTCAACTCCGTCTGAAATCTGGTTGGAAAAACAGACAATAATTAAATGTCCTTGCCAGCAATGAGACAACTTTATCATATTTATTATACACTACTGTTGAAAAGTTTGGGTTCGGTAATCGGATTTTAATGCTTTTGAAAAAAGTCTCTTTCGCTCACCGAGGCTGGATTTATTTGATCAACAAAAATACAGTAAAATATTGCATAACATTATTACAAATTAAAACAACAGTTTTTTATTTATTTACTCCTGTAATGGCAAAGCAGCTATTACTTAAGTCTTCAGTGTTACATAATTGTTCAGAAATCATTCTAATAGGCTGATTTGGTGCTCAAGACCATTAATTATTATCAATGCTAAAACATAGTAAAAATGTTGTTCTTTTTACAATTTTTTTGGAAATGGTGATACTTTTTTTTCAGGATTTTTGTTCAATAGAAAGTTTGCAAGAACAGCATATTCTTTTTTTTTTTTTTAATCAATTTAGTGCATCCTTGATAAATAAAAACGTATTGACCCTAAACCTTTTAATGGTAGTGTATTTACAATATACAGAATTCTTTGTTGTAACCATTTAATTATATAGTTGTAAAAAAGCAACATCTATTCAAATTAAAAAAGCATACTTCTCAAATGTGATCTTGATAGAGCGTCCCGTTTCAGCCTCTATGACCCACTCACAGTTGAGCGAATCTTTGTAGTAACCAGGCCATCCAGGAGATAAAATAACTCCACTAGGAGCTGAGAAGTGGCCTCCACAGGGAGCTGTAGAAAGAACAGAGGTTTAACAGAGATGCATTTTAGTTGACTCACATAAAGCCACTGTTTTTTGTATCCGTACTTGAGACAGACGACCGGTTAAAAAATTATGACCAGTTGACTGTACATTATACCTTACTTTACAATCCCACAAAACTTACAGTAAGGTGTTAAAACTGCTAGTGGGCTACACTGTTCGTCTGTCACGCTACTCCTCTGACCATATGAATAGTGTTACTGCATAATTAGAAACACGCTGAGCGAAATTCGAGGGATTGACAAGGATTTTAACGACATATGACAGGCTGCTCACCACCACATGCCCTCCGGTTTACATGCCCTATTAACCCCCGTCTCTGTGACCCACAGGTGACTGTCTATTCCATTTAGAGTCACATACAAAACTAGGCACAACTGTCCACTTATTGGGGACTCCTGTCTACTTCTAGTGGTAACTGGCCATAATAAATACCTTCACACTTTGGGATGGGGCCGCTCCACATCACCTTGCCACCGTTGAGCTCACAAGTGATGGTTTCTGCTCCCTGTGTCTTAATGAAGCCATCCTCGCAGATGATCGAGATGGAGCTCCCTAGCTGGAAACTGTCACCGAAACGTCTGGCGTTCAGGGGGACTCCTGGATCTGGACACTCATTATGGCCAAATGCTGTAAGAATGAATGACATAAAATAGTAATCTAGAATTGGAAGTGTCATGAACAGGCTTTCTCCATAGATTTTCTGGGTAGTCAAAGTATTTATGACCCCACAATGTCACTACCAAAAAATGAAATCACTTTAACAAGTGGATGAGTTAAAAACGAGGTTGTTAGAAAGTTGAGAAGTTTGAAAGACACTCCATCTCAGGTGGTGCACTTCAATTTACCCTGCACTCAAAGAATGAGGATTTGTGGTACTTTGTAGGACAGGTTTCTACTCAAGGCTTTGTTTATTAGTGTTAGTGTTTATTGACCTTCCAGCTGTTTTTATCATAACTCCATGAAGCATATATAGAGGCCCAAGGCGATTGGCCAAGAAAGCTGCTGTCCCCACAACACCCAGAGTGCCTGATGGATGTCTAGTGACAAGAAAGGCCTACAAGAAGGACATGACGTTTGTCAGAATGAATACAGATTTAACGTGCTCCATCAGGGCACTTACAGCTCTTAACAGACAACAGTCAGGTGTCAGTCTGTAAAAGAACTCAACATTAGCGTTAAGCCTTAACGACTACTGTAGCAACCTAATATGCATGCAAACTGATGTCTACTTTAAGGACTTTGATGGATTATTGTGACATTTCACATCTTTAAGAAGGACCATCAAGAAGTCGTTGTGTAGATTAAAGTCATATATGTGCTAATGAGGGGTGGAGGGGAGATTGGGTGTGCTGGGGGAGAAAAATGAAGTGGCGTATTTGAAATTTGAATTGCCTGGAAGTTGCCGTAAACAGACACCCTTTCATGTTAATTTGTTCTATGCATCACAAATTCAATGAATTTATATTTACAGAACATTATTTCTTTCTTTTATTAAGTGTTCATTTCGTCAACAAAATTATTGAAGATGCTTACTAACAAAGTTTTTTTTAATTGTTTTATTAATGATAATAAAAACAGGATGAAAAATGTAAATTATAATGAAGATTCATTTTAATTTAAACCAGTGCAGTCAAATGATTAATCTTGATTAATCGCATCCAAAATACGTTTTTTTTTTACATAATATATGTATGTGTGCTGTGTATATTTATTATGTATATATAAATACACACACATGCATGTATATATTTCAGAAAAATAGGTTATGTTTATATATTAAATATTTATTTATCATATAAATTATATCAATATAAATATAGACATGTAAATACATATAAATATTTTCAAAATAAATACTGCATGTGTGTTTATTTTATATATACATAAATATACACAGAACACACACATATATTATGCAAACAACAACTTTTATTTTGGATTAATTGTTTGACAGCACTAATTTAAACATACTGTTGATAAAAAATATATATTTAAATATACTGTTTAATATATATTTGATATTTACTTTAATACCACAATATATAGGTAATTTAATTATATATTTATATATATTTCAATTATATATTTAAATATACTGTTAGTAATTTAGATACAAATATAAATATGAATATAAATTTAAAGGAAGTTTTTAACCAAAAAAGTACTATAAAAAGTATTGAATTGTTTGACTAATTATTGTAAGCAGCTGACTGCTTACAATTTTTAGACTAAATATAAGAGAAATTTTATAAAAAATAATTGAGAAAGTTTGAAGGATATTTTCATCAAAAGACAAACTACTGTATTAATAGTACTGCAAAGAAGGTAAAAGGGGTTAAAACTGCTCTCAATATGCTAGATTATAGCTGTAATAACATATTATTCAAAGATAAGTTCATTTTAATTATCAGTACCAAGAAAAAAATGTACCTGCTAACAGTACACTTTGATGCACAACACATGCTTAAAACAAACATTGTCATGCAGAATTCATGCTTCATTTATGCTTAACAAATGCCCCATGCAGACATAATGCATATCATAAACCCATCCAAAGGTGTTACACGCACTGGCGTAGGTAATGTTGAAACCTCTGCCCGACATGGAGTGGTCAGCCTGGAACTCCAGCCGGAGAATGTTGTTGTTGCTGGTGAGGTGGGACGGCACCTCTGCCCCAGTGAAACGGCCAAGCACAGACGAGTCAAGCATCTCTCCATCCTTCACAGTCAGGATGTCATATGGAGCCTCTAGGTCAAAGTCATTGAAGGCCAAGTGGATACGGCTGCCGGGCTCTGATAGGATCAGCCACACGCAGTTAAGGTTGTTCCCATAGCCCTCTGGGTAATCCGGAGAGAGGACTGTCCCCATGGGTGCAGTGAAGTTTGAAAGACAGGGAACTGAAAGAATAAAACAGAATTGCTACTAATTTTTAACTAAAGATTAATGTAACTATGTTCATAATGACTGAGAAAAAAACACAGACAGCCGGCAACATATAAAAACATGCCTCATCATACATCAGTGTAATAATACAGCACGTAGCCATGTGTATGCATTTAATATGCCATATGGAGACCGTCACTCTGCTGTTGATTAGCGTCTGCACTTTCTGACAAACTGCGTTCATGACATAGATGGACTTCAGGCTATAAATAGAGCTGATTTGTTCAATCTTCCAATTAGACGTGGGGAAATTTCAGCTATGCGTTTTTTTAAGCAAAGAGACTACAGGTGAAGTATCAAAATATAGCAGATGTCACTGCAGCTGAAGTAGTCTCCAGGTTGGCTGTATATATAAGCCAATTATTTCAGCTGCCTCAGAGATCTCTGCATTCATTTGGAAGAAAAGGCAAAGACAGGAAAGTTAATAAAATCCAGTTATAAGGAAATTCTTATGGAACATAAAAAAATGTTGGCAGAAAAAAAGATGAATTGTGTGATTTCTATGCCACTAGTGTCCCAACTAATGACTGTTTTCAAACTTGTTTCCTAAACATTTTCCATACCTGCCATTGGTCAGCTAACATTAGTCCCACCCACCCACTTTATTTGCTGTATTATTTTTTATAGCACCCTAGAGAGGGAAAAACACACTTTTCCCTTAACATTAATTTCAATTTCAAGATGGTACTGCTTGAAATAAAACAAATTTGTGGACATAATAAAAACAAACCCTTTTTTAAATTTAGCATAATTTTCCTGATTAAAATGGTCAAATAATACATTATAAAACTGTCATTATAGCACCAAACTAGGACAGGAAAAACATTTCCAAAGCAATTAATCAGTTTGCAACGTACAGTAGCATTGACAGTACTCACAAATGCATATGGGGATGTTGGCAGACCACTGGTTGTTGTTCTGACAGGATATTGTCTTTTCTCCAATCAGCTCAAATCCAAATTGGCACTCAAAGCGTAACACGTCGCCATTAGAGAATCCATCTCCTTCTCTCATCCCATACAGAGGGGTGCCTGGGTCCCCACAGCTCTCCTTGTCAATTTCTACAGAGAAAGGATGTAAATAATAGTGATTGCAGCAGTGGAAAGAGGAAATGTGATGTTTAGCAGTTTAAACAAGAAACCTTTTATTCCCTGTTGATAAAAAAATTGCTTAAGCTTTATATACAGTATACATTGGTGGCCAAAATTATTAGAACACTAGTTTTTTCACCAGCTAAAAAAATGGTTTTAAATCAGTTATTTCTATATTTTGCTGTAGTGTGTCAGTAGGAAATAAAAGTTTACATTTCCAAACATTCATTTTGCCATTAATTGTAATAATCCAGTGAGATTTTTGTTTGCACAAGGAGTCTGACAACAGCCAGTGCTCCACACAGAGATCTGGTCTCATCATCATCCAGTCTGTCTGGAATGACATGAAGAAACAGAACAAACTGAGACAGACTAAATCCAGAAGAACTGTGGCAACATCTCCAAGATGCTTAAAAAAACCTTCAAGTTCACCGAAAAAAAAAAAGAAGCTAATCAGACAGCATAATCTTTCTAGTGCAGCTGGTGGCCTGAAAAAGTCTTGCTGGTTGAGCTAGTTTAGAGAAATTAACTGTCAATTCCTCTCCATGTTAAAGTGCAAGATAAATCTACAGACTTATAGCAAATTACTAAATTGTATCTTTGAAATTGGCACTGAATTGTACTGCAAAAATCCAATGATAGACTGATTTCATCAGATGTCCTGAACCTCGCTGCACTTAGAGGAAGTTGCCCCGGAACAGAATGCCACCAAAACGCTCTGTTCAGCCTAGATAAGCTCCAGCACCTGGACCCTTCAGTGGTAGAGTCGGCCATCCAGGACATTCCCACCCCGAGTACAAAAACCAAGTCTAGGGTTCACTATACCTAGATAACACCTTCCATCTGCATAGAATCGACTCAGTGGGCGGCAGGCTGCTGGAATGGGCAATACATCTTCCCAGACACTTTGCACGGACATTCACAATTGAACTATGAACTCTGTTCCGAATAAGTATACTTGAGGGTTTGCCAAAGGACGGACGGTAAGAGAGAGGAAAAAAACATCCACTAAATTTAATTTAAAACCAAATCAAAGTTTGAACATGTAGGAAGGGGATTTCTCCTGAGGTATAATGGAGGTCTTTGGCCAATGCTTGATGTATGGCATTAATTTCCGACATGACAGTCTCTTTATGACTACCACAATGCTTTACTCCATTGGTCAATCGTGAGGGGTGGCTAGGGGAAGGTTAGGCCATATTTACTGCTTTGTATTTATGATGAGGCAAAAAATAGAGTACAAATTGTCCGTAGGAGCTGATGGTGTGTGAATAATCTCAGACAGCGCTACACTCCGACGTGAGGTCAGCGTGTCAGATGCGAACCCCTACGCTTCTCTCGCAGCGCTTAATGTGATGGGGTTCTGTGGGACCATTCTGTGAAGATCAATTGTGCCAACAAGTTATCCAATCAAATCCAAAAGGTTGATTCTGTATATGTAAGCACCAATAGCCCACACGGGGAAGTTTGGGACCTGTGTTTTTCTTCCTGAAACAGCCAGGGAATTACAAAGTATCAGTGAACTATGACATGTAATATATCAAAAAGCATTCTGAGCATTTACCATATAGCAGGACTCATTAAGCCGGCCTTCACATAAAAGCCTATAAATAAATTTAATCTCAAAACCATTTCTTATTCATTGGAAAATGGCAAGTAATTTATCTCTCCCTTTGTGTATCCCATGGATATTGTTTAATTTCAATAATGCTGACTTTATCTCTCTCAAGAAAGTGCTCATTATCGCAATGTCGAGTTTTATGTGGAGTCGAGAGACAAAACGAGGCACTTCTAAAACACGAGTCACATGAGTCAAGTACACACAGGCAAACTCCCAGGAGGATCTCTGGTTTTATTTCTTTGAAGCATTCAATTAAATTAGGTTTTTAAACCACGTTGAAGATATTGAAACTGTGTGCCAAAGCACAGAGTTCAGCTATGGATAGTCAATGGTAATCTGCACTAAACAAACTTCAGTAATGCATAGGCACCGCTGCTTAAGAAAGACTTGAGTAGATTGTTTCTCTCTGAATTATTTAGCCAAAAGTTTAAAAAAGGCCATTTTAAAACTCTTGTAACTGGTAAAAGCCAGTAATCAGGCATTCGGTCTACATTCAAATTCAACATTAGTTTCTTTCCGTAACAGCTGTGTTTCTTCAATGTTATTACAAAGTTAAACTTGCAGTCTTTAAGCAGCAGAGGTTCAAGGCTACCAACATTAAATGGAGGATAACTAAATAGAGCATATGCTATACATATAAAAGTAGCACAGCCACCTACACTAAGTTATCAATGACACACTGTTCGGATAAATTATAGACACCAAAATAAAACTACTGTATAGAGGCGTTAAAGAATAACACATAAAAATGTGCTCAAGGAAAATGTTATTATTTAAAAAGTAAGAATCTAAAGGTTCAGGCACTACTCAAATCCCTGCTGCCTTGATTTAACTGAGTGACTTTTGACTTTTATTTATATGCCAAAACGCATACAGTATACAGTAAATAACAATGAGACTGTCAGAGTTAAGAATAATATACCGATTTGCATGGTAATGAATACAAATCATGGTAACACTTCAGCAGTGCCTGTCTAAACTTTTAATGTTAATTTGAACCTTTGGGATCAAGTAAATGTGTTATGTTTTTACGTCATTAAGTTTGTCACAAGAAATAAGAACACAGTGCATACTCAGAGGTAAAACATAAGGGTATAAATTAATTGACGGAAAATGACAGATGTAGTTGTATTAATATGTGAAATGTAGTCATAAAACTTCAGTCACCATAAACACATTTAATGACCCATGTAGATTATGCATTTGTCACAGACGTCAAGATAATGGAGTGCATTTGTATTGTAAGTATACACTCCTAAATGGGATGAACTATATCTCTTCTGTGCTCTAGGGCAGTGCTTCTCAAATATTGAGTAACAAACCAAAAATGGGCTGTATGTCTGACTGTTCAATAAATTGTTATTTCATAAATAAAGATTTTATGTGCCAGATAAAACGGTGGCAAACACTTGGTGTTACACTTTAAAATCAAATTCAAACACAAATTAAAGAAAATTGAAAGCCAGGCTTGTTGTGAATGCTTGTGTGAAACACATTTCTGTATATTTTTAGGCTATTCTCCTTACAGATTCACATCAAAGCCTCTATAAATTAACTTTTGCGTTCAAATCATCATTTTAAATATATAACCAGATCTGTTTCATGTTGAAGTGACCCTTTTGTGCAAAATCGTGACCCGACAGGTAAATGAACTACTGGGGAACAAGACAATGAAAACCTTAATATTTCTTCCATTGAATGAATGAGTGCTGTGAACCATTAATGAGTTCATTTTGTGTCTGGATCCCTCAAAGGGCTCTTGATTTATATTATATATCACATATAATACTCACATCATATATCATATGTGTCCTCATTGGGTTCTCATTTTATCTGTGCTTTGGAACACATAACAGAATCTGACATTCCAAATCTCATTCAGCCTTACTCAATGTTAAACCCACTATGTTCTTTCAGTTAGAACAGCTCCATATTATTAGAATAATTCTAATAATACTATTCTATATATTATCTACTTATATTCTCTCTCTCTCTCTCTCTCTCTCTCTCTCTCTCTCTCTCTCTATATATATATATATATATATATAATAAATATATATATATATATATATATATATATATAAGTAAAAAATATATATATGAAACTATAAATACATAGTATAATCGAACTAAAATTATATATTTTTTCATAATTCATCCTTTCACGCCAGACTCTGCAAACTATTTTAATTGTGGTGTCCCATAATAGTGGCACACTGAAAGCTTTTTCGTGCTACATTATGACTGTCCAAGCTATAGCATATTTTTATCCCCTCATGTATGACCGTCATGTATTTATGATTGACGGGTCCAATTAGATCTACCTAGAAATTGAAAATTAAGAAACAAAGCCACTGTGCTTGTCTGTGGCATATATAGAATTAATTATAATAGGTGTAGAGAAGACAAATGAAAAAAGACAAATCTAATGCAATCTGTAATATTTTGCCCGACTCTCCCAGGGATATCATAGAGTAATGGTTTTTTTATTTTTTTATATCTCTCTGGTCTTGCACTTAAGGGGATTCATTTGCTCTCTCGGTCTCTTTCTCTGTCTACCTCAGTCAGTCTCGCTCATTATACTGAATGGCACGCTGTTCATCACCCCGACACTAATTTATTACAAAACCTTGAGGGAGGAGAGATAATCAAAGATATGGGGTTTGTAGGGATTGCTGCTTCTATCAAGTGAATGTAGCTCATGTGTTCGGGATGAAAGTTAGTTGCCGTGCATTCAGCAGAGACCACTGAAGTGATTTGTGGGAACTGCTTTGCTTTTATGCACACTGACTACTACTAAGAATGTATGCTGAATACTCCTGCAGGAAATAGTGGACATGTCCAGGTAAATAACGTCTGGCACTTTGATGTCTAAACCACTTTGCAGTGGATGTGAAAAACACTTTCTAACTCGATCAGAAAACAAGGATGAAGGTTGGACATTTGATTGAATCTGGGCTTATGCCAGACAGGTTGTTTGTACAATTTTGGTCTACCCTGTTTTCCTTTTCTGTTTGTTTGCAGTTGCAAATGAAGCTGTTTAGGTGTTTTTTATCACTCTGCCACACTTCCTCCTTTTAACCTTGACAATAGGGTTGCCACAGTCACAGAATTTCAACTGACAATTAATTATTTGTTGTACAAATCATTTTGATTAAGAAGTTATGTAATCTTATTTGTATATACTTTCAGTGAAATTAAACCAGAGCATTTTGTGTTCACAATGAATGTTATGTCTAACTTATATTTACACTAGTGTGGTTATCACCAATAACCGAGATCAAATAAACCACAATCCTGTATTAATAATCCATGTATATTTTTTTTCTTTGAGCAACGCTCTGTTTGTGTTTTTTAGACCGTTCCCAATGTGACTATATATTATTCACATCCTGGTACCTTTGTAGTTGATCTTGAAGCCTATAGATCCCACGCTTTCATCAGACTGGAGGTGAAGCCACATCTGATGGGTCATGCTAACGATGAGGTCGGGAACAAAGCTGCCAGTCAGACTGATGAGAAGAGAGAGATTATACAAACATAAAAAACAGAAGCAATTCATACTGAATGTTTAATAGCAGACAAAAGGTTGAGCACACCTACCAGTGCTATTTTGCATAGTTGTCGAAATTAAGAATTAGTTTAATTATAATTTATATAATGCATAATATATTTCAATGCTTTAGCAGTTTCATTAATTAGTTTTGTAAAGAAATTCAATCGTAGGCACAATTTTTATTTGTCTACAAAGGGGTCTTCAAAATCTCTGATGCCAAATATTTGACTGGTATTGTAAGGATACGTACTAATAACTAACTTCATGAAATGCGTTGTATCGTCGCTCTTCATAACTTAAGACAAACACATCCAGAAGGATGGCAAAGGAGGACAACAAACATTTGAATGGTTTCTGAAAACATAACATGGTTATTTACACTGGTAGGATATTCAACATTCATTTTTGTTCCTGGAATATCATTCCTATCAAACAAACACTGCCCAGAGCAAATGAGACTGGTTGATAGGAATACTGTTTGAGGAACAGCACAGAATGTCCTACTTGTGTAAATTATGTATCATCTTACCGTCCCAGACTGTGGATAAGAAACTCACACTTGCAAAATGGTTTTCGGGTCTCCTACTTCCCCTCCATCACCGATGGTTAGTGTGTCATAGCCCAGTTCTAGGTCAAACTCCTCAAAGTTAATCTGAATCACCTGTCGGCAGAAACGAGGCATAATGCTTAGTGATGTGTCAAATGAACTGAATTAAACTTTATGGCTCTTGCATAATTGAATCCTGTCAGCTGACTGAAACAGAAAGAGAGAGAAGACGGCCAAAACTCTCTTAACAGAATTTGGGAGAGAATAAAGAAACTTCATCTTTATTAGAAGGTAAAAGTTTCCAGAAAACATACTCGAGTTTGCTTTGAGCATTCAAGCATGATGAACATGCTTCTACTGAACAAACATCATAAATTAAAATGAGAATTTTGTTTGTTTGTTTTTATATACACCAAATGTACCAGTTTTTATAGTGCTCAACAGAAGAATGTAATCATAACCAAACCAGTCAAGGTTATTAGTTCTACATAGTTAGCAATTATTGCTTAAATGGGAGATTTTTTTACATTTATTTCCCGCCTTTGTGCTTCCAGCTTTCTCTCTGTCCTGTGGGAAACTGATCCTTATGAAAGAAAAAAATCTAAATGAAAATCAGACTAATTATCAGTGGTGGGCCGTCAGGGGAGGCAGGGCCTTCTCTGCTGGCCCAATAAAAAATAAAATTGTGTGATTTTTTTTTTATTGATTATTTAGGTATCATTTTCATTTGTGTAATGTCCACAAAATTGCCTATGATTAGTTTCGTTGAGGTTGAACTGGAATATCCTACATAAAAAAGTCTGTGGCCAGCACTACAGATAGTGCTACCCTTCTGTTGAAAGACGTCACATCTGATTTGTTAAGAGCATTAGTGACAGAATCATCAGCCAATCAAATTTTGACGTTCAATAACAGCCCGCCCTCTGGGTCTAGCTACGTGCCCAGTGCTACCCCCAGCGTTAGACCGCCCCTTTAGTCAGGGATTTCCAATGAACGAAAGTGAAACTCAACGAAAAGAAAATGACAGCCGCAGTCATCGGCGCCTACACCAGATCTTGTTGCCGATCTACTGAAAACGTCTTTTGCAGACACAAGACAATAACTGAGAAAGGAAGACCTAAACTGAATTCGCTAATAAAGGCCAGCAAAGGTTTTATGCGCCATTTCAAAGATTGCAACTATGAGTGCTATGAGTGGCTAACAGCTAGCACCGAGCACAAGTTATTTTGTTGGCCGTGTTTACTTTTTAATACGAGTAAAGGGACATGGAATGACAGACACATGGACTTTATTTACAAGTGACAGGTGAGTGCTTTATTATTTGATGAGTATTGTATCATGCACATTGTTATGGAGGTGTACGTTGATAATACTGTGGTGTGGTGTGTGGATGTCCAGCATTTGTACAGTTTTGCTGCTTTGGGCGCGTTGTCATTTAGAGTGACGTGAATGTGCATAGTGACCCCTACTGTTAAAATTGTTGATCAGTCGTTACTGTTGTTGAGAGCCTGTGTGCGGCATAATATGTGCATTGTATGCATATGGCTGTGTCAGCTGTGTGTAAGATGTGTGCATGTAGTTTACAGTTGCTTACTGAAGGCCCTGACTGAAACCCCACGGTACGCCACTGCTAATTATAGCCATTACACTCAGAACAAGCAATTGATTCATTCAAATGTAGTAATTTGAACACTATCATATCTTGGATGACTGGGAGTTGGGAAAGGAGGATCAAGGCTTTAGAAACAGGGATTAGAGGTGTGGAAGAGCCACAGGCATATGGAGAGGCCTGAACTTTCTATATTGATTAACTCATTGAGAGGTACTGGGAGGAATTAGTTGCCATGGCGATGGGCTCTTCACCATAGCTGGGGCTTAGCAGGTATGGATGTATGAGAGCTACTTAGGACTGATGATTGATGCTCAGACAGCACCTCGGCACAGATAATAAACTTGTTTTTTCCATGTAACTGAATAAAAAATACTCCAGAGTCCCTGTCTCACTAAAGGTCACCAAATAACAAATGCAGCGCCGATGCAGAGATGCATGATTTAACGGGATGAAATAGTTGGGAATGAGACTTGAGATCTCTGGATATCTAATATTAAGGATACCATCTTAAAATAATCCATAAACCTGATCCCAGATCAGCCACACAGCACATCAACACAGGAACTTGCCTTCAGTGACTTGCCCTGCCTGCAGTTTTCATGGCGATTGGAGTCGTAAGCTAATGCTTTTGTTGGAGAGCAAGAGAGGTGCCGAGGCCAGAGTATTGAATTGCGAAGAAATAAGGTAATAGAGCAGAATTATGACATTACAATGGAGCAGAGAAGCCAGTGAAAACGCTCCAGCGCATTTACCGATATACCACACAGACAGGTCTATTCCATCAAACATGAAAATGTGTCCTTCTGATGGGTGATTGCTTTAAAAGCTAATGCAGAATCACTATTCAAACAGCATTAGGAAAATGAATCTGATTTGGCCTTATGCTGTTCAAACAAGTGTAAGTGACAGCAGACCAGACCAGACACACATACACCAAACCCACACACCAACACAAGCACACATGCATATACACGCACGCACGCACACACACACACGTTTGTTTTTGTGAAAAGTGGGGACATCCCATAGGCGTAATGGTTTTTATACTGTACAAACTGTATGTGCTATTGCCCTACTCCTACCCTACACCTAAACTTAGCCCTCACATGAGACTGTGCATTTCAACCCCCCCCCCCCCCAAAAAAAACTCACTCTGTATGATTTATAAGCGTTTTGAAAAGTGGTGACATGGGGCAATGTCCTCATAAGTCACCTTCACCTTGTAATACCTATGTCATACCTGTGTCATTATACAAATTTATGTCCTCATTTGTCACAAAAATGCATGCACACACACACACAAATGTGCATTAAATAGAGACAATTATTGATCGTATAATAATATGTGTTCACGTAAATGGGATTTTCTGGCTTATTGGTGACAGTGCATGTCACTGTCTCTCTATCCCTTAGAAAAACTACATCTGTCCCATTTTACATTTATGCATTTAACAGATGCTTTTATTCAAAACAATTTGCATTCCAAGTAAGCAATTTGGCAGTTTGCATGTTTCCTGGGAATTGGAACCATGACCCATTATACATTTTTTACCAAACCATATTATACTGAATAAAATAAAATAAAATACAAAAAAAATAAATCAAATCAAATAAAAATAAGCCAAAGAAATAAAATAAAATAAAAAAGAAAATGTAAAAAAAAGGGAAAATAAAAATAAAATAAAATAAAATAACATGAAATACCATTAAAAAAAAAAAAAACTTTCCAAAAATGTATTATTCTTTATTTAGCAAAGATGCATTAAATTAATGTTATATAATGTCTTTTTTTATAATAAATGCTATTAATTTTAACATGATAATATGATAATATTTCATTTGAATTTAACAGCAAACTGTTCTATTAAATTCTGATAATATTTCAGAGTATTACTGTTTTTTACTGTATTTTTGATCAAATAAACAGGCTTTGGTGAAATCTTACCGACCACAAGCTTTTGAACTGTAGTATATGTGCAGTGGCAAAAAAAAAATATATATATATATTATTGTTTGGTTCAACATTCACATCTAATCACAAAGAACGGAAATGCGAGTCCTCCAAACACACAAAGATGTATCAGCACACACATACACAAAGGGATCTGATGTTTCCTCAAGGTGAAAACAAAAAACACGCTGCCTGGATGTCAAGCTCCCATAGGACTGTTCGTAGTGTCATTTCCCCCGATTAAGTCCACAGAGATGGGATCTCTGGTTTCCCTAAGCCAAACTACTTCAACTGTCACACAATCCTGCTGGGATTTACTGCCAGCGTGGATTTATGGCTGTAGTATCACCAGGGCACTTCATAGATGCAGTTTAAAAAAAAGAATGAGAGCACAAGCCATCATTTGACCACAGAAAACTACAAGGTTGCTGCAAAGCAAAATGCTGAGTGTTATACTTCAAACTCTGATTGTCCAGGTATCAATACAAGAAGGAACTTTCAACGAGTGCATAATAAGCAAGTAATCAAAATAAATAAATGCATTAGATTAGAAAATTATATAATTAATAGTAATGTCCATATTATTAATTATCATATATTTTTTTTATATTTATTTAGATATAATTAATTAGATATAATTAATTTAATTTAATCATTAGAACCAGAACTAATAGCACATCAGTCAACTTGTGCCTGTCATACGATAGACAATATGTGTATCGTTATTAATCACCATTAATATATGTAATTTAATGATATTTCAATCCTACTGTGATTGCTGCTGTTTATTAAATGCAATGAGCCACTTGATGCTGTGTCCGATTGATTTTTACATTTGTGTTTGTGTTATGGCAAAAAAAAAAAAAAGTAAATCACTGTCATCTGTCATGGCTTATTGCTTTAGTTCAACACTGTGTTCTGTTTATTTTCCCTTGTACTAGAAGCTTTATATAAAGAGTTTTTATTACCATCATGTTCGCTTTCTTCTGTTCAATGAATTTTCAATCATGTCACTCAAATGAGTCTATTTCAGTAGTTTTACCTGGAGCAGAATTTCAGTACTATCATGTCAGCCCTCCAGCACATGGCGAGCTGTCAAATCAGGACCATGTCAAACGACAGTACTGATGAACAAACGTTACAGCCTCAAAATGACAGGTAAGTAATTCAAGTTTGTTCCAACAAAATACATTTAGCAAGAAAATGTAGTTTAGAATCAAAAAAACATGAACTAGACTGCGTCTTTCCTCTGTTAGTCATAACAAAATCAACATTGGCTGAAACTTGGCAGAACTATTTGATGAAAATAATGATTTGAATATTTACATGATCACAAGCAGTGACAACAGGGGCCTTTAAAATCCCAGATTAAATTTTCAGTTTCTCTTCAAAACATCAAAATGGCTCTGTTTTTGTTCTTGTTCCCAGAAGGACAGGAACACACTATGAAGAATGATACATTTTCTTTTCATCGCTGATAGTGAAAAGCTATTAGTAACCCTTGAAAAAGTTTTTTAAAGCCCCTGATGCAAGCGTGATGTAGATCCTGAAAAATGTGCTTCTGGGTATCCCATTATTGACAAAGATAAAAGGCATGATTGAAAAGATTATAAATAATTATGCACCTTCCTGAACTACAATGCATTCCCTATGCATCTTTTTTTTTAATTATTATTTTGTTTTTGTTTTTTTATATATATTAGCTACTTCTTCTGTAATATACTATGCAAACGTTTTTTTTTAACCACAAAAATGAATGAATAAATAAAATAGAAGAGAAGAAACTAAAAAGAAAAGACAACTTGAACTGAACAGTCTCAACATGGATGAGGGGACATATGTTTCTTCCCATCGTGATCCGACCTTTGATGCTCCCTCTGAGGTTAATGCCCAATCTGGGCATCAATCTCCAACGAAAGACCAATGGGGTGACAGCATTTTAGTTTCTGCTTGATAAATCAGGTCATGCTCCATTCAGAATGGACAACTGAACTCTGAAAAACAACCACCTAGAAATGCACAGAGTGATGTTTAATGCTGACTTCTCCTTTAAAATCAGAGAATGCAACTCAACAGCTGCAGATATGAACAAGGATGGACACAATATGGGACTTATTCATGAAACACAAGCCAATTACTGTGTAAATCACACATAAATCCATTTCTTTGTAATTTGTCCCATTGAATTCAATGCATGTACTGCATTTATGATCAAATTACACAGAAATTTGTTCGACTTGTGAATAAGTTCCAATGTGTGCCTGATGCAACGGCCTTGATTCTATATGCACTGAGTTAAGCAGACTTAGCAAATCCCTTGTTAAACCAGTGATCCGTGTGTTATTTTCGATATCACTATTTTAACAAACAAACAAAAAAACCTTGTATCCCACATTCTCACAATACAAAGGCATCACAATGGAGTTAAATTGAATTAAGCCCCGACATAATCCAAGTCGCTCTTACCAAGGTTAAAGCACAGAGTGCAATATAAATAAATCGCCACCCTAAAATTGTCTGCCAAAAATAAGTGAGCAATAATCTTCCCAGGCTGTAAGAGACAATTAGCAATTTCTCACTTGAAATGGGGTGGTCTGCTGGTTGACCGATTTAAATCTATTTAAATCTCTGATCTGATGTCCTGAAACACACCTTTGTGCTCCAAATGCATGTCTCTTCTGTAGATGAATGGCTTTTGCCACATGCTTTTCCTGTCATTTAGTGAAACCTACCAATTAATTGCACTTTCAGAAAAGTGTTTTACAATTAGTACAAGGCTATAATTGGCAATTCTTTTTTTTTGAACAGGTAAAATGGGGACGAGTACATTAGACTTGGTACCATAATGGCTAAATATGGGATTTTTTCAAAGAAAAAGGCAGAGGCTAGTCATCACACAGGTGCTAAGCCTAATATACTCATCCACATTTTATCTATTTAAAACATCAACTGCTGTTTGTTGCAATTATATTATATTATCCATCCATCATCAACCGCTTATCCGAAGCCGTGTCGTGGGGCAGCAGTCTCAGCAAGGAACTCCAGACTTCCCTCCAGACTTCTCCCCAGACACTTCCTCCAGCTCCTCCGGGGGAACCCCAAGGCATTGTCAGGCAAGCTGAGAGACATAGTCCCTCCAGTGTGTCCTGGGTCTTCCCCTGGGCCTCCTCCTGGTGGGACAAGCCCATAATAACTCCCCAGATAGATGTCCAGGAGACAACCAGAACAGATGTCCGAGCCACCTCAACTGGTTCCTCTCGATGTGGAGGAGCAGTGGCTCTACTCCGAGCTCCTCCCGTGTGACAGAGCTCCTCGCCCTATCTCTAAGGGTGCGCCCTGCCACCCTGCGAAGGAAGATCATTTCGGCCACTTGTATCCGAGATCTTGTCCTTTCGGTCATGACCCAAAGCTCATGACCATAGGTGAGAGTAGGAACGTAGATTTTTTTTTTTTTTTGTTATCAACATTTTTTTTTTTTTTTCACACATAACACAATACAGCATCCAAAATAAAACAAAACAAAACAACAGACACATACTCAACATCTCAAAGTCCAGTCAAAAGGGAGGGAGAGAGGGAAGGACAAAAACACAAAAGTCACTCCTCCATATAATCACGTATATCAAACAAAAAACACTGCCAAGCATCAATGGTCGAAGGCCTGGCCCCACCAACTCGCCAGGGTTTTTCCTACATTGAATTTTTTGGCGGCCCCCAGAACGAATTTGTGTCCCGCCAAAGCCGTATTTGATCGGTTCATGTGATTTATGAGTGATGTAAATGACTGCTGCGCTTGTGATAGCGCGCATGTTAACTGAGGGAGAGAGAGCAGAGAGCCCTTCCCCGCGCACTCTCTCTGGGCCTGTTTACACCTGCTCACTTCATGCGTTTTCTCTGGTTGGACAGCTATCCGATCGTGAAAGACCAGTCCTCCGAATTCGAAATGCTTTCGAGACCGATTTAAATCTGATCGCTCAAACCACTGAGACGCATTCCAGACGAAACTGGACACGTGTAAATGCATCTGCTTCTTGAAACCACATATCTTCCCAAAATGTTAAAAAACAAACGTGTGAGAGCGTGTTATAGGCTATATGACATGTAATAGTCAGATATGACAGCGTTAATGCTACACGCATGGCCACAGATACAGCCAGCAGGCCGACGCGCAAACTGCCACGAATGAAACCGAAAGTAAAGTAACTTATCTTTCAACTGCTGATGCCGCTCTCTCCTGTTGCGATCTTCGATCTTTTAATTGGCTGATGATGAATAAAATGCAGCGCACTGTTGATTTCTTTGACATGATAGTGCGGTAGGCCTAATTCAAGATCGGATTTATATATTTTATGTGGCCAAAAGTAACAAATAAGATGGATTTCCGATCCGACAAAACGCATAAAGTGACCAGGTGTAAACAAGCTCGAACTGTCTTTACACTCCCTCCCTCAAAATCAACTGACATGATAGTAAAAGGTCAGAAGACTTTTTTTTTAACTGAATTACCGGTGTTGTGAATTGTGCTAAAAATATATATATATATATCTTTATCTTCTCTGACAAGCGTTCCGCACATGCAACTAACATAAAACACACTTTCAATAAAATAAAAAGATTTAACCTTAATAATAATAATAATTAATAAAATATTTAGCCTTAATAATCCACAGTAGCCTAATTTCAGGTTATTTATCTGCACCCCCCACAGAATGCTACGAGGGACACAGTTGAACGCCTTCTCCAGGTCCACAAAACACATGTGGACTGGTCGGGCGAACTATCACGAACCCTCGAGCACCCTAGTGAGGGTATAGAGCTGATCCAGTGTTCCACGGCCCGGACGAAAACCGCATTGTTCCTCCTGAATGCGAGGTTCTACCATCGGCCGGATTCTCCTTTCCAGTACCCTGGCATAGACTTTTCCGGGGAGGCTGAGGAGTGTGATCCCTCTATAGTTGGAACACACCCTCCGGTCTTAAAAACCCCTTCTTAAAAAGGGGGACCACCACCCCCTTTTGCCCAGTCCAGAGGCACTGTCCCGACCTCCACACGAAGTTACAGAGGCGTGTCAACCAAGACAGCCCCACCACATCCAGGGACTTGAGGTACTCAGGGTGGATCTCATCCACCCCCAGTGCCCTGCCACTGCGGAGCTTGCAAACTACCTCAGTGACTTCAGCTTGGGTAATGGACGAGTCAACCCCTGAGTCATCCATCTCTGCTTCCTCAATGGAAGGCGTGTCAGTGGGATTGAGGAGATCCTCAAAGTATTCATTCCACCGTCCGATAACATTCCCAGTCGAGGTCAACAGCTCCCCACCTCCACTATAAACAGTGTTGGTGAAGTACTGCTTCCCCTTCCTGAGGCGCCGGACGGTTTGCCAGAATCTCTTTGAGGCCGACCGATAGTCCTCTTCCATGGTCTCCCCGAACTCTTCCCAGGCCCGAGTTTTTGCTTCCGCGACCAGCTGCAACACGCTTGGCCTGTCAGTAGCCCGTCAGCTACCTCTGGCCTAGGGTGTCCTGATGCCATGTGCACTGATGGACACCCTTATGCTCAAACATGGTATTCGTTACGGACAAACTGTGACTAGCACAGAAATCCAACAGCAGAACACCACTCGGATTCAGATCAGGGAGACCGCTCCTCCCAATCACGCCTCTCCAGGTATCACTGTCGTGGGCATTGAAGTCCCCCAGTAGAACGACCGGGTCCCCAGTCGGAGCACCTTCCAGCACCCCTCCCAAGGACCCCAAGCAGGCCGGGTACTCTGTACTGCCGTTTGGCCCATAAGAACAAACAAAAGTGACAGACCTATCCCCGACCCGAAGGCGGCTGAGCTGGGGAGCTATAAGCTAGCCCACACCGGCCCGCCGCCTCTCACTATGTGCAACTCCAGAGTAGAAGAGAGTCCAGCCCTTCTCGAGAAGTTGGGTTCCGGAGCCCAGACCGTGTGTGGAGGTGAGCCCGACTTTCTCTAGTCGGTACCGCTCAACCTCCTGCACAAGCTCAGGCTCCTTCCCCCCCAATGAGGTGACAACCACGGCGACGTCACGGTCCTCGATAGTGTTTTTCTCATAAGGGGGTTTTGAACCGCACTTAGTCTGGCCTGTCACCTAGGACCTTTTTGCCTTGGGAAACCTTACCAGGGGCATTTAGCCCCTGACAACATAATATATATAATATATATATATATATAATATATATATAAATATAATAATATAATAATATTATATTATATAATTATAATTATATTATATTATATTATTATATTATTGTTGCTTTGTATTTCAGTTGTTTTTCAGTTGGCCAAAACAATAGTTTAATGTATTTGTATTTTACCCCCCAAAAAATTTCCTATTTAATGACGTGTTTTATTTCATTTTGCTGTTTAAATTTGCTGAAAAGCCTATAATAAGCTGTTTAATGGCAAGTTCCCCCAGTGTGACAACATGCCCCATAGCACAAAGGTGTGTTCAATGAACTTCATGCTCTGTCCTTTGTTTTTTTTAGCGAATGACTCTCATGATCTGTTCCGGCCACTACAAAAAAGAGGGGGGGATAGGGGATAAGAAAAAAAAAAATCTTGGAGTACTGTCTACAAACTCTTTGATTTATTGAAAACAACACGCCAAAGCCAAGGCTGCAAGAAAACAACACAAGTGTCTATATTCATGCTTGCACAGTTCCAGACCTTTCAAATTGGTCAAATGCGAACTGAAAAAACTAGGAACAGAAAAAAAAAATCTTTCTATGGCCCACAAGGCTTTCATGCTACCCTCTATCCATCATACAATGGGAAAACGTCCAGACGATTTCATCACAGCCTTCTGAACATTTAAATGGTCCTGAGAAAGTTAGGTTGTAAAACAGTTTTCCAGTTAAAACCTTGGGTGATTTCAGCTCTGTAGAAGTTTGGGGAAAATGTATAAATGAACGGTCAAAGTAGGAGATGTGAATATCGGTATGATCAGGACCCTCTATTTCACAAACTGTCCCCTGAAAGTACCTGGATAAGAACAAAACTTCTTTATAGACCTACGAGTAGGCCGACGAGGAGAAGGTGACACTTTGTAAACTTAGAAAATGGGTTGTTCGTTTCCATTTATTGCCTCTGTATATCATTCCACCACAGCAAGAGTCAATCGCAGAGGCCTTGACTTGAGGTTAGGAAGAATTTTCAGTGTTTTTGTTTGTTGCCCTCAATAGATCTGCTATTTCAAGACGAATTGCAATGCTAGTGAGTCACATCACCTGGAATCAATTGCAAGGTCCTGCAATAACAATACAGACATGGCTGAAGAGCTAGCTGTCATTACAAATGTAAGGGAGAGGGATATCAATCAAAATGTCATGAGTAAGGTTGAGAACCAATTAAAAAAAGACCAGCAAGCTTTGATTCCTGAGCGAAAGATTCTCATGAGCTGGATTTTTTTTCAAGTGAATAAAAAAAAACTCTGATTCTTATGATCTGTTTCTTCTAAGTGATTCAAAGAAATACAGTGTAACTAGGGATGTGTGATTGTCAAGATAATGATTCTTACCAACTGATCCATTATAGTGAATCAGAAACATACAGAGCAAGCAGTCAAATTCTCGAATGAAGAGCTCTTTTGAACAAGATCATTTAAGTGAATCAAACAATTACAGTGAAATTCTCTTGGGCTAATGACTCTTATGAACCAGTCTGTTTGAGTGAATCAAAAACCAGTGAAATCTGATTCTTGAGTAAATGACTCACAAGAGTTCAGATTAGTGGATAAAAAAAAAACCATACCAAAATCTGTTTCCCCAGCAAAACACTCTTTTGAAAAACAAATCTGAAAATGTTATAATCCTCTTGTCCAAAATGTGTAATTTTTTATATTTACTATTAAAATTATCCACATTTCTACACATTTATTAAAATATGTATTCTTTAAACTCAAAACAAGTGTTGATGGAACTGAAATAGTTAAGACAAATCAGATTGACTTTATTCCAATGCCTTTTTATCACTGAGTCCTCCTCGCCACAAAAGTATCATCTCTCTCTTTCTCTCTCATACATTCACATATTTATACACTGATTATCTCCCTGCACACACACTCATATTTTCTCCCCTCGATGTAGCTGTTGTGGGGGTGCATCTCAAAATGTTGGAATTAAACTGAAGTGTGAACTATAAAATCCACAAGAGCAATAAAACAGACACTGTTCACCTTTACACACACATAACTAACAAAGCCCATCATGCAGTTCCCTATAAAAGTGTAAGGGCTTAGTGAGGAAGAAGGGACAGATTGGGAGCTGTTTGTAGGGGACAAGGCCACAATAACACACAAAAAGGACAAGGGAGGAAGCCAGGAGCAATCATACAGAAGGCCAGGAGAAGCAGGGCAGTCAAAGGAACAGACGCCCATGCACCCTCTCGCTCTCTGATACAGCGACAGCATTACCACAGGCTCTGTACAAGAGGCTGAGCAGAGTCACACCAGAATACTAATGCCAACCTGTGGAGCACAGTGTTACGACAAAGGCATCACTAGGGGTGGTAGAGTGGTAGGAGAACCTTGGAAACCTGATACAAACTCTTCAGTCCCTCATCGCATACAACATCTTAAAGTTACAGTTTAAAAAGCTGCACTATAACTTCAAAAGTTTGGGGTCGGCAATGTTTTTTATGTTTTTGAAAGAAATCTCTTACTGCATTTTCACCAATTGGATCAAAAACACAGTAATAAACACAGTTATATTGTGAAATATTATAATTTACCTTTCTTTGTAATATATTTTAAAATGTAATTTATTCCTATGATGGCAAAGCTAAATTTTTAGCATTAATTACTCCAGTCTTTAGTGTCACATGGTGCTTCAGAAATCATTCAAATATGCAGATATGTGCTCAAAAAACACTTCCTCTTATTATTATCAGTTGAAAATGGCTGTGGTGCTTAATGAATAGAAAGTCTGAAGAACAGCATTTATTTGAAATCTTCTGTAATAAAATAAAAGATTTTTTCTGCCACTTTTGATCAGTTTATTGTGTCTTTGCTGAATAGAAGTATTTATATATATATATACTGTATATATATATATATATATATATATATATATATATATATATATATATATATATAAATAAAAATAAACCTGACCCCAAACCTTTAAACGGTAGTGTTTATTAATCAAATGATACTGACATTTACATTTACATTTATGCATTTAGCAGACGCTTTTATCCAAAGCGACTTACAGTGCATTCAGGCTATACATGTTTTATCACTATGTGTGTTCCCTGGGAATCGAACCCACAACCTTTTGCGCTGCTAACACAATGCTCTACCACTGAGCCACAGGAACACCTGACATTTCAGTATTATGCAGAGAATGGAAACTTTATTCAACATGTTAAATATGAATGGGTGATTTCTTCCACAATACTTTAGACAACACTTTTTGCTTATAGCCAAATAACTATGCAATTTCATTCTAAAAGATGCCATGATTTTGGAAGTTTAATTGATACAATCCACTTTAATGGCATGACGCTTCTGGTGGGTACAGTCCTCAAAGAAAAGAAACCAAAAAACACGCAAGCTGTGACTTTTTAAATATTTACCAAATCAGTAACAAAAGCCTGACTGTTACGGTGCATACAGCAGGGAGAGACGAGGAACACGCAGACGAGGAGATACTTCAAAATAATAGTCTTTAATGAAGACATCAAGGGTAGACAGGGCAAGGTAGACACACCGGGGATAACAAGTAGACCAGACGAAATGGAATACAAAAGACAGGACTTAAATACACATGCACAAATCACACACACCTGGACATGAATTAACTAATAATGACATGAAACGAACCATAAAAGGAAACAAGAGGCGGGAACACAAGACACACACGACAGAACTCTAACATAACTCCCCCCTCCCGGAAGGCTCGACCCGAGCCGTAACAGTTCTACCAGGGAGGGGGGGTGGGCACTCTGGAGACCCCACGGGACCGACACAGAGACATAACACAAGAAGGGGCCTCCAGAGTGAAACAGACAGACAAAGGCCCCGGAGGAGCAGGGAGCTCAGGAAGCCAAGGCAGGTGGTCTCTGGAGGCCGTGGCCTCGTTCCTCGGCCCGGCCACTACAGCCGGGATCCTTGTACCCCCCCCCCCCCCCCCAAGAAATCCATGGGGCAGCTCAGGGGTACCGGGAGCCCACTGAGGCGAAACACACAAAAACACAGTATAAAAAGACCTATGGTCACAGTCTGGTCAATAACGGCCACGGCCGGCTGGCTTGTCAATACGGCAGCGGCCGGCTGGCGAGACCATAACCGGCTGGCTTGACAATAACGGCAGCAGCCGGCTGGCTTGACCACACAACGGCAGGGGCCGGCGGGCTGGAGGGAGCCACAGTCGGCTGCGGGCCGAGTGAACCATGGACGGCAGGTTGGCTTTCCCCGCGATGAAGACACGTAACACAGGTGGGCCGCGGACGGCGGCGTGAAACAAAGAGGTCGTGAGTTAGCCTTCCCTGCCAACGACGACCAGTTGCATGAGTCAGCGGCAATCCGGCGAGCTTGAGTCAGCGGCAATCCGGCGAGCTTGAGTCAGCGGCAATCCGGCGAGCTTGAGTCAGCGGCACTCCTGGCGGGCTAGAATCAGAGGCAGGCCGGCGGGCATTGAGTCAGAGGCAGGCCGGCGGGCATTGAGTCAGAGGCAGGCCGGTGGGCTAGGGTTAGCCGTCGATGGTGGCGTCATCTCCTGGGAACTGAGGGCTGGATGATCCGCGAACGGTGACATGAACTCCCGCGAACGGCGGGATGGCAGATCCGCGAACGGCGGCGACAACTCCCGCGAACGGCGGGATGGCTGAGCCGCGAACGGCGGTGTAAACTCCCGCAAACCGCGGGATGGGAGAGCCGCGAACAGCGGCATAAACTCCCGCGAACCGCGGGATGGAAGAGCCGCGAACGGCGGCGTAAACTCCCGCGAACGGCGGGCATGAAGTCCCGCAAACCGCGGGATGGGAGAGCCGCGAACGGCGGCGTAAACTCCCGCGAACCATGAGCTTGAGGGACAAAAACACAGGAACAAAAAAAGACTTGAAAAAACGAACAAAACAAAATGAGGTGAAGGGACGACGCTTACTGTTTGGTCTGGTCTTCTGTTACGGTGCATACAGCAGGGAGAGACGAGGAACACGCAGACGAGGAGATACTTCAAAATAATAGTCTTTAATGAAGACATCAAGGGTAGACAGGGCAAGGTAGACACACCGGGGATAACAAGTAGACCAGACGAAATGGAATACAAAAGACAGGACTTAAATACACATGCACAAATCACACACACCTGGACACGAATTAACTAATAATGACATGAAACGAACCATAAAAGGAAACAAGAGGCGGGAACACAAGACACACACGACAGAACTCTAACACTGACAATGAAAATCTTTCATATTTAATTGAACATTTGGTTAGTCATGTCCGATCTTTTCAAAATCAATTGTGAATTTAGCTGATTATCAGTTATCAATTGAAGTCAAACTGGATTGGTTGAGCCAGTTGAATTGGTCAGTGACAGAATCTCTTGATGAATTAAAAGTTATCGCTGTCAGTGATGTTTGGCTTCAAAATTAAAACCTGAAAACCTGTGAATGAGCCCAGTAAAATAACACAAAGTTTGATGGGGCAAAAACAAGAACACTTCTTTTCAGACACATTTTCCAATTTCTATGATGACTGTATATGGGAAAGTCATTTGGTTTTGAAATCCCTTGACTTGTGAACCATGAATAAACATAGTAAGAGGAGAGTGCAACAAGTGTAACATACTTTGTGAATGCTCTTTCTACCTGCAAGCTACTCATTAAAAACAAACATAAATTGTTCTAACATCTAAATGTTATAGAATATAAAAGGCATTAAAGCATTATCAAACACACATCTTTGCTCGTACCTTGTTTAGGTTGCTGGCTGTGATGATCCACACACACTGGGAGTTGCTCTCATACTGAATGGGGAAATTCTGTGAGGTGAACGTCCCTGATGGTCCTTGAAGATTAGATCCACACGTTTTCACTGTAAAGAGGAGAAAGAAAGAAAAAATGGAAAACAGTGAGGAAAAAAAAATCAGGAAAGTGCCTTTTCTCTTCAAAAACATGTCAAAGTCTCAGCTAATTGGTTTCAGCTGCGGTCAGCGGCCACTTAATATTTTCTACAATTGATTCGATAATTACAAAAAAAGTCTGTGACTCCACCATCTCGAGGGATTGAGTTTCACTTACCGCTCGTAATGTTTTTGCGGGATTTGCACGGCTCATATTGGAATATAAGCCACAAGCCTCCACCAGTCATCCATGACCGTCTTAATTTGTCAACGATTAGCAATCCAATCAAATCCTCAGATGACTAACTTCATGCCGGCTAAACGAGTTAATTCGAAGCAGGCTTAGCCAAACACACTTGGGCCTGATTCGTCATCTTAATATAGAAATGTCAGTTATAATTTGCTAAGTAGACACGCTCTGGTGTTTCTCTCCCAAAGCCAGTGACAGTGATATCTTAAAATTGACGAGTGCGGGTTTACGCCTTCTCAAATCCAACCTCTTGTATTTTTGCTGCATTTATCATGTTTGATGTCAAAGTGACAGGGCTTTGATGAAAAGACAAGGAGGCATTATCTCCAACGGCAGCAGGTTTCACTATCGGCTCCTGACATCTTGATTGCTTTTGAAAATGAATAACTCATTATCTCAGGCAAGCGCAGGGGATCCGTGAGGCTCCTTCAGGCCCGAAAGCATACTTGTTTCCTCTGAAAGTCATTCTCTCGTCAAGGGGCTCCTAATTAGAGAAGTATCCTGTGACAAGCCCTCTCCAGTCTGGCATCCGTAATAAACTTTAGCTTGAACTGATGAGGTGTTTGCGTGAATCACCTATCAACAGTCATAAGGGAGGAATACCAATAAACCTATGTGCAGCCAGTGAGAGCTGAGGGCAAAATATGTGTGCGTGTGTGTTTCTTAATAATAATAACATATTATGAAGCTTGCCAATTTGTAAACTATTACCTCATGTTACAGATGTATCTTGTGACTCATATGCATTACATGAACTGTATTAAAAAAAACACACACAAAAAAACCCTAGATTTCATTTTGGACAGCAAGTGGTACATCAAGTACCAAAAGTGTTCATACAAAATTGAATCTCAATGGCTTCATGCTCTCGACAGCCAATAACTCACTATGCTAAAAACATTGTGGTTGGCACAAATCATATTTATCCCTGTTGAAAGCAATCTCTTGTTTAATGTAGTCTGAGTCACATTTTCTCATATTTTTTATGGCCCAATTTTTTTAAAAAAGGGAATGTGTAAAAAATAATGCAAGGTATTTTGAAAACATTTTTCCCTAGATTAAATAATTGGCTAATAAATAAAGCAAATGATTTAACAAATTGAAAATTGTTTACTTTTTTAATTAAAAAACATACAGCATATCTTTTTTTCAGCATATTAAAGGGGTGGTTGATTGCGATTTCACTTTTTTAACATTAGTTAGTGTGTAATGCTGCTGTTTGAGCATAAACAATATCTGCAGAGTTGCGGCGCTGAAAGTTCAATGCAAACGGAGATATCGTCTTTTAAAATTCTGGCAGTTTAATGCCTACAAAAACGACAGGTAAGGAACTACAACGAGTTACTTCCCGGGTCTGATACGTCACGGACCCAGATAAACCCTGCCCCCGGGAACACGCAGCAAAGGAGGCGAGGCCATGCTGCGCTGCTTCAGAGAAGAGGAAGACAAAACTAGGGGTGCACGTAAAAATCTATTCATATGAATCGCGATTCTGTCTTCTAACGATTCTAATGGATTCTCAAGTTTCAAAATCATTAAAGCATCGGTTCTTAATACTGTTACTCTGTCGCCCTGCTCTGCATCTCTCTCTCTCTCGCTCTCTCTCTCTCTCACACACACACTATCTCTCTCTCTCTCTCTCTCTCTCATTCAGATCGTCAGATAAGCTCCAACAAACTGTTCCAATTATACACTTATTTTCACACAGCAATGAGAAGCATTATAAATGGACACGCGTGCGGTTGCTGTGCTGTATTAAAGCTTTAATCAGGATAAAACCGTATATTAAAAGCTAACAGGAGCAGTAGCACTTACAAATAGCAGCGTATTTAAAAGTATGAGACAACAACAGCCAAACATACCATTAAGAGCCGTGCTTGCACAGGTTCTGCACGATCCTCTTCACTAATATCCTCTGGGTCTCAATCGGGCTCAAATTGATAAGCATTATAGACAACGCCACTGTTTACAATTCAACCGGAGCACATGCCACTGAGGTGAGGGGCGGGACGTTCAGACGTGCAGTAGAGGCGGTTTAGCGAATCACAACACACTGAGCCAGCTAACCAATCTCAGCCCATCGCGTATTTCTGAAGGAGGAGCTTCATAAAACCAGGATATAAATCGAGGCGTTTGTCAGAGAAGGGACAGAGAGGTGTGGAATAAAGGTAAATTATGTGAAAAATAATGCGTTTTTAAAAAAAACAAGCATGAACACATGCTAGACTGCACCCCATAAACACAATCAAGCCTAGAAAAAAAACAGTCAACCACCCCTTTAAATAAATAAACAACAATAAACCTTTTTTTTTTGTATTTAAAAACTATGCATATAATAATTGTGCTAATGATTATAATAACTGTGATTAATCTCCTGATTTCCAACTAGTCTTTAGAACAGAATGTACATAATAACTATATTACAAAGTAATTATGTATTTACGTTGCCCTCTTAGGTATGCACGATTATACAGTAATTTCAGTTTATTAATTTATTTTTACATTGTATCTTCCCACCTGTCCATGATCCCGTCAGAACACATTTCTGGGTCATGACCCACCAGTTGCGAATGACTGTTACAATATTAAGAGGTGTGTTCTATTAAGGCTTTACAAATACAAACCTCTATTTTCACATAACAAATTTCCCTGATTAATCACATTATACTAGGAGGGGAATGCAAAGGGAGGATGTCAGGTGTCGGACCCAATAAATGGATGAACTAAAATGTATGATTAACTCAACGTATTCCCGGGATGTAAAAAAATAATATAGATCCAGGCAATTTTCTGCATGATTTCATGTAGCATCTTCTCATTTAATTTGTGCAGTGTAGCTTCAGAAACAAACAGGCACCCAAGTGACACGAAGGCAGTGATTTAGTCGAGAGCTAAAGGTTAGGGGCCCGCTGAGATATAGTCACACAAACTTCACATGTGTGTGAGAGAGACAAAGTTGGGGGCATGGACTCATGCAGAAACACACTTCTCATCCATACTGAGAGGGTTCTGGGTAACACTGCGGGGATGGGGGTTTTGTAAGCCTGTGCAGTAGGTGGTCATGTTCTCTGAGCGTGCAGACTACCAACGAAGAAGGCAGCTGTCCAGATAGCTGCAGGCACTCCTTAACACAAATCTGACACAGCTAGTAAGTTACTTGCGTATCACAGGATGATTTCTACCCCTGGCTACAAGTTATTTGTGGTTAAACAAATGCAACATCCTTCCATCTTACTTTTCTAAATCACTGATTTATGAACAGATTTTTGTTCAATATCTAGTTTTGTGTTCATTCAACATTTCAGTTGACAATGAATGTGCAAAATGTAGCAGACCAAGCAAATTTGACAAATTCAATTTTAGCTTTTTGTTGTAAAAATCAAACATGTAATAGATTTATCAACATAACATATCATGTTTCCGCAATTAAATATTTAACTCTCTACTTTACTAAATTACAACCTCCTTGTCACTTGGGTGCCCATTTGTTTTATGGCTTTAGACAGCACAAACCAACTGAGACGATGCTACATGAAATCAGAATACATAAACAATAATGGAAAATGTTAATTATTAAGCAGCACAACTGTTTTCAACATCAATAATAATAATCAGAAATGTTTTTTGAGCACCAAATCAGCATATTAGAATGATTTCTGAGGATCATGTGACACTGAAGATTGGAGTAATGGCTGCTGAAAATTCAGCTTTGTCTTCACAGGAATAAATCACATTTTAAAATATTTTAACAGTTAGAATATAATAGTTGTATTAAAGTTTTAAGTTATAAGTGTAAAGTTTTATTTTTAAGCAAATAAATACTTGTAAATGGTGTATATAACATTTTAAAATCAATATAATAATCATATAAAATCAATAAAATCATTTGATCTCATAATGTCTTAGTCCTTCCCACTTTTCTCTAGACGCACGATACTAAGAGCTACAACACTGATGCGATGTACACAGAGTGTCCATAAACAATTCACAAGTCCATCCCTGCTGTTATTCCTGTCGCTAGGTCTCAGTGTTGTTGTACTGTTCTTACATACTAGCAATGACGACTTATGGACAAGCTTGCAATTTAAGAGCTCAGGGAAGCGGTCCAGAAAGCTACATCAGTTCTCACAGTGAAGTATATCTGCGCATGCTTGTGCCTTCCCTGACAGCTCAATTACGGCTTGCTAAATGAACGGCCTTGGCTTGGCTCGCTCGCCTGTAGCAAAGCAGCCAGAGAGAAATTATCTATAAAATTAAAGGACAGGATGAGCAAACAATTCATTACTTGGCCAACGATAGCCTGTCACTTTTTATCCCACCTTCACAAAACAATGACAAGAACCCTTGCTTGCGTAAGACTGACGTTTATTACAATCAAAGCTAAATGTAAAGAGAAAAAGAGAGAAAAAACTAAACTAAGGATGTAAATTGTTCATATCTGAAAAAATCCACTCTACAAGCTTTATAGAATGGTAAATTTAAGTAAAACCATATGAGCAAGAGTGCTGGCACAATTGCGCAATATTGTAAAAGTTCAACATTGCAAGCAAGAAGTTAACATTTAGTAACTTACATCAGTACTATTACAGTTTAGACAATATTGTCAATTATTCTGTCTATTTGTGGCCCGCCAACAAAAATTATCACTTTACTATCCCATGAGGTCACTGGAGAGGTTTTGCAAAAGGCAGTGAAGCGGTGCAACTGACACTGATAGGTCACATGACAACGATAACATGACGAATGTAGTATGAAGTAATTACTTATTAAAAATAAGTATCTGCTAAGAGTGTATGCAATTTCAGACTTGTTTTGCTCTTGTTAATGAACAAATCATTGTATGATTTTCATTTCATTTTGAAAGAAAAGTCACTTGTTTCCACCTAATCTCGTAAAGATGTACCCACAGAAATAATCACTTAAAAATCCCCACCATACTGTCGGAACACCACTCAGCCAAACAAACTCAAGGACCAGATAAACACTTTACCAATTTCCTTCCTTCTTTACCTATTTTTACCTCTTTGGTTTAAAAGTACATTAGCTTGACTGCCTACTGTGATTCTACCACTACCAAATCTTTTAACTCAAGAATATTGCCGTTTTTCTGAGAGGGAAAAAGGCTTATCATTCAGCTTTTAGTCCTAAGAATCAAGATAATTGCCCATTGCACCAGATAAAACAAGCTCCTTTATGTATCCCTTATATATCCAGCCATATTTGCTGTTTTACACTTCCTGACATTGAATTCGACCTCTGCAGGGAAAATGGGCCAAGTCTATGGCAAGCCGTTTTGACATTTATTTCTTCTCAGGATATGTATTTTTGATATCAACAACTTAATTTTCACTAGTTAAAATGTTCATTCTTGATATCAGGAATTGTATTTCTACTAGTAACAATTGCAATTTTTGATATCAACAATTATATTTCCACTAGTAACAATGTTAATTCTTGATATCAACAATTACATTTCTACTAGTAAAAACTATCATTTTTGATATCAAGAATTGTATTTTCACTAGTAAAATGTCACCATAGGCTTCCATTCAAAATCAATTGTTGATATCAACAACTTAGTTTTTGATATCAACAACTTAGTTCTTGATATCAACAACTTAGTTCTTGATATCAACAACTTAGTTCTTGATATCAACAACTTAGTTCTTGATATCAGCAATTTAGTTCTTGATATCAACAATTAAGTTCTTGATATCAACAATTAAGTTGTTGATATCAAGAACTAAGTTGTTGATATCAAGAACTAAGTTGTTGATATCAACAATTACCTTGCCAATTGTTGATATCAACAACTTAGTTTTTGATATCAACAACTTTAATTCTTGATATCAACAACTTAATTTTTGATATCAACAATTAACATTTTAACTAGTGACAATTAAGTTGTTGATATCTGTAATAGTTTTGTCGCCCTTTTAACATTTATTGTTTAAATTGTTGATATCAAGAACTTAGTTCTTGATATCAACAACTTAGTTCTTGATATCAACAATGTAATTCTTGATATCAACGACTTAGTTCTTGATATCAACAACTTAGTTCTTGATATCAACAACTTAGTTCTTGATATCAAGAATTCCTTTTTGGATATGTGCATAGTAATGACTTCCTTTTTGGATATGTGCATAATTTAACGACGAGTGCCGCTCTTTATGAATGTGTATGGCGTATGGACGACAAGATAAAGAGCCCAAAAGAGAACGGCACATTCAATTGCCCTCTCGTGAAAATAAAACGCTGCTGTAGGTTACTTTTAATAATTGTTTAGTTTTCACTGAGGCAGAAGCTGCATACAAGAACTCCGCCTATCAACATGTCGCAGAATAAAACTTGTATAAAACCACAGGTTTCCGTCAGCTTCAGTGGCTCAGTAGGTAGAGCACGCACCAGAAGATTTTTGACGCGTTTGTCCCGTGTTCGATTCCGCCTTTTACCGACCTCTCTCTACTCTCTTTTCACATCCCGTATCACATAGGAAAGGCATTTAAAAAAAAAAAAAAATTAAGGAAATAATCGAATACTGGAAATGGACGTTATTATTAGGGTTAGTTGTAGAGGCGCATCAAGTTCAAGTTCAAGTTTTATTTGTCACATACACGACTATACAGAGATTGTATAACCAGCAGTGAAATGTGTGTCAGGTGAAAACGCTCCATGGACAGCGCAAATATTGTAGAATACAACACAAGGGAAGTATGCATGAAATAAAATAAATAAAAAATAAGATATAAAGCAAGGAATATAAAATATAAAGTATAAAAGAATGTGCATGACAGTATGCTGTAGAATTAAATATTAAGATAAGCATGACCATGGGCGGCGCTAGGATGGGGCTAGCAGGTGCTCCAGCACCCCCAAGAAAAACCAAAGCACCCCCATAGCACCCCTCATAGAAATAAAATAAAAACATTTAACTCATTAAACACATGCATAAATATGTGTTGTGTTACTGCAATGCAATAACGTGATTTGCAGTCGCAAGTAATGTCAGCATTTTATTTAAAAAATGGATCGGTTCCTCGTACCAAGTACTGTTGGCCTGCCCCGAATAAAGATTTTTCTAGTCAACTATTCGCACGTTTATATTAAATTGATAGTATAATCAGAGCCGGCGTCAGCGCAGCACTGATGAGGGGGCGTCTGAGGTAACGAAAGGGGGCGATGACGTAGCGCAAAGTAAAAATAAATAAAAATATATGTGGCCCATTCACGTATTTGTCGGACCATAAACAAGCCTGCCCGCGCTACTACTACAACTATTAGAATACTGGGTTCACACACAGATAGTGTTTTGGTCGCGAGACAGGTCAGTGGAAGAGTTTTTTTATTTTTTTCAGTGCTGTGTTTTATAATGATATATTATGCGCGGAGAAGCTGCTATAAAAGACGAGAGCGCAGCATTCAAATTCAAAGACATCTGTAGCGCATTTACTTTGAAATACAATGGAAAAGTACCGCAGTGGAATGAAAAATGCGTTCTGAGTGAATGACCATACTAAAAGGTAGTCTAAGCAAATACAGATGGCAGAGTATAATAAAACAAAATCGCATCAAATTCGAAAATCTGACATCCAGGAAATATTATGGAAGTAAAAAAAAAAAAAACTATAGGGGTCAAAATAGACCTTTAATAAAATATAAAAATAAATAAATTGTAATTAAATTGAATTATTTACAAATTTCAATTACAGTTACCACCTATGGCTATGATTTTATTAATACAGCTGTCAGATCGATTTTATAGTCCAAAGCATTCAGAAATCACACAAAAGAAAATGAAGCAGCTTTACTACGATAAAAGCATGGTTAATTTTTGTAAGGGTTGTGATGTTCACATGTTTTTCTTGAAGAAATTATAGAGGCTGTAGCATTTCTATTGTAAAAAGGTGGCCAAAAATAAAAGATTAAGTGGATATTTTAATTAAATATTTGGTCGATATTAAAGGACTTGATCGTCCTGTGTAACAGCAGCAATTACCAGCCTTTGGTGCCCTTTGCAGGCATTTGTAATAATATGTAGCCTAATGTACATAAATTGTATATTTTGTATTACTTTATGTATTTTAACAGTTATGCAATATGATTATAAGTAATTAACCGATCATTATTGCCTCATTGTTTTATATAATGTTTTATAAGTCATTTTAAAGGCTATTGTTCGCTTAGGTCTGTTTTTATAACCACAAAAAAAAAAAAAAAAAATCTCAATACTTATTTGCAAATTATTATTTGAAGTAACAAAACCACGGTTAATTTGTGGTTACCATGGCTACAAGAACATGGAAACTCAAAGAGAATATTAAGGCAGATGCTGATGGTGAAATTATTAGACATTATTAGCCTAACGTCAACAGCCAAAAAAGTTTCACAGGATTATGAACGTACATGAAAATGATGCACGGGCTTCATCTTGGGCTTTTTTCTTTTTCCTTTTTCCTTTCTGGGCCCTGGGCTGATGTCGTTTCCCGGGCATAGTTTTCGATCATTTATGATAATTTGCATTCAGCCGCAAATATGAGTGAGGGCGGGCGCGAGCGCAGATGCGGGAAGGGCGCGTCACATGCTTAGCTACTGCGTTCATTTTTTATCATTATATATAGGCTATCTGTTCATGTTTATATTTTTATTTATGTATATGTATATATTAATATAGAACGAATTTAATTTAAAAAAAAATTTTGCCCTATGCAAACTGCTACTCTGCTTATAGGGAGCGGCGGTACACCACCACAACCACCAGAAATACTCAATCGTGTCTGTTTTACAATGAAACACAAGCTTATTGCGACCGATTCCCTGACATAACACATTCATTGCGGCCCATTTAACAGATGCATCATTTTAAGTTTAACAAACTGAACAGCATCAAACAATACAGCAAAATAATCAATTAACTACGATAATCTAGCGCTCTATTAAACATTAACAAAATATTTCATCATACTTTTAGCTTAGTCAGTAGTGCTGCATAATGCCTGCATTTAGCTGAACCGCTTGTGGGGGAAGTTTGTGTGTCAGATGTAATTAAAATGCGACTTTGTGAGACAGACTGTCCTAAATGTTTGCTATAGTAGCATCATATTAATGCTAGAAAGACTATTCGTTTGGCAACTGTGTTTTTTAAATAAACCATTATATTTCATAAATAAAATCTATTTTCACACTCATCTTGAGTGAGGGGGCGGGATAGTCCGAGTGAGGGGGCGACGCCCCTCACACCCCCCGTGGCGCCGGCCCTGAGTATAATAACCATTTGTTATTATTTATGCCTATTATTTAGGCGTAGGCTATTATTCCGCGCTCAAACGCACGCATAACGCTTGCCGCAAAGCACCGACTAAAGTAGCCTAATGATTATGAATGCATCGGGGAAAAATAAATTTTAATTATTTATTAATAAACTAGTGCTTTCTCAGGCTCCCATCTCCACAGTGGACGTGCCTTTAATAGAGAAATGCACCGATACGGACTACATAATCAGAGAAGATATATATATTTATTTATTATAATTGACGGGAGTATAAGCTCTTTCCGCAGGAAAAAATAAATAAATAAAAATAATTGCATGCGCGCCCCCAAGAGCGATAATACTCCCACATTCCTCATAAACATTTGAAATGCGCCTATATAGTGATTTTATTATTCATATAAAAATAATAATAATAACAACCTGTTTTGGTCATATTTACTATTAATTTCCCAGCTCCCCCTGTCATTGATCTAGCACCCCCTCAGCACCGTTCAACACTGAAAAAAATGATTCATTGAATTTACTCAGTTTTTTTAAGGTGAGTGGTTACAATAAATTTATTAAATAAACAAATTTAGTTTACTAACTTTCAACAAAATTAGTTTATTTAAATGTAGCTAAAATAAATTGATTGCAACCACTTACCTTAAAAAAATTGAGTAAATTCAATGAATAATTTTTTTCAGTGAACATTCTCTGGCGCCGCCCCTGTATATAGCTATACTTTTAGTTCTGGAACTAAAGAGGTGCGAAAGGCCCTTATGTCGGCTCATCAAACGTGTCGGTGTACATAATAATACATCCTAATGTAGCATAAAATAAAAATAAAAAAACGCACCGGCCTATAAACAAAGAGAAACGCCCTCACAAACACTGAAAAAATGATTCATTGAATTTACTCAATTTTTTTAAGGTAAGTGGTTGCAATCAATTTATTTTAGCTACATTTAAATAAACAAATTTAGTTTTCTAACGTTCAACAAAATTAGTTTATTTTAATGTAGCTAAATTAAATTGATTGCAACCACTTACCTTAAAAAAATTGAGTAAATTCAATGAATCATTTTTTTCAGTGAATTTGGGCACGCAATATAGCCTAAATACAACGATATAAAAAAAAAACTAAAAAACATAGGCCTACTAACGTTCTATGACGCATTATTAACCGTTTTATTTTTAGTTTTGGTTGTATTTTGTATTTGATGTATTAGAAGAAAGTGTAATGAAACAAAAAATAAACATATGAAAAAGCGACATGAAGTTATTTTTCTATATTATTCATTTTGGTTTTATTTTTTATATGATGTAACCTATGCCTTGTTCATTTTTCTTTTAATTAGGCTATCTGAAGGACTTGGTGGCCAATAAAAATAAATATTAATAAAATTACTTTTTTTTAAATTAACAAAAATAAATAAATGAATCCAGCCATAATATAATTTTCATGTTTCATTGACAAAACAAATAAATAAAAAAGGAGCCGTTTCTGCACATGGATGTTCTTCATCCATGTGCAGCTAGTGCTGACGCTAAAAAGAGGGAAGACCTCATTCATATTCATGAACTCATTACTATACCTATTCTTACTAGTAAAAATGGCTTTTTTCTTGATATCATCAACAAAAATTTTTTTTTAAATGCCTTTCCTATGTGATACGGGATGTGAAAAGAGAGTAGAGAGAGGTCGGTAAAAGGCGGAATCGAACACGGGACAAACGCGTCAAAAATCATCTGCTGCATGCTCTTCCCACTGAGCCACTGAAGCTGATGGCAATCTGTTGTTTTATACAAGCTTTATTCTGCGACATGTTGGTAGGCGGAGTTCTTGTATGCAGCTTCTGCCTCAATGAAGACTAAACAATTATTAAAAGTAACCTACAGCAGCGTTTTATTTTCACGAGAGGGCAATTGAATGTGCCGTTCTCTTTTGGGCTCTTTATCTTGTCGTCTATACGCCATACACATTCATAAAGAGCGGCACTCGTCGTTAAATTATGCACATATCCAAAAAGGAAGTCATTACTATGCACATATCCAAAAAGGAATTCTTGATATCAAGAAAAACTAAGTTGTTGATATCAAGAACTAAGTTGTTGATATCAAAAACTAAGTTGTTGATATCAAGAACTAAGTTGTTGATATCAAAAACTAAGTTGTTGATATCAACAATTGATTTTGAATGGAAGTCTATGGTGACATTTTACTAGTGAAAATACAATTCTTGATATCAAAAATGATAGTTTTTACTAGTAGAAATGTAATTGTTGATATCAAGAATTAACATTGTTACTAGTGGAAATATAATTGTTGATATCAAAAATTACAATTGTTACTAGTAGAAATATAATTTCTGATATCAAGAATTAACATTTTAACTAGTAAAAATGGCATTTTTGATATCAACAACTTAGTTCTTGATATCAAGAATTCCTTTTTGGATATGTGCATAGTAATGACTTCCTTTTTGGATATGTGCATAATTTAACGACGAGTGCCGCTCTTTATGAATGTGTATGGCGTATAGACGACAAGATAAAGAGCCCAAAAGAGAACGGCACATTCAATTGCCCTCTCGTGAAAATAAAACGCTGCTGTAGGTTACTTTTAATAATTGTTTAGTTTTCACTGAGGCAGAAGCTGCATACAAGAACTCCGCCTATCAACATGTCGCAGAATAAAACTTGTATAAAACCACAGGTTTCCGTCAGCTTCAGTGGCTCAGTAGGTAGAGCACGCACCAGATGATTTTTGACGCGTTTGACCCGTGTTCGATTCCGCCTTTTACCGACCTCTCTCTACTCTCTTTTCACATCCCGTATCACATAGGAAAGGCATTCAATTTTATTTATTTTTAAATTAAGGAAATAATCGAATACTGGAAAATGACGTTGTTATTGGCTATGGTTAGGGTAAGTTGTAGGGGCGGCATCCAGTTAATAATTGTAATAAAATGTATAATTTACACTCAATACGTTATTGTATACTGTTTTATTGGCTAATGTAGCCTACTACAATACTGAGGTGCAGATATCACCCACTACTTGCAATAAGTAGTATAAACAGCATCAAATTAGTATTACTGCAAGAAAATGTTCCCATTATTAAATAGAACCTATTGCTAACAAAATATGCTATTTTCACTTAGTGTAAATAGAATTCATTGTATTCACTGAATTCAAATAGCCGTTGCCAAAATCAAATTCTAAACTATCAGCCATTTCAACTGGAAGATGTGATATTAATTTGATCCACTAAGGATAAGGAATCTTGTAAGCCGTCTTTTTCCCCGTTTTATTGAATATAATGCAATACATGTGTATAACTGTAGTGTAGCGAAAGTAGTTTCGTATTATTAGTGTGCATAGCAATGTGTGAAATGCTCATAGATCATACGTGTTTTTTTTTTTACATTTATCCCAATAAAACACACTTGTCAAGTTTCCAGACATGATTAGGCTAAATAGTGCTGTATGAAGACACCATTTTATTTATCTCTTTTAAGATAACATAGTCTCTAAACACATTTATTGTTACAAAGTGAAACAACAACAACAATATAGCCTAATAACAAAATAGCATAATAATAATAATAAGCAATTAACCAGATGGGCAAGATTACATAATTTTTATTACACTTTATTTATTACACTTGAGTGCACTAGTGTATGAAAAATGTGTTCAAGTGTGCTACAAGTGGTAACTAAATACATTTTTTAAACACAGAGGTAGTAGCCTATGTTAAAAGTGCATTTTAGTTCATATTTATGGTGTCTCAAAATAGCACAGACGATCTTAAGTTTATCTTAAGAAGTACTAAAGACTCGTTTTTAGTATATTAAGTACAAAATTAGTTGTGATGATCCTGTGGCTAATTTTACACAATGATTACAAAATCGGTCTCATTTTTAAAAAGGTTTCTATTTCATGAAAAAGATTGCTTGTGCAATGAATATAAAAACGTAAAATCTCATAGCTGGGTATTTTTTGTTTCATTGCTGGAATTATAAGGGCATTCTAACTGTATTCTAATGGGCTTTTTTATTATTATTAAACAGTACAAACATTACGACAGTACAGTTACAATTGCTACAATTGCTAAAGACAAAATAAAAATAAATAAAAAATATAATAAAATTCCAGAATGTACACTCAGACTTGCCAGGGTTAACAAAAAAATAAGGTAATACAATTACATCTTAAGAAGACACAAAGGATGAATACATATTATGTGAAAAGAGAGTAGAGAGAGATCGGTAAAAGGCGGAATCGAACACTGGTCAAACACGTCAAAAATCATCTGCTGCGTGCTCTACCTACTGAGCTACTGAAGCTGACGACAACCTCTGGTTTTATATAAGTTTTATTCTTCGACATGTTGGTAGGTGGAGTTGTTGTAAGCAGCTTCTGCCTCAATGAAAACTAAACAATTATTAAAAGTAACCTACAGCAGCGTTTTATTTTCATGAGAGGGCAATTGAATGTGCCGTTCTCTTTTGGGCTCTGTACCTCGTCGTCTATACGCCATACACATTCATAAAGAGCGGCACTCGTCGTTAAATTATGCACATATCCAAAAAGGAAGTCATTATGCACATATCCAAAAAGGAAGTCATTATGCACATATCCAAAAAGGAATTCTTGATATCAAGAACTAAGTTGTTGATATCAACAACTTAGTTTTTGATATCAACAACTTAGTTCTTGATATCAACAACTTAATTCTTGATATCAACAACTTAGTTCTTGATATCAACAATATAGGAAGGTAATTGTTGATATCAACAACTTAGTTCTTGATATCAACAACTTAGTTCTTGATATCAACAACTTAATTCTTGATATCAACAACTTAGTTCTTGATATCAACAATATAGGAAGGTAATTGTTGATATCAACAACTTAGTTCTTGATATCAACAACTTAATTGTTGATATCAAGAACTAAGTTGTTGATATCAACAATTAAGTTGTTGATATCAACAATTAAGTTGTTGATATCAAGAACTAAGTTGTTGATATCAAGAACTAAGTTGTTGATATCAAAAACTAAGTTGTTGATATCAAGAACTAAGTTGTTGATATCAAAAACTAAGTTGTTGATATCAAGAACTAAGTTGTTGATATCAACAATTGATTTTGAATGGAAGCCTATGGTGACATTTTACTAGTGAAAATACAATTCTTGATATCAAAAATGATAGTTTTTACTAGTAGAAATGTAATTGTTGATATCAATAATTGGCATTTTAACTAGTGAAAATGTAATTGTTGATATCAAGAATTAACATTGTTACTAGTGGAAATATAATTGTTGATATCAAAAATTGCAATTGTTACTAGTAGAAATATAATTTCTGATATCAAGAATGAACATTTTAACTAGTGAAAATTAAATTGTTGATATCAAAAATACATATCCTGAGAAGAAATAAATGTCAAAACGGCTTGCCTATTGCCATTCCCATGATATCAATTCTTGATATCAAAAATGATAGTTTTTACTAGTAGAAATGTAATTGTTGATATCAATAATTGGCATTTTAACTAGTGAAAATTAAGTTGTTGATATCAAAAATACATATCCTGAGATGAAATAAATGTCAGAACGGCTTGCCATACAAGTCAGCACCAAACATAAAGATTAGGAGACTCCAAGACATTGGAACGGGCTGAACTAAAAAAAAACAATCGCCACCCAGAATGATCAATTACATCATTAAACCTCGAACACTGTTTCACACCTTCATTTTCCTGCATGCTGCAGACTTAAAGCCACAAAACTCATACTAAACTCATCCAAACAAACAAACTCACATTAATAGTCCATCTCAGAAACAATACCCCCAATAAAAGGGCACTCGTCCTTCTACATGTAGACCAGGGATGGGCAACTTTGATAGTGACGAGGGCCAGAATTTTTTTCTCATTTATACCAAGGGGCCAGATTACTAATACACGTCTACCTTTTACATCGTCTTTCTCGATCTCCTTTTTATTGAAGGAAATTTAAGTATAATTAATGTAATTTTGTTTTTAAAGATATTATTAACTATAAAACTTGTGCAGTTATGCTAATTCAGAAGGGTAACTTTGTTGTCAGTTGACAGTAATATTACCCCAACAAGCCAATGTAAACATCTTAATTGCATTGTCTGTAAATTTGCAACAAACAAATGTACAGAGGTCTTTCTTTTTATTAGTGGCCTACAGAACATTCCCAAAATAACCTAAGAGGATAGATAAAAAGGGCTTATTAAAAAAAAATACTCCAAATGGTACCATAGTATAACCGGGTATCTGCAGGATTTTAAAGGTCTTTAAAGACCTTTTTAAGACCTAAACTTAGCCTTTCAGTCTTTAAACTATTTTTAAGAAAAGGAAAGAGTCAAAAGTATGAATTATTATATTAATTTAAACAAACATTATCAATCAATTATTATATTAAATTACATATATCTCAGTGTCTTAATTGTTTATATTTTTATAATGCATTAGCTTCTTGTCGACCCACTGGTTTGCATTTTAAAATATGTAGCAAAATAATTCTCTGCCAGCAGGTTTCACTTTCAGAACTGCAGTAATATAGTGGTTTCCCTGGTAACAGCAGTAAGCCTCAGCGCCTGACTTTTAAACTGCAGCGCTCATATTTATTCAGTGAAATCACAGCCTTTTGAAGTTTAATCAACATATTAATCTACATAGCAATTCTTGTCTTTCCGTCCCCAAATTTAAGACCTCTTAAAATTAAGACTTTTCGTACCATTTACAAACATTTTTGTCATGCATTTAGCAAAACGTTTTTTTTTTTACTATGCATTTTACCTTTGAAATTTGATGCAAGTGCAACTCTGGCGTCCCCGTTGTTTGTGAGCAAGTGGAGTGATGGCGACTTAAATAACAATACAGATTTCCAAACAATCCAAACATATGGGTATGCCCTTGAACTTGGTAAAAAGATAATCTGTTTACGATCTTGACTGGAAAATACTGTTTTCATGGCCAGTTTTTCAGTTTTTATTTGCTAATGTTAGTAAATGTTTACGTTAGAGTGCACGTCCTACTGCGCTGTTATTAATAGGCGAGTGGTTGAAAACTAGCGACCTCTCCTGTTTGGAGAGAGTATTAACATCATAAACTGAAAGCAATCTTTGCGTGACTTTTCAAATGTTTTAAAATTGATCATCCGAGTCTAATATAATCCAGCGGGCCGTACTAAATGACACTGCGGGCCGTATATGGCCTGATCTAGACCAATCGCCTTTTCTGATTTCAAAAGACAAGAATTACTGCACTTGACTCAATACACAATACAAGTTTTTAAATTCTCTGTCTAATTCTATCTGCTGATAAATAAGCACAAAATGAACTGCTATGACAAACTGTAAATTGTAATATATCACCTGTGAATTCCCTAGGCGGCCACTTGGGTTCGCACTGTCTAGTTTCTGCTCATAGAGGTCTATAACACCTACAAAGTAAGTTAGCATTCGCTTTCAGATCAATGGCAGTTGCTTGGCTAGTGGAGAGCTCTCTGGAAGGTTGAAATCTGCCATCTTTGCTCACAGGCACTCTCTGTTCCAGACAGAAGTTTTTGAGCCAATAGTCTGAGTAGTAAATGCCAATGTGACTACTCTGGAATTGGAGAAAATGACGGCCTGACTGGGTGATGGCAGCATAAGAACATGCAAGCCCCCTTTCATTAGTGGCTAGCCACAGCTGTGTCTGAAAAAAAAGACGTTTTAAGAGAGATTGGTCACTGGGAAAAAGTCTACTGTAATCTAATTAAACACATAGGCGGCGGCACATAGTAACATAACCATATGACAGACCAATATCCCTTGTTATTATATCCAGTTTAATATTTTATCTAATCTAATAAAAAAAAAAAAAAAACATGCAAGATAAACTAAAACCTCAATAAAAGCCATTTATAAACCTTGTTTAAAATAATTATAATTTGACATGCATATTAATTCTGTAGCTTAACATAAGCCACTGCACAGGTCAAAATAATGCAGGCTAATACATGATAATATTCATAAAAGGAAATTATGTAAATTATATTGCATGGAAACACATCATTTGTGCAGTTTTACAACGTTCCCACCCCTGTGCAACTGGGATTTAAAACTGGCTAGTCACTTCTGCTGGATAGCTGAACATTAAAAGATGGTGCAAGCTGCTAACTACCAGATTGGAGACTACATTAATAGCAAGATTCCCTTGTTTTAAATAAACACTAAAACAGAGATAATAATTAACTTAATGCTATGTCTAAATTAATTCATATTGTGCTTGTTTCATTAATGATAAGTGTTTAAAATTAACAAGTAAAATAAGTAAAAAAACAGAACATCCAGTGATCCCAAAATGCTAATGAAAGTGTCTGTGTCAATCCACTTCATTTTGAGCTATAATTAAAGTGTCCTCTCCTGAATGATGGAGACAGTTCAATTCCTGTTTGTTTGCCCAGGGCAGCCAACTGACACTTAAAGCCATTAGGGCTGTGAAAAGCTAGAAGTCACTGCTGGCATGCAAATTCAGCTCTGAATTTTACTAGTTGCCATGGCAATACTATCAGATCCAGCAAAAAAAAAAAAAAAAGTTGATTAGTAAGCTTGTCACAAGACAACTGCAAACACTCCCGAAATTAATTAATATTACCCCTTCTAACCTACCCCTTCTAGCAATAATTAATCCTACTAAGTATTCAGACCAAATATCTCTTCAGATTGACCCACATTCATAAGAGAGGCTGACAACCTATAGTGAAAGTGAAGTGACATGTGGCCAAGTATGGTAACCCACTCTGAAAAAATCCACTCTACAAGCTTTATAGAATGGTAAATTTAAGTAATATGAGCAAGAGTGCTGGCACAATTAGCAATATTGTAAAAGTTCAACATTGCAAGCAAGAAGTTAACATTTAGTAACTTACATTGGTACTATAACATTTTAGACAATATTGTCAATTACATTACATTACATTTAATCATTTAACAGACGCTTTTATCCAAAGCGACGTACAAACGAGGAGAACAATAGAAGCAATCAGACCATCGAGAGAGCAACAGTATACAAGTGCCATGACAAGTCCCAGTTAGTCTAGCACAGTACACGAAGCTAGGATTTTTTTTTTTTTTTTTTTTTTTCTAGAAATAGAATAGGTAAGTGTTAGTATTAGTTGGTCAGGTGCTGGCGAAAAACATGTGTCTTTAGATGTTTTTTGAAAATGGCTAAAGACTCAGCTGTTCGAATTGAGATCAGGAGGTCATTCCACCAGCTGGGCACAGTCCAGGAAAAGGTCCGTGAGAGTGATTTGGGATGGCACCACAAGGCGTCGTTCACTTGCAGAACGCAAGCTTCTGGAGGGCGCATAAGTTTGAACTAGCAAGTTTAGGTATATTGGTGCAGCGCCAGTTGTGGTCTTGTAGGCAAACATCAGTACCTTGAATTTGATGCGAGCGGATTTGGTAGCCAGTGCATCTGTCTTTTAATTACTGTCAATTATTCTGTCTTTTTTTTCATACTCGGAATTTATGCTCTGCATTCAACCCATTCAAGTGCACACACACAGCAGTGAACACACACACACACCGTGAACACACACCCGGAGCAGTGGGCAGCCATTTATGCTGCGGCGCCCGGGGAGCAGTTGGGGGTTCGGTGCCTTGCTAAAGGGCACCTTAGTCATGGTATTGGAGAGAGTGCTGTACATTCACTCTCCCCACCTACAATTCCTGACCTGAGACTCGAACTCGCAACCTTTGGATTACGAGTCCGACTCTCTAACCATTAGGCCACGACTTCCCTCTTATATAGAGACTGTGTAGGTTTAACTCACTGGAGTCGACGGTATCGCCGGTGATACCGGCTCTGTTTTTTTAAGATCAGTGCAAAAGACACTAAAAATACTCTGTTGATTTTGGTCACACAAATAAGTGTTATATAGCAATCGAAACTGTTAAGTGTCTACTTTTATTTGCGTACACTCACAATAACAACAAAACTTTGTGGTTTTGGAAAAAAAAGAAAACAAACAGGGTGCGCTCTCTGTCCTCTCCGTCTCCGCAAACTGCTTTTAGAAACACGTCACTAAAATGAAGTGTAACTCAGCGAAAACTCAACACACAGACATGGGAGTTATATCTATAGAAAGCTGAAGTGGCTACTTTTAAATGAAGTAAGTCTTATCGAAAACAAACATTCTGTGATGAAGTAATCCGTATGAAACCAACACCATGTTCAATCTTTCCCGTCTAACTCATTATCTCTAATGCAATCCCGCCCCCTCGCGGCTCGCGCCATTCATATGTAAATATCCACGTGAGACACGCGCTCATGGAGACGCCCAACACAAACACAGGCCACATTCACACAGCAGCAGAATACGGTTGTCAATCCTGTATTTGAGTCCTTAATACGGTTACGTTCACACGCAGTTCGGTTATTTACGGGCGTGACAACCGCATTCTGTAACCGAACTCACACCTGTAAATTTTCAGGACTCACAACCGCATTCTCGGAACACACGCGCTGTGTGAACGGAATAGGAATGGACAACTAGTTGTCTGTCATGCCATACAGCACGAGCGTCTACCGTGTGGTGTGTGTTTTCATGTGTGATTTCGGTAACTTACAGTGACGGAGAAATGAACTGCGTGTCATCTTATAGTTTTAGATCCCGTCAGTTTTCCATCTGAGCCGCTCCTGTCAGTTTTGCGTTATGCGCGCGATTCAAATGCTCTGCTCTCCATCCAAATTTAAAAGCTGCTGTCGGTTAATTAAGATAATACGAAATAACTCGCGGCTCGATTGGACTCTTGTCGTGTCAGAAAGGGATAAGACTTTCAGTTTTATGAACGTCGCCATCTTTGATGTTACTTTGGTCACTGTCGCTATGGTTACTGGTAAGAAATACAGGCTTGACTCCCGTTGCATGTTCATACAGACAGTATTCTAAGCACAACTATAAGCTGCTGTGTGAACGAGACATTTCGAGACTCCCACCTGTAAAGAAAATGTGGTTGTCAATCCCAAAAACTGACAGTGTGAACACAGCCAAAGAGTGAGGAGAGCGTTCGTAGCGGCTTCTGTTAGTTTCTGCAAGAAGATGAGCTCAGTAAAGGCAGGACTTCCCTCAAAAGAAGAACAATATTTCATCCAGTAGTGGAGATCAATCTGATGAGTAAGTAATGTTTCTTTTTTGCATTAGTTAATGTGTTATTGTGACATAAACTTGAACACATTACTAGTTAGGTTTTTCCCAAACTACAACATGATGAATGCTACGCATCTAAGAATGTTTAGACTTTCGATCACAAAACATGTCTTTACAAACGTAAATCAATATATTGTTTTCTGTGAATGAGTAAGCAGAATGATTCTCACATAATTGTGATGTAAATATTCTAGCCTACAAGACTGATTACTCAAAAGTCTTATTCAGAACTATTTAGTGTGGGTTTTATGACCTTATTTCAGCTACATTTCCCCCCCCCCAAAACTTACTAACCAAGCATAATATTTTTTTTCTAAGAAATGCAAACATGTACATCCATCTTGCTCACATATTATTGTAGCACAGTTTGTGCTGAATACAAAAAAATTACATGTTGGTCAATAGTATGTTTTAAGTAGCTGAAATAAGCACAAATATCAGGGCATGTCAAAACATCTCAAGGGCCCCAAAATTACCTTAGACTCCAGAGGGTTAATCTTAAAAGGATAGTTCACCCAAAAATAATTTTCGCACATTATGGAATGGAAGCCGTATGGCTTAGTTTCTTCTCTGGAACTCAGAAGGAAATTTAAGTAGAATATTCAAGTTGCTCTTTTTTCATACAATTCAATTGAATGGTGAGCAGGTTTAGCTGCTTAATGTGCATAGGTACATATTTAAATATTGTGTACAGAGATTTATTGTGCCAGATTTGATGTCAGCAATGCTAAACCCATAGGTTCTTGTCACGTGACTGAAGTGACACACGTCATATCAGAATATGCGTAAATGAGATTTGAGGGCAAGATTCTTGCAACTCTAATTTCAGTCTGTGGCAAAGATACACTGTCAGAATTTATTTTATTTTTTTTAAATGCATGCCTTTTCACTGAGTCAGTACCCTTAAAGGGACAACTTTGTATCTTATCTATCCCTAAAAGGTGAATATTAGTACCTTAGAGTATTAATATGTACCCTTAAAGGGATTGTTCACTCAAAAATGAAAATTCTGTCATGAATTACTCACCCTCATGTTGTTCCAAACCTGTAAGACTGTCATTCATCTTCGGAACACAAATTGAGATATTTTTGATGGAATTTTTTTGGTAAGATTTTTGCAAAAAAAATGACTGAGAGTGTATTGTGTGGCTTCATAAAAGTTGGAATACAGTGCACAAGTCACACCAATTTTATGATGCTTTTTTGGAACCTTTTAGAGCAGCCTCTGGTACTCATCCACTTTCATTGTATGGCAAAAAGCAGCATGAACATTCTTCTAAACATCTCTTTTTACAGTACATGCAGTAAGTTTGGAGCATGAAGGTGAGTAAATGCTGACAGAAGGGTTTTGGTGGAACTACCCCTTTAAACTGCAGGACTAGACCACCAATAACCACCATCTAATCTAATCATAATCTAATCTAACCATCTAAATCTGATTCACACTTCTTGAATTTAAATGGAAACATACACAAATGTTCAGTGTGGTTTGCAGGTAACAGACTCACCTCTACAAGCAGGTCTATGATCAGTCCATGCCGCGAACACCTCCGCCACTCTCTGACACGTGATGCTCTTGGAGCCCTGGAGAACGTGGTCTTCATCACAGGTGAACTGGGCTGTGGCACCAATACTGTAGGGATCAGGACCCATATGCACATGTGCACACACACAGGATGACAAACAAATCAGATCCAACACAAATCCATTAGCACGACTGAATAATCAGGGTGAATGCCATATTTAATTTGATGCATATGGAAATGAGGCTTTTATAGCTAAAAGCACAGTTCAGTGGGCTATAACGTTGTGTACCACGGTAGCAGTTATTCATGCAAGACGCCACAGAAAAATACTGTTCGTCTTTCCAAAAAATTCAATTCAAATGAAATATGTCATCTACTCTCAGTTCTACGCAATGCACATACACAAAGAAGTTTGAGAGAAAAGTTTTGCAGCATGCACAAGAGGGGGATAAATAAATGAAAGGATATCAAAAGAGCGTCTTATCCTCCTTGCTAGCGTACAATCAATACTGTGGTGCTTCTTGATACTTTATAAAAGTCTAGTTTGAAGCTTCCTCATTCCTTCAACCTGTGGTTGAGCAGAACTCAACAAATCCACTCAGCAAGCGCCGACACTTTCACATTTTGACAATCCTACACAGTGTTGGGCAGTAACTAATTACTAGTAATTTAGTTACTGTAATAATATTAATTTTTGCAGTAACTAGTAGTGTAACTAATTACTAATAATATTTCAGTAATAATATTACAGTTACTATCCATAAATCAGCTTAGTTATTAAACCGTTTCTTACAAACTTATGTGATTTGATAAAATACATAACGAAATATAGTCGTATATATGGGTAATGGAAAAATTACTTCAAGCTACACATGACAGTTAATGAGATTAATACAACATTTCTACTTGAATGTCACTATCAGTCTCTATTGAGTGTTTGTAATAACTTCTGACTGCAATCCAATGTGGATTTTGGTCAAATGATGAGGCAGAAATATGTTGTTAGTAACATTCTAGAATAATTTTATGTGGAAGATACACAGATACAACTTCTGTGGGGCGTGAAGAAAAAGTAATGTAACTAGTAGTGTAACTAATTACTGTTGCCAGAAAATAATAAGTAAAGTAACAATATTACTTTTGAAAGGAGTAACTTGTAATGAGTAATATATTACATTCTTTGAGTAACTAGCCCAACACTGATCCTACACCTTCATTTGAGGAAACCGCAAACAGTTCTTTTACAACATATTGCACGATCTTGTGTGTAAAACCCTCTGCTAACAAACATCAAATGCTCCCGCAGAATTTGCTGGGTTTTTTCTGCAATCCTAAAGCCATGTTACACAAAAACCTGAAATAACATCAGTGTCACACTTTGAATCGACTAGCCCTAATTAGCGGTAAAGCCATGCTCATATTGTCAGCTTCCCTGAGGAGCTGGTATTAGCATGACATTGGGAAATTCTTGGAAGAGCCTGGTCTGGAGAACATGATATATATGCACTGGGAGTGCTAAACAGAGGACACTACTAGATGATATTCAGATGTTACAATATTAATGACAAGTATCCGTGTAGAAGCATTGAATCCATAATACAGGTTTCTTCTCTTCTTGGAAAATTTTATATGTAAGGGCTGACAGTACATTATCCCAGTTATTACACAACTAGTCTTCCATACTGTATGTGGACATTATATATTGACTTGAGTTGAAATTATTTAACTTGTCTGCACATAATCTTAAAGCTTCTGCTAAAAAAACAATCAGTACAGCAAAAAGACAGTATTACAGTATTTTGTCTGCATGTATGATGGCGAATATTAGGAAACTTCAGAATGCTGCAACTGACCAATAAGAATGTAATTATTAGCTTTCTTGGTGAAGAATGTGGGAATAATGGTCACCAGATACCTTCTTGCGAAGCCATTATCAGGACACAGAGTACCTAAGGGTGATTACCTAAAGTCGTTGCCAATGCGCTTGCCGTTTTCAGGTTCCCCCGGGTCTGGACAGGAGTTAGAGGCCTGTTTGATTCCTCCTTCGTTTACTGCGAATTCAGAGCACAGTTGGCATTAGACACATACATACGGATAGATATCACATCCTCATGCAAGTCTCATGCAAACGGTTTCACAGAACCGCTGACACTAGAGGAGGTGGAACGTAAACGTGAACACAGACAAAGACACACAACGCACACATCCTCGAATTATCTAATTGATAACTTAACACATCCCCACAAATGTCTCTCAGTGCAGTTTTCGCTTTGTAAGAGTGTGAGTACTTCATCGAAAGTGGTATATCTGCTAAATCCCAGGCCGTATTAACAGCCTTTCATGCTAAATTGAGGGCACACTTTATTATCAGTAGCATTAATAGTAGATTATACTTATTAATAGAAATTAATGCACAATTAATATTGCATTTAACCATGCAGTTAAAATATGCTGATTACTACAAAGCAAGGTCTCAACATAATGCAGATTACTACAAAGTGAGGTCTCAACATAATGCAGAAATACTCACTATCATCAGCATGCACACAAGCATAGCACTGTAAAATGAGAATGACTCCCTGTATTGAAGACACTTTTTTTATGCATCCTGAACTATTAAAGAAGCTCAAATGACTCTACAGTGCAAATGCAGAATTTTACACTTTTTTTATTTATTTATTTATTTTTGTAACCATCTTAGTAGTTGTACATATCACTGTGTTCTTTAGTGGATGCATTTGCATTTGTTCAACTGTCGCCAAAACGTTTGATTCTTAAGATAATCTGATGAGGAACAGTGGCTTCCTCTAATTTCTGTTTACTGATTCAAACTTGAAAACACCTGCTGGATTTAAATGAGGCTCAAGATGTCCTGTCTCTCCAGAAATGGCTTGCCATTGAATAATGGAAGTGTGGTCTTGCCACAGGACGAGGAACTCTCTAAGACTGAAGGATGCCTACTGATGGTGTAATTTATTTGCACATGCTGTTCCTGTTGTTTTAGTGGCAATTTATTATGCAAATGTTGGGGAAAAATACTTAATTTAAATACTCATGGTGCAGTTCTAGTTTTTCTTCTGAAGTATTGCGTGCTAAAGTTCTGCAACTGTTTAGTGAATTTATCCCACAGGTCAAAGGTAATAACATACATTTAATGTCATACAAATGGACAGCACAAGATAAAGATATTTTTAGTTTTAAACATGAGCATTGAGTGACTGTGAGGAAAAAGAACAAGAAAAAGACAGGGAAAAACAAGTAGAGGAAGATAGACTGATATATTGTTCTTGATTCACCTCTCTCTCGAGCAATTTGAAAATTAGACCCATTTAAAGTGACAATTCACATCAAAGATGTTTTTTTGCAGCCCTTTTCTGCAAAGATTGCCAAAGTATCCATTTTCATGCTTTTTACAGATTCTATCTGGCTTCTTCATTAACTATTAAAGGTTCTGGAAAGGTGCAATGGGAAAATGGAGCATATGCAAATGTCAAACCAATACAAAGGTTGATTTTGTCAAAGCATGGGTGAAACTGTGACTAACATCAAAAGCAACAGATTGTCAAAATGTGATTTTTCTGTATTTTTCAGAGCTTTGAACATTGAGATACTCAGCCCACACTGTGACTATGTTAATTATCATTTATATTCATGCTATTAATCCATGCTTACTATTTAAAATCAACTCCCACTTTACCTGCCAATTGACATGTAAATTCATGGATTTTTATCAAGATTTAAGGTTAATATGTAAATTAATGTACAAGGATTTTTTTTTTCTAAAATGTAGTTTCAGATGGTATATAACGTCACACTACAAGACTTCCAAAAAGTATTTCATGTCAACTACCTTAACACTTTTATGTCTCTCTATAAAGTCCAAAAATTTATTCTAAAATATTACATACACAGTGTCTTATGTGGCATAATTTATCCATTGGTGCTTTCAAATTATTTCGTATTACTAAAGAACTATAAAAACATGGTGCCTATGATATCCAGCTGCTTGCTCCCAAAATTGGTTATTTAACTCTTTGGTTATTGGTTATTTAAGTTTGAATTGAATGGAAAACTCCAGGATGTGATGAATGTGGACTCATATCGGTGGCGACAACAGCAAATAACAAAAACTACACATGAAGAAATTAACATGTTGTGATTTAAGACATACGAAAACAGACAGTTTCTGATGAATGTCTGTAATATGTGAGATAGGGTTAATATTATCACTCTATCTATCTATCCTTTCATTTCCTAATTCACCAGTCACCAGTCCAAACATCCATTCAAATAATGATTTGTCTCTGAAAATGGCCACAAACAAACAAATCAACCCTGAATGTCAAGAAAAAAAGTTTGCATGTTTGATTCAAAATCAGCCTACATTGCAAAACATTTAATAACATGACTGAGTGTGGGAGTACTGTGAATGTGTTAAGAAAAGACATTGTTATATCTGCACACATGTGCAAGGTGTATTTACAGACATGCGTGGGATTTAAGTTACATTTTCTTGCTTGTGAAGCTAACATACACTGTGATACTTTGAGCCCTTCAAGTGCACTGGATTTTACTCTGCATGTACATGAAAATGGACACAAAATTAGATTTATCTTATACCGAAAGAACAATTACATAAAAGCCTTCAGATTTTTTTTCAATCCCAGTCAGCTGTGTTGACAATTCATTTTATTGAACATAATAAAGTTCAGTTCATGCTGCTAATGCAAATAAAGAAATTTACAACAGAGCTAAAAATTATGATAATTATAATTAATATAACTCAACACTAATCCTAACTCTAACCATAATGCCTCTGATATTTAAAAAAACATATAAAGAGGTTATTTATCTTCAGTCATTTGTTTGAGAATATGCATGCCCAAAACAACATTTTTTTTTTTAGGTTGAGTTAACTTTAATATAGTAATATAACTTTAATATAGGGATAGTTTTCAGTAGTTTTGTCTACAAAAGTGTCAATTTTGTGCTTCAACTTTAGACCTCATTTTACTGTGTAATGAGGCATTCAGTGATATTGTCTTTGGAAGGGCTGACTGATATCTTGACCGTATACCTTTCGGAGGAAGCTTGATCAAATTTGGCCCTGCTTTTGGATGTGAGCCAGTCCTGATTAAAACAAAAAAAGCCACTAAAATGTGATTAAAATGCCCAAAATGCCTCTCAAGTCTTTGTGGCAAGACAACTCTTCTCTCCTATCTTACCTCCCTCGTAAAAATGCCTCGTGATTTTCTCAATTTTCTTTTATTTTCAGTGTCAATTAGTCATGAATTCTACAGAACCATTTATTGGATTTGTGACCAGTTATAGTCTGATGTAATTCCTCTACCTTCAGCTGAAACCTCTTCATTGTAACTATAACTGAACATAATGAACTCTCTGGGAACTGAAAAGTGCCAAAAGTTAGTAAAAGTACATTTAAAATAGTCACACTAGAATTTTATCTTGTTATATTGTATTGTTTAGTTGACCTTTTTGATTAAGCCTTTCAGTCAGAAAAAAAACTAAAAAACAATGAAAAAATGTGTGTGTACATTTTACAGCTGCAGTGTACTTTTAAAGCTACAGTACACTATTTTGAAAATAGCTTAACTGCATATAATAATGTACTGAAGTACTAGTAAATATAACTCAAAACAGTGACAGTAGCCTATTAACTAAACTAGTTACATCCCAACATTGGTCTCTTTTTCATGCACAAGTGCTGTTGCTAAGAAACTTCTTCTTGAATATTTCATACATCAAAACACATCCGCTTAAAATCAGCAGCATTTTGTTGAAGAAAATGAAGAAAACTAATAGGACCCAACTGGCCGTGTGAAAAAAACAAAACATGTTGAGGTCAGGGGACTGTCTTGGCGTTTAACTTGCTGTTTTCTTCTAATGGGCTCAGAGCTGAAGCATCATGTTGCAGTTTTCACCATCCATCAGCCTGGGAGAATTTAGGCCTTTCTGTGGAAGTTGGGGGTTATTTTAGTGCACTTCTTTTTTTTCCAGGTCCTCCTTTAGAATTATCCCTCTGCTATGTTTAGAAAAGTTGCCTTTTTTCTCACATTCAAGGCCAGTGGAGTATGAAACCCAAAGGGCTTTTAGAGCTCAATCAACAGTCTGAGAAGCAGAACTCTCTGTGAGACCTGTTATTCTCATTCCCTCAAACTTACCCTCTGCCTCTCTTTCTCTGCATCCCTCTAATTCACAGAGACAAATACATACCCACACACACACTCTTGATGAAACACTCTCTTGATGCTGTATCTCACACAACACATTCAAGCACAAAACATTCATAAATTCAAAACACACACATCCCTAGCTAAACTGTCAATAGAAAAACGACATTGTCAGAATCACATTCACTACCTTGCACAGTATAAAGTGTATTCTACATAATCGTATGAATAAGGAGGCGATCAAATACTGATCAAATACTTATGAGCATATCGCATAGACTTTTTTAATTGTTAATTTATTCATATGTGGCCAATGCACAAACAAATCACAAATAAAACATAGCTTTATATAAATACTCAATGCTTCATGCCCTTTCTTGGACCTCACCAACATGCGTCAGGAATAAATGGGGCGTTCAGGTGAACACATAAACAGGGCGAGCAAGCAAACAAGCTATTAAACATGCAGTCACATGCACTCACTTCCGCATGATCAATGTAGACATGTGCATCCGTGATGTCATGCCAAATTATTGACAAAATGTGTTTCCATATAGCCAATAAAGAAATATACCAGCTGGTTTGACTGTAAAACAGATATATCTGGTTCAAACTAGCAAAATGTTGAAACCAATTATATGGGCCTTCGTAATTTATTATTAAAACACTATAAAAATCAGCCTTAGGCACTGGGAATAAATAAATAAATAAATATAAAAATAAATGTTTAAAAAAATAAACCTCCATAGCGTTTTGCAGTTTTGGTTTATTATTGAAAAGGATGGCTAATACCTGAGATATCTGACTTTAAATAAAGATGGAAAACAGTTAAGCTGAGCTGCTTATAGGTCTGGAAGGTAAATTTACTCAAAGAATGATAATAATAATACTTAATTATAATTATTAGGACAGAACGCTACACTGTAAAACCCAACAAGTTAGGGTAACTCAAACCGTTTGAGGAAACTGATTGCCTTAAATATTTAAGTTTTTAAAACTAACAGTTATGAGTAGTCTGAACTTATTTCAGTTGAGTTCACTAAAATAAGATATACATTGCAATTTAGTAATTAAGTGATTAATTGAGTGATAACTGTGCATTAGTGATGAACACCTGCTGTTAACAAATAATGTTGACAATAGATGATTGTCATTATAAACACATAACAACCAACTACTGATCATTTTCTCTGGGCTTTTGAGCTGTAAGAAACATGTTCGAGGAACACATGGTTACAACAGCCAGAAAAAAAGAATAAATAAAAATCTAACACAGAAGGCAAGGGTCAAGAGCTCAACTAAAGCAGACACTGATCTCTAACATGGTTACTTCAAATGAAACTAAATCAACATCCAAACCTTAGTTAATTCTCAATAAGATCTTCTGTAGATGTCTGACAGAAATAAAGTCAGTCTGGTTATTAATAAGTGGAGCTGGTGATGCTGTTTGTGGGGTTGTTTAATCAGATTTTGAGAGATTTAATGTATTGTATTTCAGTTGATTTCATCTAAGGCTGTGTCTGAAGTCAGTTGTAGTAGTTCTTGTGTTTCTCTTTTCTTCAGTGATTCTGTTTGTTAACAGCAGGTGTTCATCACTAATGCTCCATCAGCACTTAATTAATCACTTAATTACTTAACTGCAAGTTTTAAAACTTACATGGTTTAAGCCAAGGGGAATTTGTTTACTCAAACGCTTTGAGTTACCCTAACTTGTTGGTTTTTACAGTGTAGAGAGCGGAACAGGCACACATTTCAAGCAACTACATGTTTGATATCACTGATTTTTTTTTTTCATTTGTATTCTGCATTTGAATACTTATGTGTTTACATAATCACAGTATCTTGAAATATTGCTACATAACTACAGAGAAAGCATAAAAGGTCAATGATTGCTCAGTCGACTGTAAACATTCCATCTTAATTCTAAACTGCATGATGTCATGGAACACCAACATTTATGAACACATTTTGTTCCTAACAGAAAATTCTTTATGCTTCAGGCTCATTTGCTTTCTAACACTAGATTCTGAATACAACAAGGCAAGTTGCATTAACAATGAAACAAGATGGACTCTCTTTTCAGAAGCACATGTTTAAAACATATTCCAAAAGCATTAGAGGGGAGTCACTAGCTGTTCTATTTGGCTTCTCTTGTATCCACTTGACATGTAAGCAGTTCAATTGGAGTACAGAGTTCAATTTAAGGTCATTTTAATAGGGATCTATGAACAACACAGTGCCAGAAGCACTTTAAACCATTACACCCAGCTCTATAAAGTCTAACAAAAGCCCCCCGACCTGCAGGTGTTTTTGACAATACGCTTTAAATATAAAGTATGTGATTGGGTATATTTAGTATAACAATCCCATAGCAATATACAGTGCCCTCCACTAATATCGGCACCCTTGATAAATATGAGCAAAGGCGGCTGTGAAAATAAATCTGCATTGTTTATCCTTTTGATCTTTCACTCAAAAAAGTCACAAAATTCTAAACTATAATTAAAGTAAAACAATTGAAAGTGGGGAGAAAGTCTCATGATGAAATAAATGTTTTTTCTCCAATGAATGTTGGCCACAATTATTGGCACCCCTAGAAATTCTTATGAGTAAAATATCTCTGAAGTATATTCCCATTCATATTTAAAATTTTTAGCACACCAGGGTGACTAGGAGCATGAAATTGTCCAGCCATGACTTCCTGTTCCACGGGATTATAAATACAGTATGAGGAACACAAAGGCCAAATTCCCTTAATCATCCATCACAAGCAGTAAAACCTAAGAATATAGTTCTGATGTACAGAACAAGATTGTTGAGCATCACAAAATAGAAAGTGGCTGTAAGAAAAGAGTTAAAGCATTGAAAATCCCAATTTCCACCATCAGGGTAATAATTAATAATTCCCAATCAACTAAAGATGTTAAAAATCTGCCTGGAAGAGGACGAGTCTATATCATCCTAATGCACAGTGAGGAGGAGAATTTGAGGGGCCAAAGACTCTCCAAGGACCACAGCTGGAGAATTGTAGAGATTAGTTGAGTCTTGGGGTCAGAAACCTAAAAAAAAAATATATCAAACATCCCCTACATCACCACATGTTGTTCGGGACGGTTTCAAGGAAAATTCTCCTCACTCATCCAAAAACAAACTCAAAATATTCAGTTATCAGACACGACTGGAACTTCAAACGACACTTGCTTCTATGGTCAGATGAAACTGAAAAAAAATAGCTTTTTGGCAGCAAACCCACCAGATGAGTTTAGTACAAACAGGGATAAAAAAGTACCCCATGTCCATGGTTAAATATACTGCTAGATCTTTAATGTTGTGGGCCTGTTTTTCTGCCAGAGGTCCTGAACATCTTATCTTGTTCAGATGCATGGCATCATGGATTCTATCAAATACCAACAGATAAAAAATCAAAACCTGACTGCCTCTGTTAGAAATCCTATAATGGTCCTCTCATCCTATGCGGGACTGGATTGCACCATCTGCTGGACGGCCATCTGCTTCCTTAATATATAATAAAATTATTGATTGCATTACAAAACCGCTTTCTATTAAAACTATTTGGAATAGGGAATTATCTGACCTTAATTTATCTGTCGACTGGGAGAGAGTGTGGTGTAATCTCATCTTAACATCTAAAAACTTGGCTCATCGTCTTATTCACTTCAAAGTCATTCATAGAGCATACATAACTCCTTACAAAAGATTTAAAATGAAACTACAATCAAATTTTAACTGCCATATATGTAATACTGCATCAGCAGGCACTTTTCTTCATATGTTTTGGGAATGTCCTGTCGTCATCAGTCTATGGACACATGTAAACCTGGTTTTATCATCATTACTGTGAATTGATTGGTCTGTTAACCCAAGTTTGTGTCTTCTTGATGATTCTGGTCTCTGTATAAGTTCAATGCAAAAGAGAATGTTGTTTGCTGGTTTTACAGCTGCGAAGAAGACAATAATACAGAACTGGTTTACACCACACATGTGTACAAAAACATATTGGATCCATAGCCTCCTGCAAATAGTGAGTCGGTGGGGCCAGGCCTTCGAACATTGATGCTTGGCAGTGTTTTTAGTTTGATATACGTGATTATATGGAGGAGTGACTTTTGTGTTTTTGTTGTCCTTCCCTCTCTCCCTCCCTTTTGACTGGACTTTGAGATGTTGAGTAGGTGTCTGTTGTTTTGTTATATTTTGGATGCTGTGTTGTGTTATGTGTGAAAAAAATTAAAAAAATGTTGATAACAAAAATAAATCCTATAATGGGCCGTGTTTGGATCTTCCACCAGGACAACAATCCAAAACAAACATCAAAATAAGCACAAAAATGGGTCACTGAGCACAAAATTAATCTTTTACCATGGCTGTCCCTACATGAACTAGAGAAAGCATTTATTTCACAATGAGATTTCCCCCCCACTTTCAATTGTTTTACTTCAATGATAGGTTGGAATTTTGTAATTTTTTAAATGAAAGATAAAAAGGATAAACAATTCAGATTTATTTTCACAGCCACCTTTGCTCATATTTACCAAGGGTACCAATATTAGTGGAGGGCACTGTATTTAAAGCTAAACTGTACCGAAAGCAATTTTACGCATTTGTTTTTTGCATATTCTTTACCTGTCTTATGAGTCTAAAAAAATGTAGCACTTTGGAAAGTGCTAAACCACATTTCTGCTAGCCTTACACTACATCTAAAAGGCCACACTGCTTCAAATTCCCTCAATAGCTATAAAAATAAAAAGCAAATTTCACACAGAATGGAAAAGGCCTGAAATTATGGAAGGGCTGCTTACAGTGCATTATTCACAACAATATGCAAGTTACAAGAAAAATAACATCATAGTGGATATTTCCCATGTTTGACAGCTGCAATCTACCTTGATAACTTTCACAATGGGTACTAGATCAGAACCGCATGGTGCAAACATTGCTCACTGTGTTGTGTTGTTGACGGACGGAGAGACTGCTGGTTTGGAAATGGCAAGGGAGATTGGTCATGCAAGCAATATCAGCAGATAACGATCCCCAAATAAAGCAATTAAAAAAATGAACCCGAATCGAAAAAAAACATGGCACACTCCGACAACACAAATACATTCAAAGGAAAATAAGAAGAGTACAAGCAAACCAAAAAAAGAAAAGAGTCAATTAAAACAAACATGACATTGTTGAAGATCATTGCAGGTGTTTAAATATTTGGTCAATGGGATACATGCTGTTGTAGTTTAGCTCAAGCTGAAGTGACTGTTACTGCATATCTACTGCTAATTTAGTCTTTCAGGGAAAAAAGTGTACTCTAACTATAGAACAAACTTTTTCCTTCTCCATTTTAAAGTGTAAGTTGATATGTTCATAATAAAGGGGGTTTCAAACTGGGGACCCTCAAAGGGCTTAAAAATTTAAATTAAATTAAATATAATTATAATTTCCAGTACTTTCCATAATTTCCCATATTTCCCTTAAGTACAACATAAAATAAGCAATATAAAAAAATATTATTATATTTTAGAATATCATGCTTACTAAAACAAATATCTGTTTTTTTATTCTATTTATTCCATACAATAATATTTACCATTATATTTAGAGATTATTGGCATAAAATGTTTAATAACCCCTGTTTTGGGGATTTGAAAGAGCTATTAAAATCTATAGGGCTGGCTCTACCTTAGTGCAACTGTTTTAATAATTGTATATATACTGAATTAACTAAGTAGTCATTGAAATAAAATGTTTCAGAGACACGTGAGTGCATGTCAGAACATTAAAGTGAAGAAACATGAATTTAAGTTTCATGTCACTGTCTTGTTTACTTAAATAATGGATAAGTGCTTAAGTGAACTATGCTTATATGTCTGATGTCTGTTACATAACTCGCAAGGTTAAACATTTTCCGAACTTAAACAAATCCATAATTTCTAAAACTAATCTTTTAGACCAAAGGCCATAAAAACAAATCTTTGTTTTTGAAAGTAAAATGAAGAGCAGCTAAGGCAAATTGGATGTTGATATACAAATTTATGACGCATAAAAAGAGCGCCGATACCACGAGCCACAAGGTCACTCCATCATTATGGTGTACAAATCACAATTGTACAGTAAACTGCCATTCATGCTTTTGAGGAAATAACTCTCAGTGGGGGGTTAAATTAAATCGGCTGGAAACTTCTGCTTGTAAGATATTCGTGGGAACTGAAATTTATCCGTGATTTCGCCAATAAATGCTTATCAGCACAAGATGATCTTGCAATGATCTTACAGTCACTGTTTGCAGTAATCGACTCCAAACAAGTAACACAGATTTACCATAAAATAGTAACAAAGGGTAGACTCACAGATAGAAAACTTGTTGCTGTTGTCTTTGCCAGGGAATAATTTTACTCCTCTAGATTTGAAATCTACAGACCTTTTCACTAGTTAAAGGGGAAAAAAATCAAACAAAAAAACATGAAATCAGGTGAAACAGGTTTTAAATAAACTTGTAAGCATTGAAAAATAAACCATCATCAAGCGCATGAGAGAGAAGAGCAGAAAAGTATAGCAGTGTCAACAATTTCCAAAGTGCTCTGCAAACAGAAAATATGGGCATGTGTTGAATAAAAGGCAAGGGCATAAAGTGAGGAAAAAAAGATTAATAAAGGAGTGGAGGGACAGGACTTCTGTTCAGTTGTCAACCTTGACAAGGGGAAGATTTCAGCTTGCGCTGCATGTACACCATTCGATGTGAACCAGACTTTGTCTAATGCCTCTGTGAAGTATTTTTGGGCCACAAATATCTGCCAAGGTATTCCTACGGGGGAAAAGTGGCCGTTTGACATGCATGCAGACAAATGGCATGGTCCTTAGGGCTAATCCAGACAAGCATGTAGCCCAGCATGTCAAAGGTCAAACAGAAGTCTTGTTGGGAATGCAAAAGCTCATAATAATAATAATGAAGATGATGATAATATTAACTAGTTCACTCTGAATATTTGTTAAAACATTGTGGAAAAAGCTTTATTTGCATTAATGCCTCTTCTTCCCTTTGTAAATGGTGCATGTCGTTAAACAAGCTAATTAATAAATGCATAATGAGTGCAAAGCAATGCAAACAATTCCTGGTCATCACATTAGTTATGGGAAGACCGACCTGAAAATTAACCCTGGCTTTGCCATCAGATGGAGTGATGTGACAGTGACTAGAACTCGGTAACAGCCAGGTTAAACGGACGAAAATTAGAAATTCCATAAAATGTTATATGAAATTACTGTGATTTTATGTCAGTAAATTTGTCTTTGCCAGTTAAACATGTAATCATTTGAACACATGGAGCCATGAGCAAACAACAGCCTTTATTTTATACTTTAAAACCGCATCTGCGATATTATTGGAAATGGGTTTTATAATTGTTCATAGAAAACAACTGTTACCCCCATAATAGAGTTGTAAATGTTTGTCTCTTCAACTGAAATGGATGTCACAGGGAAAAGAGAACATGTTGGGGCTCTAAACTTTGTGTAAATCTGAGATGTAGTATTACTGTACAGAGCCATGCAAATACACATTCAACAATGGCTCTACTTCCTACAGAGATACAATACATTCCTCTTTCAGAGGAATAAATATTCAATTTTTGATAAAGAGGGGCCTAAATGTGACAGTTCAGGCAGCCTATGAATATGAATGAAATACGATGTTTGCCCACCCTTACATAATCTTTTACCAAACACTGTTCCAGCATTTGTAACTTCATTCTTCAAAACCCTTTGATCGGTCCATATGCTTCCCAAAAACACTTTCACATCTAGAAAAGCAGTGATTTTATCAAAATTCTAAACACACGACACGTCATCTAAGTCCAATGCCAATCAAATCCACCAATAAATAAATCAATAAATAAAACTACATACTAAAGAATATTTGAAGTCTTATGTGTAAAAAGTTCAAAGTACACTTACAAAGAACATTAATTAATAAATGGTCTAGGAACAATACATTTTAGACAACATTTGAGGCATAGTGTTGCTAGATACAGAGTATAAGTGACTCAATCTCAAAATGTAACATTTTGTTACATCAGATGACAGCTGCAGCAAAGCATTTACAACACAAGTAAACCAGGTCAACATTTCAGAGCGTTGAAAAGCAGTATGCAAAGCCTGCATTTTTGTTCAAGACTTGCATGAATGATTCAATAAAAACCTGTTTAGTATTTGAGCTGTAAAGTTATCTAAACCACCATTTTAGAAGTGGTAATACTTTTAAGGTGGATGAGAGCGAGTTGAAATTATTTTCTGTGCTAATCAACATTATGCCAGAATTAAAATGTACAGACCCAGAGCATTACTTTAAAGTCACTCTTTAGTATTTCGAAGTTGACGTGTTTAAACAGTTTTTATAGATGGTCCCTTTTTTAACTAAACTGAATGCACCCCTGTATAAGCTGTTTAAGAATGATATGTGATTATAACACACCTACAGTATCCAGCTGAAAATGGAATCATTCTATCAACTCCTAATGGAATCTCACTTTCATTACTGAGCACCCATTAACCACCCACTGGATCAGCCCATCACCATAAATAAATAAAAAACAATGAAAAACTGATTTCAAAAAGCCTTCAACATGAACCTATTTAGCATTCATTTGAATATGCTATTGACATAGACACACCCAGATCCAAAGGTTTAGTAAATTATTCTGTAGATGGAAATTTGCTCTGGCACCTGTTTCTACTTAAAAGGTTTATGCTGAATAAATCAGTTGACACGAGGCCTGCAAATGAGACGCTGCACAAGTGACAAGACATTAAAACTGAGGAAAGGACTGTTGACCTTAGACAATGACATGACATTAAACCACTTTTAAAGGTACATTAAAACACACTGAAATTACACATAATGCCAATTGCCATAATACTTCTTTTTTGCTATCATAAGAAAACAAATCTAACCTTAAACTTCAGTCATAATCACAACTCTTTTAAGCTGTGGCACATCATCCCATTAACACTGGATATTCTATCATTATAAACTTGAATTGAAACACTGACATAAAATCGTAATATATGTGATTAATTAAAATTTTTGGCAGAAACAGGCTATACACCAGAATGATGACACAGTTCTGTTTTGAAAATGAAAGCCATTTTTCACCAGTTATAATGCCAAATGATGTTTCAGCATGTCTTTCAATCACTTATGTCAGTTTAGACATCTCAAGTAATTTGCTTATTGCTTCTTGAGTATCGCAAATGGCACAAAATGTTGTACGCCATCAATCAGACTATATCAGACTATAAACACCCCAAACAACACATTAAAACACAAACTAATTCATTACAATTCCCAACCAACAGCCTGGATACAACATCAGCAATCTGTATTGGCAAATGCACATATGTATGCTAAAAACAGTATATTCTAATGAAAAGAAGCTGTTCTGCATTCCTTCTACCCCAAATATGAATCTATATAGGCAATAAAGACCAAGCTTTCCGCAATTACTGTCTATTACCTGTCAAACCAAACTTTCCTCAAATTCTTTATGGCACCGAACTGACATTTTACATCTATAATTAGTCATTTAACATTTTCCTGAGCCTCCACATGTGTGACAAAGGCATTTCAACACCTATTCGGGCTAAGAGCGCTTTTCAAACACTAATTAATTTAAAAATCGAGCAGCTGTCAGCAGCTAACCAAGGTCAACATATTCATGGTTTCTTGGAAATGACTGCTCCACTGAGCTGCACAGGATGTGATGGGTATAAATCAAATCTTCAAATCCCCATTGCAAGGAACTCATCAACTCAAACCCAACTACTTGTGATGGGTTCGAAGGTTTACTATCACAAACATTTGTTTTTCTTGTTGCTGCAGACTCGCACCTTCACCTGTTTGTTCCGTTAAAGTTAAGCGAAGATTTCAAAACACAATCAACAAGCTACTGCATCAAAACTCCAGGTGAAAGTGCTTTCAATCCGCTTTGTCTTTCATTTTATATGTACATTGGCTCTTACAGGTATCTTTGATGTGATCTCAGACATGTCCTTGCATTGCCACCTTATCTCTCTGCCGAGTCCCTTGGCAACCTATCCCCATGTCCATCTAGTCAAGGATAGATTACAGTAATTGTTTTCCGCCCTGGATGTCAGATTATTAGCTGGACCAAAGTCAAGCGTAGATCCTGTGCACCATTTGTTATCGGATAGGAAATAGTGATACTATCATATTTCCCTGCCATAAAACTGACCTTCACCTTCTTACTGTGAGGGCAACATTACATAACATCTCAGTTATGACTATACCAGCAACAGGGCCACACAGGTTTAGCATCTGATTAGTATTCTTATGGTTTAATGCAAATTACAATTCGTCGACCCGCTTGATTGTGCTTTTCATTAAACAACTGTCTCTAATAAAACCGTTAAGATAAATGATGAACAGAGCAGAAGTATAATACTTGCGGAATACTTGCCACTTTCTGGCCATTACTTCATCTGAAAGCCTTCCTGAGTGAATTCTGACATAACTCTTGGATAAATCTCCTCTGCTGAGACCAAGTCTTGTCTAGAAGTAATGGCAACACTGAGAGCCATTAGAGTTACGGATATATTTTTCTCCTGGGGACGTTTACCCTTTAAAGACTTATATACCCCTAAGGACTCAGACGCTTACAAATCCTCTGCATTATCAATGAATAGTGGATGGCATTTTCTTTAATGGAGACTTCTTCTGTAGATTGAGGGTGGGGGTGTCTAATATCAGCTGTGGCCTCAGGATGGTCTTATTTGACCTCTGCAAGCACAAAACTTCAGTTCTTTTATTTACAGTTACTGAAGTTGTTCAAGAAAGCGAGAAGAAAACTGTAAATTCAATTCAATTCAATTCAAGTTTATTTGTATAGCGCTTTTTACGATACAATCGTTGCAAAGCGCTTTACAGGAAATTAAGTTTCTACGAGGTAAATGACCTACGAGGTGAGATAAATACTGCTCATGTTCTTAAATTGAGCGGTTAATAATCTATACAACAAAAAACCCTTCTGTGTGCCCTTAGGTTGATTATATATGAGTAAACATTAATAACCACTGCCGGCCAGTAAAGAAAATACTAGCTGTGCATTTGTTGATCCATTGCCACTTTTGATAATAACATGTTGGCTATGATAACCATATCAAGCATCGCTCTGTCCAGAGAATTATGTACAGTATGTAAGAGATGATCCATAGGTGCTCATTATATTATTATGTTATAAATATAAATTATTAGCCACTCTACAGTCAAAGCAAGTTTTTATTTTCTCTCTTTAAAATCATTCAAATCATCGGATTTCCTGCTGTTCTTGTAAATGATTCTGTTTAGAGAACCTATTCATGCTTATTTAGCTTGGTTATCAATTAGACTGCAATGTTCCTTTATCCATAATAACTAGATAAAAAAAAAACAAGACTGATTTCAAGACATTTTTTTCCGCTTAGCAACAGCTCACCCATTTTTAGAGCAGAAGTAAAAGGGAAATTCTGCTCTAAAATATTGATACTGCCGTTTATTTGCATGGACTGTTTACGCTGGTTTTATCCACTGCATTTTTCAATGCAGAAGTAAACCAGTTCCTGTAAATGTTCGTGACTTACGATTCATTAGGTTTAGTTACAGGTAAACAAATAAAATAATAACCAAACTATTTTGCACAACAAACTGTGTGTTTATATAATTATGACACTAAATTACAAGAATATATTAACAAATACTAATTTGCAACATCAAACGTGTTTTTAAACATTTTATGAACAAAAGTCAATGGAAGTTTTCCTTTCAAATCTCAAAAAAAGTAAAGTTTCTCAAAAAAGTATAATGTTTGCCAAAAACTAAAAATAGACAGCACACCTAAAGCTGAAACTCAATTGAACTGAATAATCTACAAAACAAGGTTTGCACATTGTCATTAAGATGTTTAATATTCATCTTTTTGATTTACCGGTAAGTTTATTTTTTCTTATCCTTTTGACATTGTTTTTTCCCTTGTTTTAAGAATGAATTAAACAACAAATATACATAAAACAAGAAAATGTTTTCAATGAAGTAAAACAAAACAAAACAAAACAAAAAAACCTTAACTTCGATCTCTGACAATAAGTCTCAACCATGGGCGTCGGAACCATTGTATGTGGGTGGGACAGGACCCACCCACTTTTGAAGACCAATGATATTGGACCCACCCACTTTTACCGTCTCCAATTCAGTGAATATGTCTGTGCACTTTTCAGAGCACCGTCAGTCAAATCCATTCCACATGACGAATGCCCTAATAGATTAAACTCCATTTAGCTACAGCCTTGAATTCCACGCTGGTGCTTCCTCAAATCTATTCCACTTGGCTCATTCAGAGTCCATATAACTCTATTCTGTGTTTTCACTAGTTACTCGCGCCTGCTGCAAAGTAAACGCAGCATCTTAGCGTATCTGCTGCTCAGATAAACCTAATCCTACCCGGGGTTTATTTAAACTTTTCGATTATTTCCTTCATTTTTATTTTTTATTGAATGCAAAGGCCTTTCCGATGTAATATGAGATGTGAAAAGGGAGAAGAACGATTTTGGCAAAAGGCGGACGTGAACTCAGGTCGCTCGCGTCAAAAATACTACGCCTTTATCAGCTGCGCCACTGGAATTATGTTTAAACAGCCGTCTTTTGTAATGTTGTGACGTTAGTGGGCAGAGGTAATGTAAATAACACCTGCCAATAAGGCGGCCTATTCCGTTAATTAAAAGGCACCAGACTACAGAAAATGGCATATACTCCAGTAAAAAAAAATTCTGGGGGAGGACCCACCCACATTTATTTTGCTTCCGACGCCCATGGTCTCAACGTCTCAACTTATGCATTTTATTTATTTATTTAATTTGCTAACTGCTAATTACAAATTAAAATGATTTTCCAGTGTTGACTAGAAAACTATAAGCAGAATGTTCGAGTGCTGTCTTGCTTGCCCTGTACAGATGGTGATGGGCAGTTTGGCACTGAAATGTTCAGTAAGAGGTTCTGGGATTCCACTCTGTTGCCTACAATTGAGACAATGGTGTGTGTTTCTACTACATGTCAACTTGTTTTTGCCTAAAGCCCATGCAGGCACAGATCCAAAAGACAGTGAAGCCAGAGTTTGAGTCTGAAATCTATTATTTTAGACCTAGCGTTGTTCAGTCAAGACACTATGCTACAGTTTATGAAATACTGATAATGTGATATTCTTTATTTTATTATGTTGTTACGCCGATATGGCAACAACTTTGATCTCTATATTAGATTAATTTCACATTTCCAATTCTCCAATTCAAAGGCTACATTGCTCAAAAGATGTTCCGTTTGTTTGACATTTAAGAGGACATTTGAAATGCCCAACTTAAGCACAGCAGGCCACAGAGTAGGGCATTGTCTTCATTACAGACTTTGCTGGATTTTCTGTAGCACTAATGGCATTAAGTTAAGGAAATTCCTGAGGAATGGTGTTTGACATAGACATCCATCGTAGAGTCCAGCCAAATAATTACTCCCTCAGGCGAACTGTGAATCCAGTACGAACATGCAAGATTGTAACCAGTTTAAACGGACGGTGGCAGGAGTGACCATCAAAGGAAGACTTTATTAGATGTGGCATCCACTCCAGGGAAGACATGACAGAACCTGTGGCCACATACGGATTTCAAGTTCTATTTCTAACTGACCTACTCTGAAAATTGAGCGAGAAGTGTTGCAAAGTGCTTGCTGTGTCATCAAAAGCTACAAGACCAAGTTTGGTAGAAAAAACTCCATTTGCACATTTGCAATTCTTATTGGCGTTATGAAAGCTGGCTCCCCTGGCCCTTTGCCAACATCTTTGCCCTAGTTTGCATGACTTATTTTGGATTATTCTTCATTATCATGCTCACCTCTAAATGACTTAGGCTTGAAGGAGAAGTTTGTTTTGCGTTTATGACACCACTACCATCTGTACATGCAAACTACCATGTTTATTTAGTTGCTTTGGGGGTTGAATGATGTCTTACTCTTAACACAATAAGGCATTTCATTCTTGCAAGATGCATTTGCATTCTTAATGCAGACAGAAACAAGCTGCTACTCCCTGAGTACCTGAGCAGAAGATAAAAAAAAAAAAAACTTAAGAGAACCTTAAGGTTACAATACTCTTTCCGTTACAACCATTTTCTTAAAGGCTAATTCACACTGCAGTGAGAGACATTACAAATGTCAAGATGCTCATTCGCTGAAAAACAAGTGCTACCAATGCCAACAGAGGCAGATGGGATAATACACTGATCCGACAAAACCTGACGGATGTGTCTGTTGCTGTTGGTTGGTGTCATTGCAGTGTAAATTGGCCTTAAGATGTTTCTTGCAATTAATTGGCCTTAAGAAGTTTCTTGCTATTAGGGCCAGCACATAATTTATTATTTAACATTGAACATTTATTTAAACAATTGAAGTGAATATATTACATGATATGCCAATTAATTTATCAAATTAATTGCCATTAATTGCACATATCAATATTTGATTGCAAGCACTGGGTTGGGCAAAATTCAGAATTTGAGAACTGGCTCCGTTTTCAATCAATGAGTATACATTTGAATTAAAACGGCCACAACCCACAGGAAGTTGAAATGGAATTTGAATCAGAATGACAGGAAGAGGAATTTACTTAATTGTAATTCAAAGAAAGTCAACACAGGTAACCCATTCTGAGAAATTAAGGGCCAGCTTTACTAACAGTTTGCACCAGCACAAACCGTCGTCTGGTGTTAAAATTGTACTGTCAGGATTTACTAAAAATGCGCAGTGAAGAATTAGCACTGAAAAGGCATGGACAGTTATTTTTGCACCTGATCTTACTGAATATGCATTTGTAGGAGTTTCCCTTTCAGACACAAAATTTATTGGGAGGAGACTATTAAAATGAATCACGTAACGTGATTTACTAACATTTGTGCTTGTCAAATCACTGATATTTGCCCCATTATTTAATGCCTAGAAGAGCATGTCTTAAAGCAGGTGGTAATTCACGCTGCTCTGGGTAGACTGCGCTGGTCATTATGGAAATGATCTGGCTGTGTCTGTGTTCTTTAATGTGCGCATTTTCAGTAAATCGCCTGCAGAATTTGCACTTTTATGGATGCTAATATGCCCCGTTTAGTAAATCTGGCCTTAAAGTGTTCTGTCCTGGTCCACAAAAGTTAATTTATTAAATATGATGAAATGTATAAATTACATTTTTATAGGTGGAATTTTTTTGGCAAAACATCCAATGTCATAGATATTTCATTTCTATCTATTTATTGTTTTATGGACCTGTTTTAAGGCCTGTAAACCATCAAACTGCAAGGCTTTTAAAAAAAAAAAAAAAAAAAAAAAAAAAAATGGGACTCTGTCAAGCAAATATCCAAATTAATTTACATTTTTATGAATTCCTTATTTTCTCTTTTTTTCATTCTGTTTCCTTACATTTAAACTGCTATTCTAAATCCTTTTGTAGATGACTCTCTCTCTCTCTCTATATATATATATAAAGATGAATTTTTGAAGATACTATAGACCTCCCACTCACTCCTGTAGTTCCTTGTTGTCAATACTTGTTTGTATGATTGTTCCCTCTGATTGTTTGGTGTATTATGTCTGCCAATTGCTTGTTTTTTTTTTGTAAAGTGACCTTGGGTTTTTGAAAGGCGCTATAAAAATAAAACATTATTATTAGGGATGCACCGATACCGATACTGGTATCGGTATCGGGCCGATACTGAGCTCATGTACTGTTAAAATGCCCTGATACCAAACGCCGATACCACACAGCAGGTGATAAGTGCCATATTCAGACAAAGAAACACACAATAGAATAACAGGCAGCAGAATTGAGTTACTAGAGATTAGGGATGTCTACGAAGCAGATGTATGCAATGAATGATGTTAAACATTCAGTATTAATGCCTTTATAGCTGATGTGCGCGAGCTGAAAAGCAAAGCGCTGTGTGGATTGCGCGCGCGCCGGCACAGATGCGCGAGCTCGTCGAGTGAATATTCCTTTCTCACAGACATCACTGGAAAGTTTGTAGTTCTGTCGGATATGTCAAAAACAAGTAAGTAAAACAATGCACAAGTTACTTAACGGTAGGGAGGGAGAGAGAGAGAGAGAGCGCGCGCTCTTCTGTGGTGTGATCTTTATTGATGTTTGCTCACTTAGCACGCATTATTTGGATTAAAACTAAATCGTAAATATAAGACAATTGATAGGGGCATTCACTATAAACTTTATTTATTTTCAACCTTAAGCATAGGCTACACGACTTTCTGGCGAAAGTGAAACTACCAGCTTGTTTGAAAAGCGCAAGGCTGTTCTGTACTTGTCCCTCTCATTCTGCACCAGTAAAAAAATACGTGCGCGCATTTTGCTTGCTTCATGAGTGATTCTGCATTATATGAGTGGCTTTGGAATATAAATCGCAGCATGTTTCAGATGAAAAGAAAAACGCGACTTCTATTTCTGAAAATATCATAGTTAGGAGATTTATAACGAGTGGTTCCCTGCATTATTTCAGCAAAGCGCGTGATTACAGTACTGAGCCGCTGCAATGGAACAGCTCTAATGCTGTTAAATTAAAGATGATGTACCATAGAGCAAAAAAATTAACAGTGAAAGTAACAAAAACTTGTACAAATACATTTTAACGTGCATAGTTAAGTGTGAAAATAACCGAAGAATATACAGTCAAACCAAAAATTTTTTAGAGACCAAATATTATTTTTGATATATTTTACTAGTGGGTGCAGAACACTATAGTTCATTTATGTAAGTGAGGATAGCAAAATAAAGTAAACCGTGAAATAGTATATCCAAAAATTCTTCATACAGTGGACTACCAATAAAATTGATAAAAATTTGGAACCAAAAATTATTCAGACCGTGTCTGGGAAAAAAACTGAAGTTCAGGTTTGCATGAAGGGTTGCAAGGGTTGCCCGACAAAGTATTGATAGTTGTGTAAATATTGTCATACTAACAGCTGTCTGAATAAGTTTGGTTGATTGTAATCCATCACATACCTTTCTATCAAAATTATCTGACATTATCAAGCTGAATTTGTTCTGACATAGTTTAACTCTGAGTTCTTGTCATATTTTATTACCATAAACTATAGAGAATAAACACTGATAATGTGAGAAATGTTGAAGGTGTCTGAATAAATTTTGGTTTGACTATCTATTTGATAAATGAAGTTAACCAATGTATAATGTACAATTGACATTATACATACTCTTTTGGTTTCTGTACCCAATATTTAAAAAAATTACAAATGCAATGAAAATATCGGTATCGGTACTCGGTATCGGCAAGTACCAAAAATAAAAGTATCGGTATCGGGCGAGTACTGGAAAAAGTGGTATCGGTGCATCCCTAATTATTATTATTATTATTATTATTATTATTATTATTACTCCATTTTGCCAAGTTGCTGTACTCTAACTCATTATTTCATATATAATAATTTCATCAGTTCAGCTCCTGGTCAGATCTCTAGTGCCATATTGAGAATTTGATAAAATGTTATGAATGCGACACCTTTACTGGCCAGCTTTACTAGCAAGCCTTCCAGCTAGCACCACCAAGTCTTTACAGGTGATCCAGAAAACAGCAGCACGTCTGGACTTCAATCAGCCAAAGAAGAGCCATGTCATACACTTTCCACTCGCTGCCTGTTGGCTAGCATCACATTCTCAAGGCTCTGATTCTAGCATAAAGAATTTACATTGCCTCTAGCTCCTTGTGGTCAGTGAATCAACAATGCCTGGAGGAACCATCACGATGCAGCACAAGGTCACTTTCAAAAACTTTATGCTCACTGTGACTACTAACCTTCATTACAGGAATCCATTCCAATCTTCAGAAATCGTCCGAAGACACACCTTTCAATGGAGCATATGACTAATGCCCCAAAAAAAAAAAAAAAAAAAAAAAAAAAAAAAAAATATATATATATATAAACAAAAAAAAAACGAGGAATTGAGTATAAAAAAAGATCAAAAAATATATTTGGGGGAAAATAAATATAATAAATACAATTATTCTGCACTTACACCTTTTGTCTATCATTATAGTTTTATCTTAATATTTTTAGGCACTATTCTTATTTCTCCATTTAATTAGTTAAAAAGATTAAAAAGTGTGCTAAATGGATGGATGTTATATGAAGAAAATCCTTTCCTTTAATAACAAAAATTAAAAATCCTATAGTAATTTTGTGTAGTTTTGTAATGTCAGATTAAGAAAATCATCCAACTTTTTTTCCCGTCATTACTGGTTCAGAATGAATAATGAGTAGAAGAACACATCTACCTCATACTCTTGCTTCTGGACTCTGAGTTTCTCAGATAGAGACATTTACATTTACATTTATGCATTTAGCAGACGCTTTTATCCAAAGCGACTTACATTGCATTCAAGTTACAGTTTTACATTTGATCAGCTCTTGCTATCCCTGGGAATCGAACCCATAGCACAATGCTCTACCATTTGAGCTACAGGAAAGCCATAGAGACCCGGGTAGTCTGTGTATATTGAAGCCAAACAGCCCCTGCCAGTAACAGCTTTATTTTCCGCAGATGAGCGTTTCCATCAACTGGCATCTTGAACCAGCAACAGCTGGTTAATGTGTATAAGAGTGGAGCAGGCCGAAATGGAATGGGCTTCCATTCTGATGGCATCTCTTTCAGATGAATCAGTGGGCTAAATTGGATTTTGCTGGGCTGTGTCCTGAAGCGCAGTGCAGATGTTGCTTTTTGAACCCGATCACTTGTCCTGGTGATGCAGTGAGTACTTGCTATTTCACAGTCAAAACTCACGCCAGCTCAATTCAATGCAGCAAGCTTCTAATCAGCACTCTTGGATCTTACACAAATCAAACAAATCCAATCCTACAGCCAAACTTCTGCTCACATTTTCAATTATCCAAGATGATTGCATGTCTATTTAGAGGAATGGACACAGCGGCAGACTGACCTGACGGGTCTCTAAAGTTACACAAAGCCTTTCTATAGAAGTATGTTTCCAGCAAGGGATAAAAAATGTAAATGTGGTAATTGCGAAAGTCAGAAAAAATGTCAAATCTGAATTCATAATTGCAAGATATAAATTCAGAATTCTGACTTTTCCTCGCTATTCCAAGTTTACATCTCACAATTCTATATAAAAAAAATTGTTTCTGCCACAGAATAAAAAAATATAAACAGTAATTGCAACTTTATATCTCACATTTCTGACTTTTGTTCTCAGAATGGTAAGTAACATTTAAATATTGCAATTGCAAGAAAAAAAAAATTGCTAGAAAAAAGGTCAGAATTGCGAAATAATAATTTGCAATTACCTTTTTTATTCCCGTGGCAGAAAGTAGCTTTTATATATATCATATATCCATGCAAATGAGGTTTGTTTTTACTGAAGGCTCAGAAAAGAATCCAAACAACCCAGTGAAGACGTATATGAATTTCCATATAAAACAACATTATGCAACACTTCTGTACGATAATAGCATAGATATGTAAGGGTTGGCAAACAATTTCATATTTCACTCCAGACCTCTACAGAACAGCTTCCAGTGAATGGTTGTATAGACACTGGAATTGAGTTTATGGTAAATGTGTGTAAGTAGTTCACAAACACAGTACGCAGCCAAGCACATGAGGAAAATTATGGCTATGGATGACCTGTCAAAGCATAAAACTTAAAAGCGGCTTGATTTTCACCTTTCTTTCTTTCAACCCCCACCATTTTATTACATTTGAGCTTCCTTTTTTATGAGAGAAGCAAAAAGATAGCTACCTCCAAAAAAGACAAAACATGATTTGTTGTTGAAATATGAGTTAGTTTGGAGAAACGGCACAAAACAAAACAAATCAACTGAAAAAGGAAAGAGGCATTCAAGCATTGGCAACAAAAACAACACTTTTCTGACTCTGAATGTTGAAAGTTATTGCAAAAAGAGCCATGTGAGCTGAAGTCAATGACAATCAACACAGTTTTGAATTATCTTTCTCATGCTTGCATTAAATAGACATCTGGAACAAAATGATAATTGATATCAAAATGTGTTTAACATAAAACTCCAAAACTCTTTTTTTGCACCTTTTATGCAACACAAATCGTCAAATCAAAGATAATTAATTGTGTAATTAATTATCCAGAGAGGACAATCGAATAGACTTTCCCTACAGTGTTCACAAGAGCAATACTAGCCATGGAAACCATGCATTTGCAATGACAACGCGAGCAGTTTACCTTGATAATGGGTGCTGAAGCCTTTGTACCGATGGTTGCTGTCAGTAACAAAGTGTAACCTCAGCCAGTTCTTGTTGCTAGCGATAGGAGATGGGACATTCATTCCGGATAGCCTGTAAAACATGAAGGAAAGCTCTTTACATTTGTTACGGAACGTCACCCATTAACAGCGACAACAAAAAACATTTATGATAACATGGCATCTGTCTAGAGGGGCTGTAAAACTCACGTTTTGTAGATGTACAATGATAGATAGCACTGTCAAAATAAGTTTAAGTGATATGTCTGTTTAGGCCGTGAAAGTAGATGTTTGGATAGTCAATATTTTATCTTCGCAAGTATAAAACTTTCTGAGAGCTCATAATATACTACCAAGGTCACTGATCTAATACTCTGACATTTTGAGGCATGGCACTTGGGACATTTAACGGAGTACAAGCACCTTAACACTTAGGCCACCATTACTCATGAAGTGCAAGCCGGGCCAGATACGGTCAGCACGCTCCCTGGACACTTTTGAGGGGCGGTGCACACAAACTGAACATTTTGACAAGTAAAAAACATCATTGTGTGTGTATGTGTGTGCGCACGCAGTGTGTCGTGAATCAGCGTGGTGCTGCAACAGAGGACAGAGGTCATTGTAACCCCAGCCCTCCAACCATCAAAATGCTCCATCTTCATCCTACATCTGTCTCACTTTATTGATGACTAACTGGAGATGTCATTAAAGGACATGGCCACATGAATCACACTTTAATGGCCTTCACAGGCTGGAGCAGAGCCATATCATTACTGTTATCTTTCTGTCTCTCTCTCTTTCGCTCCCACACACACACACACACACACAGGCAGTTTACGTTCTTTTGCTTAAACTTAAAGGTAAAGTCTGTAATTTCTGTGCCACTAGTGTCACCACAGAGAATTATAAAAATAATGACTGTTTGTAATATGTTTTTCCAGTACAAAGCGCGACTGCGAGTGTGATAGTTTCAATACAGCACAGCAGTTCAACAAACAATATGTTAATATTGGGCAACTTACATTGCAGACAGTATGTCCAGTTACTGTGTATGTTTTCTTGTCCACATATGAAAATATTTCCAAATGAAGTCAAACAACTGCGGCATACACTCATTACTCTCATTTCACTGCTGGTTATACAGTCTCTGTATAGTCGTGTATGTGACAAATAAAACTTGAAACTTGAAACTACATACGTGAGTCAGCGCAAAACTTACCAGTGCTATTTTGTTCCTGAATGAATCCATGATTTGAACTAATCGGCTGAGTTAATGATTCACTCACTCATTCAAATTCAATAAGGAATTCAATTGTTGATTTAGGAAAAAGTTGATTCAGACAATTCACTGTTAAAGATAGTCATTTGTCACCACCTACAGGTGCAATGATGTACCTTGAAAAATATATATATATTTAACTATAGTTTATTCCGTATTTGAATTTATCAGATATTGTTTACTAAATATATAAAAACAATACTAGGTAACACTTTATTTTAAGGTTTTCTTGTTACAAGTTACATGTACTTACTATTATAATAACAATTAAGCATACACAATTACATGCAAGTAACCCTAAACCAAACCCTAATCCTAACTATATAGTAAGTGCATGTAGTTAATTAATATTACACAGTACTTAAATGCACAATTACACTGTAACAAGGACACCTTAAAATAAAGTGTAACCCAATAATAAAAAAAATAATAATGTAAAGATAATGAAATGTTCAGCAAGCATCTTAATTGCTTAACATTTCACATTTAATTAAATAATATATTTAAAATAATATCTCTTCATTACAACAGTTCATCACAGCATTTATTTTAATTCTTTTTAAAGTTACTTACTATGTTCTAAAATATATGGAAGGCATTTTTTAGCATCACATCGTTTTTCTTCACATGTATTTTACAAAAGGCCAGGGTGCCATTACATCAATTTACAAATTACTACATGTCCCAGAAGAGCCCTACGAGATAGCAGAAAGAATTGCATTCACCCCATATTTAGATATTTAGATTCAGTTCAACAAAAACACTGATTCATTTCAGATTAATTTCGTGTCTCTTTCTGCAAGTTAAACTATTATGCCAGCAGGTGGCGAGAATAATTCTTTCAAACGTTCACTCAACAGATTCCTTGAGAAAGAAAGAAACACCAAACACAGAACCATTTAAATGTACAGATAATAGAAAGACAGCTAAACGATATCTTGACACGTATTACAAATCATAATAGTGTAGCCTAATATAGCCTATATTTCATATTACAAAAGAAAAGGTGACCTGTGGCCTAGAAATACAATATTTGAACCAATTCAAAATCTTACAATTTGTAGTATAGTCACACACTTTGCTTGGTTTGATGTAGTATTTCACACAGCTCCATAGCCTCCCAAAGGGACAACTGATTTTCTGACATTTGAATAATGTGTCCTTGAAATATGTATTCATGAGTTGTATGAAACTTGCATGAATATGTTTGTCACATTCTTGTCATGCAGTGGCACAATCACAAAACAACAGCACTTGCACACATAACCCATTCCATGCTCATGACTTTACATGTCTCAGTGAGTTTAAATTTTAATCTGAAATGGAGTTCCATAAATTAAACATATGCTCCTATAAAGATCATAAATTAATTATGAGTCAAAACTGATTTTTATTTATTCAGTTTTATGGGCATAATCTACTTTAGGAAATGAAGTATGGCAAATGCCCCTTAAATTTAAAGGCATAGCATTAAAAGCTTTAGTTTTATCCCTTTTGCTGCCAATAACCTATGCTCACAAAGCAGTCCATGCCAAAATAAATAGATGTCATCTTGTTGGTTAAAATACAGCATGTGTGCTAAGGCTTTAAGGACAGACACATGTTGTATTTGTTTTTTTCTATCTATGCATGACCAGTACTACAGAACAGACTCTACAGGCTCACCCAATCATGAACTCCGTTTCATCAAAATAAGTCTTAATATGGACTCTTTAATTTAGAGTTTTTTGTTGTTGTTGCTCAGAGTCTCAGCTTTCAAGTTCCTTTTTCTCCAAAATGAATACAGTAAATGTCTTTTTTCGCTCTTTAATGTGGTGTGACAGATCTCTGTAGCTGCCTCAGTTCAAACAGATGCACATAATGTGAGTGAATCAATCATCTCTTCTGCTTTACTACTAGCTGCAGCATGAAAAAAAACATTAAATAAGACCAGAGTATGTTGAGAGACACAGTACAACTACAACTGAAATGTATAATAATGTATCAAAAGTGCATGAACCTGACATTACATTTAGCCTTATTGTAAATAATGGCGAAAATGTATTGTTAAATATATGCACTATATTATAAATTCATTACTTTTTATTTTTTTATTCTGTGCATAAAATGCAAAATGTGTTTCAGCATTAAAGGGGTCCTATTATGCTTTTTCACTTTTTTTAATTTTAGTCAGTGTGTAGTGTGTATGTTTGGGCATAAAAAGATCTACAAAGTTACAAATCTCAAAGTCCACTCCAAAGGGAGACATTTCGTTTTTTAAAAAAATCCCTTTTCAAGAACTACAACGAACGGCTCGTTTGGATTATAGCATTGTTTTCCGTGTTTGTGATATCACAAAGCAGCCCATTAGAATATCATTAAAATAAATCCCGCCCACGGAAATTCGAATGGTTGGGGGTGGGGAGAACGCTTGGTTGAGCACTGCACGTTTCAAAATCGAAACCCGGTGCGGGTGTTTTTATATCACTGTATTTCTGAAGGAAACCGACTGTCTTCAGAAAATTTTGGATGTCATTTTCATTTCATCTTGCATGTAATGTCTGATAAAGCAGCGTTTGTGAGCGGAGCTCTGCTTTGTGTACAGCGTTACTGGGGAAACCTTGATCTCTACCACTCCAACAGCGCCTCCTGCTGGCAGAGAATTAATTTGAATATATATGCCTCCACAAATAAGAGTGTCTGTGGGAAACACTGGACTATGGTAGAAATAAATTCAAATGTATAACAGTTTCACTGCAATTCATGATATAATGTTAGAATAATAGATCAATAAACATAATACATATTACTGTTGCACTTATCTGTACATAGTAATTGCAGTTATTTTTAAGCTGTTGTTGACATCCTATCTAAAAACGTGATTTAGCCAAAAAACAAAACAAAACAACAACAATAATGTTACCACTTTAATATGTCTTAAAATATCTGTGCGTGCAAAGGTTCTTCATGATCCTCTTGTTCAATATTCTCTAGGTCTGAATTGATATGGCAATATTGACACCATCCTGCTTTGGCAAGGGGCAGGACAGTACTGAAACACCATCTAAGCTGTTCGCCAATCACAACGCACTGGAACAGCTAACCAATCACAACACATTTCGTTTTTCAGAAGGCGGGCCTTCATCAAACCCGGAACTAATCGAGCCGTTTGTGCCAGGCTGGGGAGAAAGGCATTGTAATAATGTAAATTATGTGAAAAATAATGCGATTTTTGAACCACCAAGCATGAGAGCATGTTCTAGTACACCCCCAAAACAAAATCAAGACTTTGTAAAAGAGCATAATAGGACCCCCTTAAAATGACTTAAATGTATGAACCTCGCATTACATTTAATGTAGCAAATTCCAAACTAAAGGAGGTAGAGCTTTTTCACATTTGGCTCCCAAACTCTGGAATAGCCTTCCTGATAACGTTCGGGGTTCAGACACACTCTCTCTGTTTAAATCTAGATTAAAGACACATCTCTTTAGCCAAGCATTCACATAATGTAGCTCATAACCTTGTACTTCAGTTACATCTGATCAAATGCACATTTTCATTCTTTTGCTTGGGTTGAGCACACCATTTTTTTGCTTAGTTGGAACAGCAGCTACGCTAATTTTTCTCTATTGCCTTCTCTGTTTCTGCCACAGGATTGGCATCCCATTTCTGCCATATGGACATCAACTTCAGATAGTCACCACTGATAAGCTATTACTAAATATAACGTAGAAACTTTAATTTTATGTAAAGCTTCTTTGTGACGATTTGCATCGTGAAAAGCGCTATACAAATAAACTTGAATTGAACTGAATATAGTAGTCTAGTAGTCAACATTTGAAGTGGATAAAAAAAGTTAATCAAAGTTGTCATAAGACAAAAACGCATTTTAGGATTTAGGACAACTTTGATAAAAGGTTTTGATCCACTTAAAATGTTGACTACTATATATTGACTACTTTCTCTAAAAGTACAATCTTTATCATATTTTTTTTAATGTGCATAAAATGCTAAATGTGTTTCAGCATTAAAATGACTCAAAATGATGGAGAAGGTCACAAAAAAACTTGTGTATTCTTGTCTGCATAATGCAAATTAGAAAAACAGCTCACCCACGCCGTTGCAGGTGGGCCCTCCATTGCTACATTGAAAGTACTGACACCTCAGCTAGAATGTCAGCTAAAACTTATAGGTGCCATGGGACAAAATGCAACTCCCTCAGATATGTCTTTATCTACTAAGGAACACACTCGAATGCAGCGTTTCAGTAATACCCTTGTTGTATATCAGCTCACTTCTGAACAGAAATACAGCTTTGTTCTTTAATTGTAAAGTAAATTTCAGTGCACTGGTGAACTTACTTTAGCTTATTGATGTGATTGTCTCGGCTGCGAGTCACCCTCCTGAATAGCACATGTTTCCACATTTGTAATTGCCTGACAGTTTAATTAAATAAGTGTGAATTTTGCAGTAACATAATTTCTCAGGAGCTGGAGAGGCTGGCAGTGTTTGAAACCAACCACAACACCAGAACTCAAATTCCTCCACACTGCCTATATCTACCCCTGAATAAATCACCATGCAAGCCAATAAACCCTTTCACATGGATAAATGTAATTTAATCAACATAGCTCATTCCAAGGTGTCTGATCTCTCTCTGAGTGTGTGAATGTGTGTGCCGATGTTTGTTGGAAGGCAAGGTCAGGAAAAGGAAGGGGAAGTTCTCAAACACATGGATGAGCAAAGAGTGGTATATGAGCAAATCCTACCATGTCAGTGCAGTTAATCCACATTGGCTGTAGAAAAGGTTTATAAATAGGACTGGCTGATATGGTGCTGCAAGGAAACTAATATTGCTCAAAATGTGTGCATATGTCATTCTATATTTTGGACCAAACAGCAACTGTTGCTAGGTATAGAAACAATAAATATAAAACCATATAAAGTAACACAGTGAATTCCAATAATCCTTGTTTTATTTACCGTAATACTTTTTAAAGTAAGTATCGGCAGACACTCTGCCAAAGCCAGCGCAAATGGCAAGAGAAAAATGAATGAGTAAAGCAGAATGGACGAGAAATGGAGGAGGAACAGAGGAGAGAATTTGAGATGTGTAGGAGTGGACAAGAGGTACCAAAAGTTACAGAAAAAGTCAGGAAAAGAGCAAGATAAAGATTTAATACAAGTAGAAAGAGGTAGAATAACTTTCTGTATCTCTGCATTCAGAAAGATCCTCAATGTCTATGAGATAACTATGACTCCGTGTACTAGACAGTAACAACAAGTTAATAATTGCCTAGGATTTAGTTGAGTGATGAAAAATTTTTGCTTTCAGTGTGGACAGAAATATTGCTTGTCTTACTAGGAAATGGCATTTCAAACACTAAAAGAAATAATTTCAATACCTCAGACATCCAGCAAGGAAAGGTACTTCAGATAAACACGATATCAGACAAAATTACACCTCAAACTGTGCCACAAATCGGACAAGATTATATAGCAGCTTTAATGTAGTGTGGCTGTGTGAGATTTCAGATGCTGGTCTATGCATGTGAATTATGTGAATGACCCAGTGAAATCAATAAATGCAGCAAAAGACACACTGAATAGAGCATGCTCAGACACCAGACATTGAAATGTGGCTTCAAAACACATCAACGTCTTTAAGAAAAAAATTCAAAAAGGGGGTTTGAGACAAAAGGGAGAGCCTTCTCATAAGGCAAGGAAAAATAAGAGCGTATCGTCATTGACCATAATGGACTTGGTGAGCTTTTAAGCTTTTGCCATGCAAGTCACGTCCCTTTCTCAGATCAATAGCTCTCAGTGGTTCTGTGCAAAATTAGGAGAGATTCATTATTAGCAAATGACAGCCGTTAGCATGTTCCTTAATCAGGGAATCTGTCTTAATTGCCTAGCCGCTAATTAAGACAGGTGGCAGCACTAATATAGAGACCCTCTTTTTTTTGGCACACAAATACACAAACAAAAAATGTATCGCAGTTTACACAGAAATATGGTACAACTTTATTAAACATAATCAGAAATGTTTCTTGAGCAGCAAATCAGCATATTAGAATGATTTCTGAAGGATCATGTGACACTGAAGACGAGTAATGGATGCTAAAAATTTAGCTTTCCCATCACAGGAATAAATTGCTTTTTAAAATGTATTAATATAGAAAATAGAAATAGAAAACAGACAATTAAACTGTAATAATATTTCACAATATTACACTTTTTTTTTTTACTTTTTTTGGTCAAATAAATGATGAGCATAAAATACATCTTGAAAAAAAAGTGAAACCCCAGACTTTTGAACAGTAGTATATAAAAATGTATTCATAATAAATCTCACTTTACTGTTTAGTAGTTTGAGAAGACGTTTTATAAATAGCACACCAATTGTTACTGTCACACACAGAAATGAACACATACTCTTTCTGAAACTTCATCAACATCCTGTATACCTGGGCTCTCATGGTGAGAAAGGGGGGCAAGACATGGAAAGAGAAAAAAAGAGAGAGAAGAGCATGGCGGAGCAATGGAGAGAGGGAGCGAGATGAAAGCAGGCTCTACAGCATGGGTCTCACACTGGCGGTCGCCTCATCAATCACGGGCCGCCGTAGCCCAGACGAATGAGAGGCCGCTGGGAAGCTGCTCGTGTCTCTCCATCAAGCTGATGTTTTGAAAGTAAGTAATCAGTGTTCTCCACGGGCACCCCTCCTCCCCTACACTCCTCCCATTCGTGATGCACTCTCTCCGTGTTCTCCGCTACATGGAGTCAAGGCCTCTCCACCCCCATGGCATTGTGGGAGCCATACTTTATCCATCTCAGCACAGTGGGAAGGACCCGACACTATCCAAACTGCAAGGTGCTTTTTGTGAACAATCATGCTCAACAGACCGGGGGAAAATGATGTACACAGTTGATGTACACAGAAAAAAAAAAGTGGTTGCCATGTTCATTATTTCTGTGGTTGACTTACTGGACCACTCTGGACACACACACACACACACACACACACACACACACACACACACACAAAACTATATATACAGTGGGTACGAAAAGTATTCAGAACCCCTTAAATTTTTCACTCTTTGTTATATTGCAGCCATTTGCTAAAATCATTTAAGTTCATTTTTTTCCTCATTAATGTACACACAGCACCCCATATTGATAGAAAAACACAGAATTGTTGACATTTTTGCAGATTTATTAAAAAAGAAAAACTGAAATATCACATGGTCCTAAGTATTCAGACCCTTTGCTCAGTATTTAGTAGAAGCACCCTTTTGATTTAATACAGCCATGAGTCTTTTTGGGAAAGATGCAACAAGTTTTTCACACCTGGATTTGGGGATCCTCTGCCATTCCTCCTTGCAGATCCTCTCCAGTTCTGTCAGGTTGGATGGTAAACGTTGGTGGACAGCCATCTTTAGGTCTCTCCAGAGATGCTCAATTGGGTTTAAGTCAGGGCTCTGGCTGGGCCATTCAAGAACAGTCACAGAGTTGTTGTGAAGCCACTCCTTCGTTATTTTAGCTGTGTGCTTAGGGTCATTGTCTTGTTGGAAGGTAAACCTTCGGCCCAGTCTGAGGTCCTGAGCACTCTGGAGAAGGTTTTCGTCCAGGATATCCCTGTACTTGGCCGCATTCATCTTTCCCTCGATTGCAACCAGTCATCCTGTCCCTGCAGCTGAAAAACACCCCCACAGCATGATGCTGCCACCACCATGCTTCACTGTTGGGACTGTATTGGACAGGTGATGAGCAGTGCCTGGTTTTCTCCACACATACCGCTTAGAATTAAGGCCAAGAAGTTCTATCTTGGTCTCATCAGACCAGAGAATCCTTCAGGTGTTTTTTAGCAAACTCCATGCGGGCTTTCATGTGTCTTGCACTGAGGAGAGGCTTCCGTCGGGCCACTCTGCCATAAAGCCTTTCTACAACTTTCTCCCATCTCCCGAATGCATCTCTGGAGCTCAGCCACAGTGATCTTTGGTTCTTCTTTACCTCTCTCACCAAGGCTCTTCTCCCCCGATAGCTCAGTTTGGCCGGACGGCCAGCTCTAGGAAGGGTTCTGGTCGTCCCAAACGTCTTCCATTTAAGGATTATGGAGGCCACTGTGCTCTTAGGAACCCTAAGTGCAGCAGAATTTTTTTTGTAACCTTGGCCAGATCTGTGCCTTGCCACAATTCTGTCTCTGAGCTCTTCAGGCAGTTCCTTTGACCTCATGATTCTCATTTGCTCTGACATGCACTGTGAGCTGTAAGGTCTTATATAGACAGGTGTGTGGCTTTCCTAATCAAGTCCAATCAGTATAATCAAACACAGCTGGACTCAAATGAAGGTGTAGAACCATCTCAAGGATGATCAGAAGAAATGGACAGCACCTGAGTTAAATATATGAGTGTCACAGCAAAGGGTCTGAATACTTAGGACCATGCGCTATTTCAGTTTTTCTTTTTTAATAAATCTGCAAAAATGTCAACAATTCTGTGTTTTTCTGTCAATATGGGGTGCTGTGTGTACATTAATGAGGAAAAAAATGAACTTAAATGATTTTAGCAAATGGCTGCAATATAACAAAGAGTGAAAAATTTAAGGGGGTCTGAATACTTTCCGTACCCACTATATACAGGTGCATCTCAATAAATTAGAATGTCGTGAAAAAGTTAATTTATTTCAGTAATTCAACTCAAATTGTGAAACTCGTGTATTAAATAAATTCAATGCACACAGACTGAAGTAGTTTAAGTCTTTGGTTCTTTTAATTTTGATGATTTAGGCTCACATTTAACAAAAACCCACCAAATCTCAACCAATTAGAATACTTCATAAGACCAATAAAAAAATTTTTTTTAGTGAATTGTTGGCCTTCTGGAAAGTATGTTAATTTACTGTATATGTACTCAATACTTGGTAGGGGCTCCTTTTGCTTTAATTACTGCCTCAATTCGGCGTGGCATGGAGGTGATCAGTTTGTGACACTGCTGAGGTGGTATGGAAGCCCAGGTTTCTTTGATAGCGGCCTTCAGGTCATCTGCATTGCTGGGTCTGGTGTCTCTCATCTTCCTCTTGACAATACCCCATGGATTCTCTATGGGGTTCAGGTCAGGCGAGTTTGCTGGCCAATCAAGCACATGGTCATTGAACCAGCTTTTGGTACCTTTGGCAGTGTGGGCAGGTGCCAAGTCCTGCTGGAAAATGAAATCAGCATCTTCATAAAGCTTGTCAGCAGAAGGAAGCATGAAGTGCTCTAAAATTTCCTGGTAGATGGCTGCGTTGACTGTGGACTTCAGAAACATCACTCCGAGCAGAATCGATATTTTAACGTTTCCGTTCCTGCGTTCCTCTGTATTATTAATGTTCCGAAACTGGTTCGAGTAGAAAAAATAATGGTTAATAACGTTATTTTTTAAATTGTCTTTGCCTATAATAATAATAATAAAGTACAGTGTTTTCTTTACACAAAAAGAAAAAGAAAGAAAAAAAACAGAAAGAGATGGTATCTTAACCCGCTGCGCTTAGTCACAGCCAATACAGCATCATCTTTTCTAGATTTTTAAATTTCTAAATGTAGGCTACTAAACAAAAGAAAAAAACTATTAATGCTTTAAAGACATTAAAGTATTTTTTAAAGATATTTAGAAATGTTTGCTGCATTGTTAAAAAAACGCTACTTGTATAAAATTGCGTTTTGAGGAAAAAAAAACATAGGCTAAGCCGCGTCGCATTTTATTAGGCTATTATTCAGAAATGATGTAGGCTAAAATGCCGGTAAATCAAAAATGTTTACAAACATTATAAACACAGTTATTAGTTTCTCTCCACAACAAATCCTCTAAACTTAAGGCTATAGCTATAAAAGGCTATAAAAACGTCAATCCAAAAACAAATTAAAGGTGAAACTGATGCCTACCTCTCTCACTCAGCACGAATCCAAATGTTTCCATATTCGCGACGTAACGTTATCTACTAAAATATTATTTATTATAGGCTTTTACTTTCATTGACGTAAAACATCATCCTTCACATCGGCTATATCAGCACGGTGGTCACGCTGAATGCAACAGATCGGACAACGGAGCACTGTAACTTTTTATACGTTCCTTTAACTGTATTTTATTTTGATAATGAACAGACTGCAATGTCGCAAAAATATGTGTCTTTGTGTGCGTGAGGCGCCAGCGCGGTATGGCCATACCAACGCTGATGTAAGACATCATTCAAAACTGTCAAGCTTTTGCAAAACAAATAAAACTAAAATAAAACTGTAAAGCTTTTGCAAAATAAAGAAAACTACTTTCTGCCGTCTCGTTTTCCTTTCCGAGAACGTTGGAACGCGTCACAATAAACCGTAGGCCTAACTCAGCATTTTTTTTTTCTTTCGTTTTGTTAATCTGTCAATGATTAACGTGAAATATATTTAGTGTATAGGCATATATATTCCTTTTTATGTAAGCCTATAGTTTTATTATGGAATAAATGGTCTGCAGGAATATCATTTTTCATGGTATCTTCTTCAGATTTGAAATATAAACTCATGAGACATGTGACTTTCAACCCATTACTTTTCTGGATTGCTCCAGGACTGATTTCATGTATTTTTATATGAAATAAAAAAAAATTCAGTGTGGTACAATTTTTATCAAGGCACTTCAGTGTCTATAACTTTTTATATTTTTGAGCATTATCAACTTTGGATGATGGATAGTAAAGGCCAAAGGGTCTTCTTTCCAAAGACACCACAATTGTGTGTGTGGCACACTGAAGTCAGGAGCTGTTACCATTTTAAGTTAGTTAGTCATTTTCAGCTGTTATTCCCAATATGGGGGGTGCAGGTTAACAGGTTAAAAAGATTAAAAAGTGTGCGGTTAATGGCCATTTCAAATTTTCGATTCTGTTCGGAACTATAAAATTTGATTTCGTTTCTGTTTCCGGTTCTGTTCCAGTCAAAATTTCGATCATTTCCGGTTTTCGTTTCTTGAATCGGTTCAGAGCCCTGATTACAGTTTGGAAGTAACTTGCACAACACTGTATATATATATATATATATATATATATATATATATCTCGTAAAATTCTAACTTTAGCCTGATAGCACTGAAAGCGAACGTCCCACCCTCCCTGCAATCGCCGTCCAAAGCCACACCCCCTGAATGTATACACACACCAGATGACCAGGGACAACATTACTACAATACATCATGTGTCATTCACCGGTGAGAAAACTTTATAGCACAGTTAGTAAAAGTATTACAATACCAGGAAGGAAGATCAGGTTGCTGATGTTTGTCTGGTATTCTCGCTCTGTCTGCACATGTACGTGAACGTGAACGCGCTGACATGATACGTGTGAACAGGGTGCACAGAGGTATGCTAATACATAGGTTGACAGGCAGGTAAGAAAGCCAATTAAAATGCTCGGACCGAGCGGTTTGATTGGACGAACATTTCTTGGTCCTAAGCCTTCCACACAATGTATAAATACATATAAATACATTTAGAGCACTTAACTTAATGATTGCTATCGGGTTGTGAAGAGACTTTCAACCAGCACAACAAAAATACAATTCTGAAGACAATCACCTATTGCACCTTTAAATAGTCACTTTTTTTGTACTCTTATAAACTAAAATAAATAAATGAACAAAAAATTGGTGTATGCTGTATTAAACTTGTATTGTTTTGATGCTTGAAAACCTCTTTTCAGCTTTAGACCATATATAGCTACAGTGATTTCATATGCTGTATGTATGCTGCATACTTTGTCAATGCTGCTGTCTCAGTACAGTGGCAATAATTTAGTTACTTGGAAGGATTCTCTATTAGTGACTCTGTGGAGCTTATGTAAATCAGAGACCACCACATTGAGACATCTTGCACGCTGGTCACATTTCCACATGAATATCTTGTTTGGCCCGCGACCAGAACCTCCATTTTGAGGATCAGATTGTGAGGGAGGAAGGAAGGCGGCGTGGCACACTGGAGAATAAATGAACCTCGCACGCCAGCTAATGACCTCGCAATGCTTTTACTCAGGAGCATATTTCACCGCTGGCTTGGTATCCAACACCCCCAAAAGCCATTTCAATAAAGCCTGTATTTACAGTGAACAATGCGTGATGGCAAATGTCATTTGAGTTCGGCAGGCTGATTCCTCTTCTAGCACATGATTCACAGAGGTCTTTGTACTTGTTTTGTGCATATGCGCTATATTTTGGGTACGAAGCTTGACTTCTGAGAGCACAAAGCAATGCTGTGATACCGGAGTGAATGTGATTATGTGCACCCAGACTGAAATGATGGTTTAGTGTCTTTAATCACAGAAAATAGCTTTTTTTTATTGAAATGGGAATTTGGACTTTCAGCCGCACAGTGTGATGAAATGTGTCTGGGTAAAATGATCCCTAATAAATCCTATGTACCATAACCCTAAATCGATTTTGTAGCTTTTATTAAGCATCATCAATCACTCAATCAAATAATCATAGTCAGGCGTCAATTAGTTTGTCATTAGCTTTGTAGACATTGGATTCACATATTAGAAGAAAAAAAAACACAGTATTTTGGGAAGGTGACAGTAATAAATCCCATCATGAGTGCCATTCGTTTGTCATATAAGAGGGCTAATTCCCCAAAGAGGAACGGATTGTAATGGATTACACAGCTCTCTCTCTCTCTCTCAGTTCTTCATATTTCCCAAAGGTTTCTCAAATCATGCAGCATGACAGAATATATGATTAAGTATTATAACTCTATGAATAATAAACAAAACTCCGCACCGTAGCCCAGGCAATGGACACACACTACCAGCTCAGCACCTCATGTGTTTAGGTAACATGATTACAATGGTACCAGAATTATTTGAATATTTAAGTGACTCTTAAAAAGACATTAAATGTGCATTAGAAGCAAAATATCATACATTACATTTATTTTTAATGTATATGGCGCAAACATATTTTTTGAAATACTGATGTTATGAGAACGCAGTGTGAGCTAAAAAAACCAAGATTGTTAAAACCGTATACAGTTAGATCTATGGATATATCTGGAAATTTGTAATGGACCAATACATAATTAAAATTATGGTAATTTATTATTATCTGTATTTTTGATCGAATAAATACAGCCTTGATGAGCAGAAGAGACTCCCTTAAAAAACATTAAAAATCGTACTGATCCCAAATGTTTGAGCGGCAGTGTACGTATGTTTCTATACATATACAGGTGCATCTCAATAAATTAGAATGTTGTGAAAAAGTAATTTTTTTCTTGTAACTTATTTAAAAAAGTGAAACTTTCATATATTTTAGATTCATTGCATGTAAAGTAAAACATTTCAAAAGTTTTTTGTTTTAATTTTGATGATTAGAGCTTACAGCTAATGAAAGTCAAAAATCAGTTTCTCAAAATATTAGAATATTTACATTTGAGTTTCAATTAATGACCATCCATACAGTATAAATTCTGGGTATCTCTTGTTCTTTGAAACCACAATAATGTAGAAGACTGCTGACTTGGCAATGATCCAGAAGACGAACATTGACACCCTCCACAAAGAGGGTAAGTCACAGAGGGTCATTACTGAAAGGTGTGGCTGTTTACAGAGTGCTGTATCAAAGCATATTAAATGCAAAGTTGACTGGAGGGAAGAATTTGGGTAGGAAAAGGTGCACAAGCAACAGGGATGACTGCAAGCTTGAGAATACTGTCAAGAAAAGCTGATTCAAACACTTGTGAGAGCTTCACAAGGAGTGGACTGAAGCTGGAGTCAGTGCATCAAGAGTCACCACGCTCAGACATCTTCAGGAAAAGGGCTACCAAGCCACTTCTGAACCAGAGACAACGCCAGAAGCATCTTACCTGGGCTGTGGAGAAAAATAACTCAGTGGTCCAAAGTCCTCTTTTCAGATGAAAGTAAATTTTGCATTTCATTTGGAAACAAGGTCCCAGAGTCTGGAGGAAGAGTGGAGAGGCACAGAATCCATGTTGCTTGAAGTCCAGTGTGAAGTTTCCACAGTCAGTGATGATTTGGGCTGCCATGCCATCTGCTGGTGTTGGTCCACTGTGTTTTCTGAAGTCCACAGTCAACGCAGCCATCTACCAGGAAATTTTAGAGCACTTCATGCTTCCTTCTGCGGACAAGCTTTATGGAGATGCTGATTTCATTTTCCAGCAGGACTTGGCACCTGCCCACACTGCCAAAGGTACCAAAAGCTGGTTCAATGACCATGGTGTTATTGTGCTTGATTGGCCAGCAAACTCGCCTGACCTGAACTCCGTAGAGAACCTATGGGGTATTGTCAAGAGGAAGATGAGAGACACCAGACCCAACAATGCAGATGACCTGAAGGCCACTGTCAAAGAAACCTGTGCTTCCATGCCACCTCAGCAGTGCCACAAACTGATCACCTCCAAGCCACGCCGAATTGAGGCAGTAATTAAAGCAAAAGGAGCCCCTACCAAGTATTGAGTACATATACAGTAAATTAACATACTTTCCAGATGGCCAACAATTCACTAAAAATGTTTTTTTTTATTGGTCTTATGAAGTATTCTAATTTGTTGAGATAGTGAATTGGTGGTTTTTTGTTAAATGTGAGCCTAAATCATCACAATTAAAAGAACCAAAGACTTAAACTACTTCAGTCTGTGTGCATTGAATTTATTTAATACACGAGATTCACAATTTGAGTTGAATTACTGAAATAAATGAACTTTTCCACAACATTCTAATTTATTGAGATGCACCTGTATACACACATACATACGAACATACATAATTAGATATATAATATGCATATATTTTTTCTATATGTAAGGTGACTATATAAGGTGACTATTAATAATAAAAGCTGAATAACAGTATGCTATGAGAATAAATACAGATACATAAAATTATTCTAGTCACTGTACAGCTTGAAGCAATGTAAAAATGCATATAAACTTGATGAACTTTAATGTGATAAGACTTTTATGTGACTTTTCTAAAACAGGTTTTACTGTATATGTGGTGTACACTGACAAATATGGGGTTTCAATTTGGTAATATAAATTAAAATGCTCACATTACTCAAGTGCTTAGTTAATTTAACTCTGCATAATTTTTGTAAAAAAACATAACTTTTTGTGACCATAACACATTATGAGAAATATTCCATCTTTATTTCCATCTAATTGAAAGTGGACCAACACAACTCTGTCTTTAAAGCATAATGAAATATATAACAATAAATAAACAATAAAATACTAATTAAATAAAATTATAAAATCTTCTGAAGTAAAACAATACAATTACTGATGTTCTCAGTTATTTGCACTCATAGCGATTTTTGTAAAAATCGGAACTGTTTTGAGAATATAAGCATATGAGCAACATCCCATCCTGAAATAAAAGTGGACTAGCTCAAATGTAACCAAGATCAGAGGGCCTAGAAAATCCACAGCACATAAGCCATCGTTATGCTGCTTTTGACATCCTGTCTAGACACATCAAAATGCGATTTGCCAACCTCATTTCACCCCTAATGAACAGCCCTAATGAATATTTTAGGAAGAGACAACCGGATAGAGTCTTAAGCGTGTCTGTAGTCACGTCTGTAGCGTGGCACTCTGGTGTTTTCGCTATGTTCCCTGTCGCTACGCAGCAGCTGTGTTCTGTGTGGCGGCCCACCTGCTCATCTCCCTCATCCTTTCCACCACGAACCTGTTCTGAATCCTAAAAAGCCCATCACTATCACAACACATTCAACTTTAATCACTTGGACTGTTCCATCCTCTGGTGTGGCTGTTTGTTTTTGCTGTTGTACAGGCTTCAGCGCGAGTCTTGATGTGTAGGGCGCTGAGAGGATTGTAAACAGGTTTACAGGATCTTGTAGGAACAGATCAATTCTCTACACTCTGTTGATCACAGTATCCAGACCTGTCACTCAGAACGTACTGTAGGAGGGCAGTGTGTTGCGTTGAACTCCTTTACAGCAGGAGAAGTGTCTTTTGTGCAGAGGAAGGAAAACGACGCAGTAATCAGGGGAAAAAATTATGAAACTGTAAAAGAGAGACCAGTGTTTTTCAAACTTTTAGTCATATAGACCTTCACAACTGCATCAATACGGCTCAAGTACCCCTTCAGAAACAGCATTGACATCTTTAAAGTGGCCATTTTACTTAAAATTATTAAAAAAAAGAAAGAAAGAAAGAAAACTATCAATATTGTGTGTAAAGAACAGTTTCTTTTTCATAATTTGCAATCTTTTATGATGGAATTTAAGTATAATCGAAGTGAAGTGATGAAATTTTACCTACAGTGAAATAAAGTGACATTTGTTAATGAAACATATACTGTAAAAAAAGTAATTTACAGTAAAAAAAAAACAAACAGCAGCTGTTACGGTAAAAACAGCAACAGTAAATTTTGTATATTAAACTTGAATTAATGAATGAATGAATGAATGTGAGCTGTCATATTTGAGAAGAGAGAATTGTGGTAATGCCATTTTTCACCATAAATTGTAAGATGAATTCCAAAAATTTAGTATTTAATAGTATTTTAAAATTACATGGAATCTCCCATTAGATCTATTGCAGTTTTTCACCATATAAAGAAACTGTTAACTGTTTTTTAAGCGTAGCCTTTTTACAAGTCTTTTTCTGTTGAAATTATGATAATTTCTATTTTCCGCAACAAATGTCGACACTTATACATGACACAAAGTCCTGTTTTCTGTATAAAGGGTATGTGTTTTGTGGCAAGGCCACAGATGGGCATTTCTACATTATCTTTCCACAGCGTAGGTACATCATTGAAAAGCCTGGTCCCTTCATCGTCGGCTCTCTGAATCATAGTTTCACATTGAGATCTAGGACACCTTCCCTAACAATCAATAACAATAGAGCGCTGCTTCTTCATTCAGGAGGGCCTGTTGTTGGATAGATGACTGAGAGAGGTTTCTCTTTTGTTCGTCACCTTGCCTCGGCACGCTACAGATTTAAGAGATGAGGGCGCTGGTGGCAGCATCCGCTCATTTGTTACGTTTTGTTCATCTCGAGCTGTCAGGCGCCGCACTCAGAGCAGGAGATGCTGCCGTCTCTCACTGGCAGATTGCAATGAGAGGTGCTTCTTCCAAAGTACCAGCCAAAAGTCTGGCAAATGCTTTTTATATATTATTGCAATTTAAAATAACATATTTCTATTTTAATATACTTTAAAATATAATTTATTTCTCTGATCAAAGCTGAATATTCAGCATCATTACTCCAGTCTTCAGTGTCACATGATCCTTCAGAAATCATTCTAATATGCTGATTTATAATCAATGTTGGAAACCGTTGTGCTGCTTCATATTTTTATTTTTTTTGGGAGCTGTGACCTTTATTTTTAGGATTCTCTGATTAATAAAAAGTTAAAAAGAACAGCATTTATTTTAAAAAATAATAATTTTGTGTTATACAATGCTATTCAAAAGTTTGGGGTCAGTACATTTTTTCTTTTTTTTTAAAAATAAATTAATACTTTTATTCAGGAGGGATGTGTTAAATGAATAAAAAGTCATAGTAAAGACTTATATTGTTAGAAAATATTTCTATTTTGAACAAATGCTGCTCTTTTTAACTTTGTATTCATCAAAGAATCAAAGAAAAAAGTATAACAAGTTCCAAAAAACAATATGAAGCAGCACATCAGTTTCAACAATCATAATAAATCAGCATATTAGAATAATTTCTGAAGGATCATGTAACACTGAAGACTGGAGTAATGATGCTGAAACTTCAGAAATAAATTCTATTTTAAAGTATATTAAAATAGGAAACAATATTAGAAATTGCAATAAGATTTCACAATCTTACTGTTTTATCTGTATTTTTGATCAAATAACTACAGCCTTGATGAGCAGAAGTGACTCCCTTAAAAAAACATAAAAAATCTTACTGATCCCAAACTTTTGAGTGGCAGTGTACGTATGTTTCTATACATATATACACACATACATACGAACATAAATAATTAGACATATAATATACATACATTTTTTCTATATGTAAATTCTGTAAATTCAAGACTTGTTCAAACATTTCTTCTAATACTTACAAAGCTATTTCCACAGTAATTTAATACCTATGAGTTTCATTATTATAGTTATGTTTATAGTTATATTGTAGAAACATTTTAATGAGCCTGTTGCTTAGGAGAGTCTCATTATCATGACATAATTACACTACAGGCTGAAGAAACATTTGCATCAAATTCTGTTAATCTAATTCAACCATAAATTAATTCACAACAGACATTACTCAATATGTTAATTATCCTGAATACTATCAACACAATCAGCACAAAATAACATGCTAATGTCTCTAGACTAATCAACTGTAATGCAAGAAAAAATCATCAATACAAACAATATAGGGAACAATTGGGGTTAAAGGCTGGATTTTTTTAATCCCACAGCACGCACGCACACACGCACGCACACACACACCTACACCTAAATAGGTTGCAAAATACTATGAATATTTTCTGATTTGTGATATTACTGTTACAATAATACAAGAATGAATTTGTAATAAACTATAAATTAGTTATTTTTTAAAATGTTGCAGATTTGTGTAGCTAATGTGGATCAACCAATGCGAGTATATATGTGAATAATGTGACAAATAGCTACAAATGCCCTTATATTTGCATTTATTTTCCCTTAAGAGTGCTTTTTATCCAGTTATACCAAACATTTCAAGTCACTATTTCAGCTCAATGTGCACACAACATAAAGCAAAGTTTTATTACTTTTTTTTCCTTTATTTAATAACATAAAAAGAGGGAAGCTTTGAAATGCTGCAAATAGTCATCTTCAAATGAAAGTGGATTTTTAATAGGATAAAACTCAATGGTAAAAATTAAATGGTAATGCATTCCCATAGAACGCCCCTTCCTAGGAAGCGTGCCCAGTGTCCACAATGGAGAGGCTTTAGCCAAAGCACTGGACATTATTACAGATGCAAAGAGCCCAGCCAAAACATGAACCATTACACTGCTGGAGAACAGCAGAGAGTTACAGCCTCCACAACACAAAGGAAAACAAGGTACGTGGAGCCATGTTTAATCTCTATCTTTACTGTCTGGGACTCTCAGAATGTTTAATTCATCACTGAAGAATTCAGGCCACCGGCTCACAAAGCTCTGACTGCACACACACACACACACACACACACACACACACACACACACACACACACACACACACACACACACACACACACACACACACACACAACAGCATGAATACAATCACACATTAAAAACGATGTAAATATACACAACTACTCAAAAGTTTGGGGTTTGTGAGATTTAATGCCTTGTGCCTCGAAAATACAATGGTATATTGCACTTTAAAACAACTTGTTTTAATATCATTTGTTGGCAAAGCTGCATTTTCAGCAGTCATTACTGCATTTTCAGCAGTCATTACATTAGCAGTCATCTTCATGATCCTTCAGAAATCATTAATATGCTTATTTGGTGCTAAAGGAACATTACTAGTTATTATCACAGTTAAAAACAGTTGTGCTGCTTAACATGGAATATTTGATCAATAGAAAGTTCAAAAGAACAGCATTTATTTGAAATGTTTTTTTTTTTGTAATAATATAAAAGTCTTCACTTTCCCTTTTTATCTTATATATATATATATATATATATATATATATATATACATACAGTATATATAAATATAATAGTGCTCAATAATGGTGACAATCAACTAATTTTTAATTTTTAAAGATTAACTCTTAATAGTTAACTAAACAGATAACTAAAAGTGACAATAAATAACAAAGACAGCAAATGGTGAAATAATCTTCCTATAAAAGTATGTGCATCATTTATTTATGATGCAAAGCATATTAGGAGCTGAAAACCCTTGACAAATTGTTCAATATGAAACTCTTTGTTCAAGCAACACTGCCTAGTTGGAATAACGTCTGGGGGAATATTGTTGGTCTACTATGTGTTTTATTTTATAATGTAGATTCAAAATAATTCACATTTTCAGCGTGTGACTCAAAAAGCTCTGCATGCTGAATAAAATGTAATTGCTTTTTGACAGTGCACAAATACAAACAGTCACGCAAATAAAACAGATGGATACCTCCAAGAACACAGAGTTAAGCCAATACACACAAAAACAACACATGATGCTGCATATTTTGACAAATTTCCATGTAATTGGCTTTTTCCTCCTCATTCACATGCTCAATTGATATGTAACAGGTTGGCAGAGCAGCTGCCCAATATGGTCATGAGGAATTTATCACACGTCTCCACCTTACAAACCACCATCTGGGAGTATGATTAAAATGCAAGTTCATGGCGACTTTAAGCCGAATGCTTTCCTTCCAACTCTACTCCTTCAAGACATCCTCATACATCTCCACACTAATGGCCTCCCTCGTCCTTACAGTCATCGGCTGAGGCAGTATTCAAAAACCCTGTATTTAAAGTTCCCTGGGGGCCGAGATCTACAACGAAAAGATGTTCTCTGTCCTTGAGTGAGAGACGTTAGACACAGAAGACAAATCAAACACAGATCTTCACTTCACTTCGTATTGGACACAAACTAAAGCACCTAAAACAGAGCGACTGTGATGTCTGATCAGTTGACTGATTCTGCTTTTAAGGGCCTTTCCAGACTGGCAGCCATTTTGGCTCCATCGCACAGCTCCGAATGAAATTCATGCCGCAGCCTGAGCCATTGTGGCACACGCCACTGCCTTTGGGTAAAGAGAGAGTCAATGTGCTGATTTTAGAATTTTACAGATTTCTGCTTATGGCTATGCAGCACATATGAAAATGAAGTTACTCTGTAAGGCAAAACAGCCTGCAAACATGTACGGTACATGAGATGAAGTAGAGAGGATTTTGACTGATATCAGCAAATACTTTGTGTTTGGCTGTGTAATAATTGAAGCAGGACTAACAATAACATGTAAGCTGCTGCAGGAAATGTTTAAAAATTAAATAGTTTAGTTAGCATTAGCTATTACTGAATCTTGTAATATATAAATGCAAAATAAATAGTTAAATAAATGTAAAGAATAAACTAAACAACATAATTAATAAAAATAAATGTATTAAACATTATAAAATTATAAATATTTATTGGTAATAAACATTTTTTTTTTACATTTTACAGGCAGTAGACATAACCCATCTTGTAATATTTAATACATTAATACATTTAGTTAATTTTAAATGTAATTAATAAAAAACAAATCATGAACTAAATATTAAAGAACATTTGTTCTTTAATATCCCCAAACATTTGTTATTAAGAAAAATACCAACGACAACATTAATAAAAGTAATAAAATAATGTAAAGTCTTCTAACAAAATACATTTAATACATCAGAATAATATCAAAGTTCCAGTATATTGGAAATTGATAAATATATAATTATATCCTCATTATATATTTATGTTTATATGATAAACTATTTGTGACCCTGGACCACAAAACCAGCCATAAGGGTACATTTTTTGAAATTGAGATTTATACATCAGCTGAAAGCTGAATAATAAACTTTCCATTGATGTATGGTTTGTTATGATAGGACAATATTTGGCCGAGATACAACTATTTGAAAATCTGGAATCTGAGGGTGCAAAAAACAAAAAAAAAACAAAAAAAAAAACATCAAAATATTGAGAAAATCACCTTTAAAGTTACCCAAATAAAGTCCTTAGCATTGCACATTACTAATCAAAAATTAAGTTTTGATATATTTACAGTAGGAAATTTACAAAATATCTTCATGGAACTTGATCTTTACTTAATATCCTAATGATTTTTGGCATAAATGTATTGTACAATGTATTGTTGGCTATTGCAACAAATATATCCGTGCGACTTATGACTGGTTTTGTGGTCCAGGGTCACATTTTTCTGTTATGTACACTCTCAGAAAAAAGGCACAAATGCATATACAGGTGCATCTCAATAAATTAGAATGTCGTGGAAAAGTTCATTTATTTCAGTAATTCAACTCAAATTGTGAAACTCGTATATTAAATAAATTCAATGCACACAGACTGAAGTAGTTTAAGTCTTTGGTTCTTTTAATTGTGATGATTTAGGCTCACATTTAACAAAAACCCACCAATTCACAACAAATTAGAATACTTCATAAGACCAATAAAAACATTTTTTTTTTTTTGTGAATTGTTGGCCTTCTGGAAAGTATGTTCATTTACTGTATATGTACTCAATACTTGGTAGGGGCTCCTTTTGCTTTAATTTCTGCCTCAATTCGGCGTGGCATGGAGGTGATCAGTTTGTGGCACTGCTGAGGTGGTATGGAAGCCCAGGTTTCTTTGACAGTGGCCTTCAGCTCATCTGCATTTTTTGGTCTCTTGTTTCTCATTTTCCTCTTGACAATACCCCATAGATTCTCTATGGGGTTCAGGTCTGGTGAGTTTTCTGGCCAGTCAAGCACACCAACACCATGGTCATCTAATCAACTTTTGGTGCTTTTGTCAGTGTGGGCAGGTGCCAAATCCTGCTGGAAAATGAAATCAGCATCTTTAAAAAGCTGGTCAGCAGAAGGAAGCATGAAGTGCTCCAAAATTTCTTGGTAAATGGGTGCAGTGACGTTGGTTTTCAAAAAACACAATGGACCAACACCAGCAGATGACATTGCACCCCAAATCATCACAGACTGTGGAAACTTAACACTGGACTTCATGCAACTTGGGCTATGAGCTTCTCCACCCTTCCTCCAGACTCTAGGACCTTGGTTTCCAAATGAAATACAAAACTTGCTCTCATCTGAAAAGAGGACTTTGGACCACTTGGCAACAGTCCAGTTCTTCTTCTCCTTAGCCCAGGTAAGACGCCTCTGACATTGTCTGTGGTTCAGGAGTGGCTTAACAAGAGGAATATGACAACTGTAGCCAAATTCCTTGACATGTCTGTGTGTGGTGGCTCTTGATGCCTTGACCCCAGCCTCAGTCCATTCCTTGTGAAGTTCACCCAAATTCTTGAATCGATTTTGCTTGACAATCCTCATAAGGCTGCGGTTCTCTCGGTTGGTTGTGCATCTTTTTCTTCCACACTTTTTCCTTCTACTCAACTTTCTGTTAACATGCTTGGATACAGCACTCTGTGAACAGCCAGCTTCTTTGGCAATGAATGTTTGTGGCTTACCCTCCTTGTGAAGGGTGTCAATGATTGTCTTCTGGACAACTGTCAGATCAGCAGTCTTCCCCATGATTGTGTAGCCTAGTGAACCAAACTGAGAGACCATTTTGAAGGCTCAGGAAACCTTTGCAGGTGTTTTGAGTTGATTAGCTGATTGGCATGTCACCATATTCTAATTTGTTGAGATAGTGAATTGGTGGGTTTTTGTTAAATGTGAGCCTAAATCATCACAATTAAAAGAACCAAAGACTTAAACTACTTCAGTCTGTGTGCATTGAATTTATTTAATACACGAGTTTCACATTTTGAGTTGAATTAATGAAATAAATGAACTTTTCCACGACATTCTAATTTATTGAGATGCAACTGTACACATTAGTACCTAAAGAGTACATATTTGTACCTAAATGGTACATATTTGTACTTTTTTTTTTTCTGAAAGTGTTGCGTCCAAAGTAAAATCTAGGTAGAGAAGTACTGGTTCTTTTGAAAGAGGGATAAAAAAGCACACAGGGAAGGTTTGTTCAGTACAAAGCCCGCTCAGAGAGCCGCTAGCTTCGCACTAATTGTCTCGGCTCCTGTACAAATGCACCTGCAAACAGGCCTCGGACCACTAAGCCCTCAAGGGGGGTCCGAGGTACAGAACGAGTGGGATCACTAACCGGATTAGCAAGGATCCCACCTGACTACAGTGACTAAGCATGATGGGGACTTGGCAGGAATTGCTCTGGAAGACCCATTCTGAAGGACTGTGACGCTCCAGAACACTGCAGCTCCTGCCAGGCACTGCTGTCCGAGCTTCTTATCTCTCACTTGGCAAAGCTGACAGCCTCTGGTTGCCTGCCACCTCCACTTTAGGCCGCTGATAAATGCCCTAACGCTGCCCATCCCGACCCACTGAATGTCACTGAACTCTGAGCTCCAAGCTCTCCTCACTTTCTGAAAGCACATTAGGAGAAGGCCAACTTTAATGGGTTATATAGCCCATCCAATTGTTTTTTTCTTTGAAGAGACCCTGAGTTTTGTTTTAAGCTACTAAGGCTTTTGAAGGACACCAAGCGTGTAGAGAATGTGTTTTTTGAGCTAATACTAATATGAATATTTGGTTACTGTATAGGATAGAAAATAGTATGTGCAGTAGAAGATATTTGAGAATGCCTATACTAATACTAATAATATACATGCATACACTCTTAAAATCAATTAATGACATTCATTTGAATTTAATTTAATTGACAGCCAGGATTCAAAATCAAAATACACATTTTTAGAATTAAAATTGAATGAAATTCATTGTATATTCATCTATATTATTTTTAGGAAACACTTTATTTTAAGGTGTCCTTGTTAAACATGCTACATGTACTTACTATTATAATAACAATTATGCAATATGCAATAATGCATAATTACATGCAAGTAACCCAAAGCCAAACCCTAATCCTAACCCTACCCATATAGTAAGTAGATGTAGTTAATTCATATTTCTTAGTACTTGAATGTATAATTACACTGTAACAAGGACACCTTAAAATAAAGTGTAACTTATTACTATTATCAATAATTGCAGAAAATACTGTTCAAATGTTTGGGGTCATTAGTTTTAGTTAGTTAGTTATTTAATATTTAATAAATTTATTTAGCAAGTACACAAACTGCTGATCAGCACTGACAGCAAGTACTTTCTTTGCAAAAGATTGATTTGAACAGTTGAACTTTGCATTCATCAAAGAGTCTAGAAAGAAAAAATAAATAAAGAAAAAAAATAACTGTTTCCACAAAAATATTAATCAGCACAAAGGTTTTCAATAATGATAATAACAACAAAGCATCATGTGACACTGAAGATTTGGGTAATGGCTGCTGAAAATTCAGCCTTGTCATCCCAATAATACATGACATTTTTAAATATATTAAATAGATTATAATAATATTTCACAATAATACAGTTTTTTTTTTTTTATCAAATAAATGTTGCCTTGGTGAGCATTAAAGACTCAAAGTCATTAAAGACTCCAATTAAAGACTTCTTTACATTGAAAATCGTACTTACACCAAACTTTTGAACAGTAATGTATGTGTGAATATAATTTCAGTTTTCAAGTCAAGAGTACAAGTTATGCATGTAGTTACGCATTCAATTAAATCTGCCTAACTGTGTGTACATGCTGAGGGAACCTAGAGTCCATGTATCTCAAGGTCACACCGAAGGCACTTCCTCCTTAGAATGCTGCTTCCGTCCGGGTGCTGTAGATTTCCCAGAAGTGAACATCGGTTAGTGTGCCAACAAAATTGATTGGAACGTGGAATGCATAATTGATGTTCAATTCACTTTAGTCTCCCCCTCCCCCCTTGTTGTTATTTAAGCTTTTGGCAAAGAAATGAAGAAAAGCACAAATTATATGAAAAGCACCTTTGTGTGCCAGTCTATTACAAAAGGAAGGGCTTTTCAATGACACAGGCATGATGGATTAAAATGAAAATAATCTTCATTTCAAGCTCATATCCTGAGATAAAGCAACTACACAATACCTATATTGTTTCTGATCATGTACATTTATTAAAAACATGCCCCAAGGATTTTAAGCAAAGACTTTCAAAAAGACTACTGCATTGTGTTTCTTAAAAGCTTTTTTTATAGACTCCATCCTGACAGCATGAAGAGACTTTCTGCTTTTTCACTGGGTTGATAGTCTGTATCATTTTTCATCATGGTTAGGTAACTTTGTATTTGTAGCCTTTAGATGCCAGGTTGCTTTACATGTTCACAGAATTAAAAGGGCACTGTTAATTATCCTCCTGCTCTTGCCTCTCATCCAAACACAGAGTGAGCTGGAGGGGTCCTCTGCTGGCATTCAAGCACACAGTCTGTGTGTGTGTCACAGCTAGACAGAATCTGCAGCCATTTTCACATTTTCTGCTCTGATTTTGGGGTAAAATCTGTGTAATGGATTTCAATGTGATAAAACGCATTAAACTGAGTGCTGTGATATTCAAGGATTACTAAACAGGCCAAAATTTTGATGTGGAGCTTTAAGGCATTCCAAATTAATTTGTCACTGTAAAATAAAATAAAATAAAATAATAAAATAAAATAAACACAGTTTGGGTTAAGATTTTTTTTTATTTATTTTTTTTATTATTCAGCAAATATGCATTACATGGATTAAAACTGACAGTAAAGTCATTTATAATATTACCAAAGATTTCTATTTCAAATAAATACTGTTCCTTGGAATTTTCCAATTCATCAAATAATACTAAGAAAAGTATTACAGGATATTAAGCAGCACAACTGTTTTCAACATTGACAATAATAAGAAACATCACTGTTTATATTATTATATTATTAATATTACATTATTATAGAATATATATATATATATTAAAATAGATTATATTATTGTAATATTATAATTGTTCCTGTATTTTTGATCAAATAAACAGCCTTGCTGAGCATACAGTGGTGTGAAAAAGTTTTTGGCCCCTTCCTGTTTTTTTTTTTTTATATATTTGTCACACTTGAATGATTCAGATCATCAAACTAATTTTAATATTGCACAAAGATAACCCGAGTAAATAATGCAAGTAATGCAAGTACATACAAAATGCAGTTTTTAAATGATGATTTCATTTATTAAGGGAAAAAAGCTGTCCAAACCTGCCTGGCCCTACGTGAAAAAGTAATTGCCCCCTAAATCAAATAACTGGCTGTGCCACCCTTTGCAGCAACAACTGCAATCAAGCGTTTGCGATAACTGGCAATGAGTCTTCCACATCACTGTGGAGGAATTTTGGCCCACTCTTCTTTGCAGGATTGTTTTAATTCAGCCACATTGGAGGGTTTTCAAGCATGAAAGGACTGTTTAAGGTCATGCCACAGCATCTCAATTGGATTTAAGCCCGGACTTTGACTTGGCCACTCCAAAACCTTAATTTTGTTTTTCTTGAGCCATTCAGAGGTGGACTTGCTGGTGTGTTTGGGATCATTGTCCTGCTGCATAACCCAAGTGCGCTTGAGGTCACAAACTGACGGCCGGACATTCTCCTTCAGGATTTTCTGATAGAATGCAGAATTCATGGTTCCATCAATTATGGCAAACCATCCAGGTCCTGAAGCTGCAAAGCAGCCCCAGACCATCACACTACCACCATCATGTCTGACTGTTGGTATGATGTTCTTTTTATGAAATGCTGTGTTGGTTTTACGTCAGATGTAACGGGACACACACCTTCCAAAAAGTTCAACTTTTGTCTCATAAGTCCACAGAATATTTGCCCAAAATCTTGGGGATAATCAGGATATTTTTTGGCAAATGTGAGACAAGCCTTTGTGTTCTTTTTGGTCAGCAGTGGCTTTTGGCTTGGAACTCTCCCATGGATGCTGTTTTTGGCCAGTCTCTTTCTTATTGTTGAATCATGAACACTTACCTTAATTGAGGCAAGTAAGGCCTGCAGTTCTTTAGATGTTGTTCTGGGTTCTTTTATGACCTCCTAGATGAGTCATCATTGTGCTATTGGAGTAATTTTGGTAGGCCAGCCACTCCTGGCAAGGTTCACCACTGTTACAAGTTTTCTCCATTTGTGGATAATGGCTCTGACTGTGGTTCGCTGGAGTCCCAAAGCCTTAGAAATGGCTTTATAACACTTTCCAGACTGATACATGTCAACTATTTTGTTTCTCATCTGTTCTTGAATTTCTTTAGATCATGTGTTGCTCTTTAAAGGGGACCTATTATGCAAAAATCACTTTTATAAGGTGTCTGAACACAGTTGTGTGGCTGCAGTGTGTGAAAAAAACCAGCCTATAATGTTAAAAATCCACCAACTATTTTTTAAATCATAAACAGTCTCTCCAAAAGAGCTGTTTCAGATTCTCCCTCTGTTCACGTCACTGAGGGAAAAAAGTCCCGCTCATTTGTGACGCTCTCTGCCCTATTAGCATAAAAACAGCCCTGAGTGAGAAGCTGCAGTCCGCCATTACTGGAGACATATACAATGTCAATGCCAAAGAGGTTTTACAAGTGTTGTGTTTTGGTATGCACTAATGAACATCACCATAATCTCCCCCCATCTGAGCCGAGGACACTGTGGTTAAAATTTAATTTTCCATGGAAATATCCCGGAAAGAATCGCTAACATCCCCTAAATGTTTAGGAATCAATACCAACGCTTCGTACGCGAACGTCAGCTCCAGACAACGTAAGTATCACGCGTTTGTTTTCCAAATTGCCTTTCTGAAAGAGCTTCTTGGCACTCTGTAAGGCTAATTGCTAAAGCCACCATTGTCTCTGCCTGTTTTCACTAATGCTGCCTTCAAGTGCTACCAGAATGATCATAAATAGGAATGTGGTAGTTAACCCTCAAAGACCGAGACAGTAAAGATAACAGGCTTGTACTAATAGTGGAATGTTTATTTGCAAAGGCTAGCACTGCTAATGTCGGAGCTTGAGCTCTTGACTTAAATTTGCATTTAAAGCAACAACTCAATATCAGCACGTTTTGGCTCATAACCTAAAAGTGGCCAAGCTATACAAATTTATCTGTGGGGTATTTTGAGCTAAAACTTCACATATATGCTCTGGGGACATCAGAGACTTATTCTACATCTTTTAAAAAGGAGCATAATAGGTCCACTTTAAGCATGTTTTACTTTGTCAGACAGGTTCTATTTAAGTGATTTCTTGATTCAACAGGTCTGGCAGTAATCAGGCCTGGGTTTGGCTAGTGAAATTTAACTCAGCTTTCTAAAATAATGTGGTTAATCACAGTTCTTTCCTGATTTAACAGGAGGGGGCAATTCATTTTTCACGTAGGGCCAGGTAAGTTTGGACAGCTTTTTTCCCTTAATAAATGAAATCATCATTTAAAAACTGCATTTTGTATTTACTTGCATTATCTTTGTGTAATATTAAAATTAGTTTGATGATCTGAATCTTTTAAAGGGGTCCTATTATGCTTTTTCACTTTTTGAATTTTAGTCAGTGTGTAGTGTGTATGTTTGGGCATAAAAAAGATCTACAAAGTTACAAATCTCAAAGTCCACTCCAAAGGGAGATTTATTTTTTATTTTTTAAATCCCTTTTTAAGAACTACAACGAACGGCTCATTTGGACTACAGTGTTGTTTTCCAGGTTTTGTGATATCACAAAGCGGTCCATTAGAATATCATTAAAATAAATCCCGCCTAAATTCAAATGGTTGGGGGTGGGGAGGGGCGAGGTCGTGGTTAGAACGCTTGGTCGAGTGTATCAGACAAGACGACGACGACGACGAAGTGCTGCTGTAGTGTCAAGTTTTCGCAAGTTATTACACATGCACCTGAATAATTATGTACGTAAATATGTATGTTACAATTATGAAAACGTTTTTATAAATTGCTGACAGTACAATACTGGACAATGATGTAAACTGCAGAATTTACACTTCAATTATGAGACTACAGTGTTTCCCATACATTGATTTATTTGTGGCGCCTGCCACATTATCAAAACTGACCACCACAAATAGATTTTCCAAAAGGTTTTGACTTCGTTGAATAAACATGAGCACTGCACGTTTCAAAATTGAAACCCGGTGCGGGTGTTTTTATATCACTGTATTTCTGAAGGAAACCGACTGTCTTCAGAAAATTTTGGATGTCATTTTCATTTCATCTTGCGTTTGTGAGCGGAGCACTGCTTTGTGTACAGCGTTACTGGGGAAACCTTGATCTCTACCACTCAAACAGCGCCTCCTGCTGGCAGAGAATTAATTTGAATATATATGCCGCCACAAATAGAGTGTCTGTGGGAAACACTGGACTATGGTATAAATAAATTCAACTGTATTACAGTTTCAGTGCAATTCATGTTAGAATGTTGGAATTAAAGATCAATAAACATAATACATATTACTGTTGCACTTATCTGTACATAGTTAATGCAGTTTTTTTAAGCGGTTGTTGACATCCTATCTAAAACGTGATTTAGCCCCCCAAAAAACCCCAACAATAACGTTACCACTCTAATATGTCTTACAATATCTGTGCGTGCAAAGGTTCTGCGTAATCCTCTTGTTCAATATTCTCGGGGTCTGAATTAGAGATCTGCACAGGCTTTAAACTGAAGCCCGAGCCCGGCCCGTACCCGAGGTCGTCTGACACGACCCGAGCGGCACAATTAAATTTAAAGCCCGAACCCGACCCGAACCCGAAATCTTTTTTTTTTTTTCACAACGAATAGCCAATTTTTTTTAAAAAAGAAAGAAAGATGCTGTATTTCACGATTGCATGCAATGATCAGTAAACAAATACATGTAAAGAAACAGATTCATCAAGGCTCTGCCAGTTCACAAGGCAAAAGAAAAAACACTTAGGCTACCAGTTATGAAAGTTTATGAACATCAGGTGCAGCGGTTACATAAATTCTGCCGAGTTTTTGAATGGTTGTAGCCTATATGACAAGACGATAATTCTTCCACCGTCCAAATTATGGTCATTTTCGTCAGTTAAGGCTTGTTAGCATTCGGCGTACTTTAAATCAGACACGGAGATGTAGTGCGGTAAGATCGCATTTATTTGAATTAATTAATCATTTATTTGAATTAGCGAGAGACAGAGAGAGAGGGATGAAAGTTGCGTGTGTGAACCTGCGTCTGCGCGTCTCTCTCTACAAGCAATGAGGCTTACTTCAAAAACTGTGATTTTACCCCCTCATTGCAGAGAAATATAACGTTGCGAGTCAGTAGGCTATCGAAGCTATTTTACTAATAAAAGTGTCTGTGCTGTGTGTTCGCTGCGCGATCGCTCTGATATCTGTGTGCAATAATTTGTGTGTGCGTCTATGAAAGCAGCGAAGCTGCATATAGTTTTAGTTTAGCTACAAACCCGAGCCCGACCCGAGCCCGAAGCTATCCATTAAACATTAACCCGAACCTGACCCGAAACCCGAAAGTATCTCGGGACCCGTCGGGCTCGGGTCGGGTAGCAGACCGCTAGTCTGAATCCAGCCCAAATTGATTTGGCAATATTGACGCCATACTTAACTATACCGGAGCAGACGGAACTTGCTGTTTTGGCAAGGGGCGGGGCAGTAGTGAAACACAATCTAAGCTGTTCGCCAATCACAACGCACTGGGACAGCTAACCAATCACAACACATTTCGTTTTTCGGAAGGCGGGCCTTCATCAAACCCGGAACTAATCGAGCCGTTTGTGCCAGGCTGGGGAGAAAGGTATTGTAATAATGTAAATTATGTGAAAAATAATGCGTTTTTCGAACCACCAAGCATGAGAGCATGTTCTAGTACACCCCCAAAACAAAATCAAGACTTTGTAAAAGAGCATAATAGGACCCCTTTAAGTGACAAATACGCAAAAAATAAAATAAAAAAACAGGAAGGGGGCAAAAACCTTTTCACGGCACTCTAAGATATTTCTTTGAAAGATACTTCTAAAAAAATCCCATCAAAATTTGTGCCTAAAGCGCAATTTTGTAACCCAGACTTTTGACTTCCATTAATTATTTTTTCTATGAATCACTAAAGTACATACAGCGAGATGTATGAGAATGCTAACAGTTAACTTTCCATTACATCTTTCCACTTCTCAATAGCGTCTTTTGCTACAAGCTAAACAACCAGGTCACATCTTGAAGTCTGTGTTTTTGTAATATTCTCTGCACACTCATCTGTCAAGCTACTGTATGATATTCAACAAACAACATCATCTTGGTACAAACACGTTAAGGCAAACTAGCCTTCACCTAACAAACACAATCTTCCATTGCTCAAATAACCTGCGCTTCAGATAAATAAACTGCGAGTTATCGCACACGCTCTACAACACGGCCCGGAAAATGAAAAGGAAGTGTCTGCGGCATTGAATTATCTATGATTACAATGCACTGGACTCCCATAGTGCAGTAAACAGTAAGTGAGGTTGCCTTGCCCTTTGAAACATGGTCAATACACTGCCTTCCTGTGAGTGATGGAGAGGGACAAAAGTGATCTAATCCAATCATCTCCAATAAAAGTAGAGGATAAATTGTGATGGGAGGTAATGAGCAGTTGTCTGGAGTTAATCCCACTGTCTCCCCGGTGAGAAATGGATCATTCCTCTTCTGTCCCAAGCAGAACTGATACATTTCAGGCCTTGATTTGAATGGCTGTTTGAGAGATCTATTTCTGGACAGGAGTCATTTGTTAGGCAACATTTTTTTTTTACTTTAAGCTCTGATATGTAGCACTTCTAAAATTGTACTTTGGCAGATACAGCAGATAAAACTTTAAGGGAAAGGATATGATGCTACAACACGTTTATGGCAGCCGAGCTGTCGCATTCTGGCTTCAATCATGTCTGCTCTCACAACAACGCTGGATCTAATCACTCTCGTCGCATTCTGACTTGCACAGCGGGTTCAGGCTGAAGTGATGACTTTCTGAAACGCTGACAAGCCGGACAAGCTCACAGACCAAGAGCTGCTGGAGATATCTGTACTCCAGCCGCATTGAAGCTGTCAGAGCAGCATCATAAGCCACGCAGCAGACTGTGGCCCTCTTAAAGAGCCGGGTGACGGATCCAGAGGTGGAATGATGATGCAGCTATCAGTGGAAGCTCAGGGAAACTTAAATCAGAGGGAAATGAATTGAGAGGGGAGAAGTAGACTGGTAAAGCAAGCAGCACATACCTTAATGCCTGCAATGGCTCAACACTTCAAAGAGATGAGCAATTGTAAGCCATCAGATATAAAGCAGTGGGGCTCAAAAGTCTTTGAGTAAAAACCTGGAATTCAAAATCTAATTTAAATCAGGAAATACGAAATGTTTTATTATTCTAAAATAATTAAAACAAATAAATGTTATGAACTAAAATAAATGAAAACTATGCACAATTCTGAATGGTAAGAAATGTGTTAAATTTTCCAATTGATCTTTTCACTGAAATTGTTATAATAAAATGTTATAATAAAAAATGTATTATTATTATTATTATTTTCACAATAATAATCTATAATTCAAAATCTAATTTAAACCAGGAAATAAACAAAACATTTAAGATTAAAAACAAATGTTATGACCCAAAATGAATGAAAACGATGTAAGATTCTGAATGCTAAGAAATGTGTTAATTGTCCAATTCAATTTGTAACTCAACTGGTTTAATATTACTACTACTGCTACTACTACTACTACTAATAATAATAAAACAAAAAACAAAACAAAACAAAATTTGAAATTCTGAAATTCCAACTATTTAAAGATCTAAAAAAGCAAACCTTATGTAAATGAGCAATAACTATATGTTAATATGTCAGAAATATATCAATTATTCAATTGAAAATTTCACTCAAATTATGTTTATAATAATATCACACTTGACAATTTATTAAAATAAATATTCACATATGAAAATATATATTTTTCTTTGCTGTTACTTGCAACGATTAAAATGGAGAATAAAACCCTTCATATTAATGCTAAAACAGCAAATGCCTTCTTTTCTAGTTAGCAAAGACCATTTGGAACATCATTAATTGACAATTAGCAGCAAATAATTAGATGAAATGGGACAGTAACTGTCTGTGTAATTTCCTAATTAAAGTTTGCACTAGCAAGAATAAAAATGAAGCATTTTACCTCATATAAGATACAGTACATGCTTTGAACCACCTCTTTTTGTTTTTCTAAATCACCTTTGCAGCAGAAAACAGGTGCAAAATAGCCAATAAATTATCATATTAATATATCTACATTAACATTTCAATTTCCAGCACAGCTGCCCTTAACCTGCTTGAACTCTGCGCTCCGGGTAACATCAGGGGCACTTTCAGGGCGACCTGCCCAAAATGCAGAGATACTCTGAGCAGAAGACACTTCAGTAAATAAGCTGCTCAAGCAGAGAACACTAAGACTGCAGCAGGGAGAATGAAGCTCATCCTTTATTAAAGACATCAACTACGCGTCGCTGGAACACACTGAACTACCTGTGGTGCTTTATTTTAATTTTTTCAGGAGTTTCCAACGTCTCCTGGCTTTGACTAATCCAATAAGAGGTAATCATTGAAAGGCGGTGACCCAGAAGTGCACGCGAGAGATGTCAGGACACTCTGTAAACGACAGGTTAGATCTGCGATGAGGTGAGGGGTGGCGTCGCCTAATCCGAATTCACAAAAAAGGTCAGGCGCGCACAAGTTTGCAAAACAAATTAATTATACACAAGACAGATTAATGCGCAGCAAAACTAATGCCAGATATGATTAAGTGATGAGGCAGGTTTATCTGTTGATCTAGTCTCGGATGAATGAGCAGTGCAAACACGGGGCAGTAAAGCTTGTAGCGTTCACATCTACATGTATCAGCAGCTCCCTCAGATGTCCGCTGTGCTTTGTTTATCCAGCATTCAGCATTGGAGAAGGACCGGCTCATCTACATAACATGCATATTCAAATCAGGCTCTCTGGCTCGCTTTAAAAATCCTCTTTGACGTCCCCTCGCTTACCGCTAAGAGACTGTCTTGAATAAATCACTGTAAACAATGTGTTAACACACCGCCGCTGCATGCCTGAAGCCATTACGTAGCCCCTCGACCGCTTGCTTCGATTCATAGGAAATCTTACGAGCACTTAACGGAGCTGCAAGTGTTGCCAACTTCCGCAGAGGAGAGTAAGGGACACTCTTGCTCTTGTCTTTTTTTAGGATGATATGGGACACTCTGCATTTCTTTACGCGACACGTGAGTTTTAGATAAACTCTTGATGGCTGATAACCAATGAGCATAGAACACTAAAACAAAATTCTAGAAAGGCCTGCAGCAAAGATAGTCACTGCATAACTGAGTTAAGTGCTAAATGTATTTGAGATGCTTGATTTTGGTTTACTGACATATACAACTTCATTACATCTGTTGAGAAAAAAAAAAGTTTCATAATAAAGTGTCACATGCTATTACACGCACATCCGTTACATTAGCTGTTAACTAGATAAATTATATGTAACTCCAGGGAAAAATTATTGTACATATCTATTTTTAAGATGAAAAGAACTAAACTTAAATGTGCTTTGTATTTTAAACATAGAACAAAGCCAGTGAAGAATGTACACCAATGATATGCATAAAAAAATAATGGAATTACATTTGCATTTAATCTCAATCGACTTTATTTCATTTTATTTTTAAATTGGCACTTTATATCCCGCAATGGTGCCTTCATATCTCAGTAACATTTTATATCTGACAATGTGACTCAGTGTTACTGTCAACTAAAACTAAAACTATTCAAAATAGTTTTTGGTAATTGAAATAGGGCTGAAACAAAATATAAATATTTAATTAAAATGTTAGAAATAAATTTTTGCTTTGCCAACTAACATAAATAAGTTTAAATTGTACTAATAAAAAAAACAGGTAAAATTAAAATAAAAAATTATGAAAGGTATATAGAAAAAAAAGAAAAGCACACATTAATTCCTAAAACTCAATTCTAAAATAAAAACAAAAATTTTATCATTTTAAATTTATAACTTAAATTTACCTTTTGTATTTTGTACTCTGAGGTTTCTTCAAGAAAGTGACGGAGAGTTTACAGCTTGTCTAATTTAAAAAAAAAAAAAGTAAAAAAAAATTGTGTAGCTGTTTGGGTGTAAGATGATAAAATACAGGACAAACTGTGCTTCATGTGGATTTAAATATATACTGTCCCCTTATATATGTGATGATTCAGTATCATATGGTGCAGTAGGCACCCCACAGCAAAATTTGAGCACTCCATGCAGCCCTATATGTGTCACGGTCACGGTCACGGTCACAATACTTTTAATGATCAATTCAGGGAACAAGGAGAACAGGGTAAGACAAACACCGAATGACATAAAACAGCCAACAGGAAACAAGGGGCAGAACACACTATAAATAGACAGAACTAATGAGGGGAAAACGAGACACACCTGGAACATAAACAACACACGGATGGGACTAAATGAACTGAATGGGGACAGGGAAACCCAAATATGGTCACAAGAGGGAGGGAAACACAAGACATGGGGAACACATGTCTGACATTACTCCCCCCTCCCGAACGGTGCGTCCCGCACCGTACACCATCCAACGGGGAGGGGGGGTGGGCGCTCTGGAGGCCTCAAGGGACACGGAGACAGGACAGGACAGGACAGGAGGCCTCCAGGGCGGCGCCCGTTCCGGGACCCACGGCGGAGCAGGGAGCTCGGGCGGCCATGGCGGATCCAGGGACTCGGGAGGCAATGGCGGATCCGGGAGCTTGGGCGGCCATGGCGGATCCGGGGACTCGGGAGACCATGGCGGGACCGCCTCCGAGGCCGCGGCCCCAGCCCCCACCCCGGCCTCCTTGGCTGGAGCCCTACTACCCCCCCCAAAAAATTTCCTTGGGGAAAATAGGGGCTCAATCGGGTACTTGGGGGCGCTCGGGAGGCTTGGGCTCTTCGGGGCGCTCGGGAAGCGCGGGCACAGCTAAGCGCATTTGAGGGGCTGGCACTGGAGGGCGCTCTGGAGGCGCAGGCACAGCCAAACGCATGCGAGGGGCTGGCACTGGAGGGCGCTGTCGAGGAGCGGGCTCTGGAGGGCGCTGTCGGGGAGTGGGCTCTGGAGGGCGCTGTCGAGGAGCGGGCTCTGGAGGGCACTGTCGAGAAGCGGGCTCTGGCCTGGAAGAAGCCACGACCGGCAGGCTTGCCACAGGAACCGCAGGCGGGCTTGCCATACTCACTGCAGGCGGGCTTGCCATACTCACTGCAGGTGGGCCTGCTTTGGCCGCGAATGGTGGCGTGCTTGCGTGGGCCGCAAACGGCGGGAGTGAATGAGCCGGGACTTGCAGACTTGCGTTGGCCGTGAACGGCGGCGGGCTCGGGAGAGCCGCGGACGACGGCAGGCTGGTTCTGGCTCAGGGCAGAACACTCTCCAGACACCGGAGGATCCCTTCCCTCCATTTTAGTCCTGTGGTGTCTGGGAGGTCCACGGGACGATGGGAATTGGCCCCGTGCCAGAACAGTGAGAGAATGGTGGTGTCATCGAGTGCCGTCGCCGCGGCGAGCCTGCAGAATTCCCAGGAGTATTCTGCGAGCGGGAGATCAAGGCGGGAAAGGGCGATGGGCCCCAAATATGGTCACAAGAGGGAGGGAAACACAAGACATGGGGAACACAGGTCTGACAATATGACACTGACTGATATTAAAACCATACTTTCCAAGTGAGATGTAATTAAAAACTTGGCTTGAGTTCAATTTATAATGTTAAAGCGAAGAGGAAGGGCATTTCGGGCGATCAATACACATGTTAATTTCCTCTAAGAGCTACACGCCGCACAAGCGTGCATTGGATTTTTCCCTTTTAACAAATGTAGCGCAGCATATGAAGAAGAAAACAAAAAAAACTTGGTAATAATTACCCATTTTTTACCCTTCATCACCAGGGTAGACAAGGCTGGAGGGAGTGAATCAATAGCCCAATTTGAGCCCAATCAATAAGCAGCAGAGGTGAAATATTATGATGATATAAACATTAGATGCTTCCATTATGACTAACGATTACATCCATAAGGTACAGCTGGAAACATCACACGATGCACAGGCAAGGCAACAACACGAAATGAGTAAACGCTTGCCGTTAAAACATGCAAGATTACATCTAAATCACAGACTCGTTGGATTACACACAGTTACAAAGGTGAGATCACGGATGGGGGCGATGGCTCATTTAAGATGTCCATGGGATTAGGCAAAGGTTTGACAGGAAGCTGCTACCGTTTGCACCACAAGACGGATGAGCATGGGAATAAACACCGGAGGGCAAGGCATTTGGACTCACCATATTGTTGGCGGCTCGGACCCCTCCACCTCCAAGTAATCGTACTTTTCCTCCGTCTGGAAGTCTGTAAAAATGATGGAGATGGTGTCTCCGGGATCAGCAAGTATGGTCCACGTACAGTCCGCACTATTGTAATATTCACTCGGGAAATTGGGACTCGTAATGATGCCACTTGAACCCCTCAGAGTATCACCACATGTGTCCTCAGCTGTCAACCAAACACGAAAAGACTTGTGTTAGGAATCGGCCTTTAATTTCTAGACATACTTATACAGTAGAAAATGACAGCTGAACCTTTTGGACTAAATCGAGGCCACTTTTCCCATTTGCAAACCAATTGTTGAATGGATTCTGCGCCAATTCACAGCCCATTGTTGGGAGTTAAAAATAGCTTTATGGGGATTTTGTTCGATATTAAGCGTATGAGAGAGAAACCGTGGCTATCTGGTGGTGCCGTTCATTAATTCGACACACACTAGTTTACAACAGGCTGTCCCATGATTCCTTTTATCATGTTTTAGTGAGGCAGTGGCTCTTCCGGCTGCTTTTGAAGCTTTGGCCCTCTCTCGTTTAAGTTTTGTAAATGGTTTCCATCACAACATGGTTTTCAGAAAAACAAGGTCCCAGCTGCATTTCCAAATAGACTCAGAGCTCATCTCTGGTCCCTTCTGCTAGTAGGTGTCCAATTAAATTTGAGTGCGATCTTTTTGAATTTACCAATTGCAAATTGTAATTTTGTCTTTGGAAATCGAGTAGCAAATAGAACTATGTACAGATAAAGACACATGGACTAGTCTGTGCAAACATGATAAATTATATAGAAATAATTTATACAAACAAGCATCCACTCATATGTACGTACAGTCATGGCACAAAGCCATGTGAACGTACATATAGTGCGTACATAAATATGTAGAAAGCGATGCTCCGGTTTGGAGAATCACTTTTACCTTGGATCAACACATAGTAAAGGTGCAAAAATTCTTGGCAACGAGAAGAGTTACATTGAAACAATTATGAGAGACGCATTGACATGTCCGGGACGGAAGCCATGTCGATGCGTGCACACGCATACATTTGCATACATTAAATGTTGAGAACGTACATACACGACATGCATTCACAGGCAGAAATGCACAAGAGCACATGCACTCAGAAATACTAGTGGAAACCTTGATATCTCTTACACTTCTAACGGTTATCTTTCCTAAAGCTAATGTTTATCAATTAACTACCTTTGAAACCAGGCTCTCTGAAATACTCTATTAGGACAATCACAAAATTCAGCAGTAAGATATTTTATTAATATTCGCTGTCATCTGTGGATTTCATTGAATTTCATTCAATTGCTTTGAGTCTTAATTATCACTTGTAGTGAAAACGATCTTGGTAAACTTCTGAATTTCTTAAGTGAAACAGTGAAGGAGGTATTTAGGAGAATGTTCAAGCTGCTTTTTGTTTATAGAATAAAATTGGATGAGGACTAGGGATGATCATTCACTTCCATTGTATGCAAACGAGCAGTCTGGACATTTTTCTAATTATGTCTTGTCTTCTGTCTTGTGTTTGAAGCAAGAAAGTAAGTCATACAGGTTTGGAATGACAGTAAACAGTAAAAGAAGTGAGATAAATAAGCTCTCATTGAACATTAACACCATAAGAAACTAAATAATGAACTTATAAAACAAAAGAAAAGGTATGATATGGTTCGAAGTATGAACAATGGTGTGAGAAAAACATAAGAAGGAGTATGAGATACATGTTTTGGGTTTCAAATACAAGCTTGTCCTAAAACATTTCCACACTCTGATGGCTGGGAAAAAGTCATGAGACATAAAACCAGAACTACAGTAATATCAATGCTAATGTCAGTAAAAAGCACACACACACACGCACAACTATTAATGTCACTGAGCATGTGATTGACAGCCTCATAAAAATTCCATTACATAAAAGGAACTCAGGAGACAAAACGGACAAAGGTGTGAGAGAGTGTATTTCTCTCTTTTGTTTACACTGAATGTGGCTGCATCTCACTTAGATATGTAACAAGAATATGAATAAGGTCTTTTTTTATTGAACAGCTCATAGACATTTTGTAAAATGCATGCAAAGGAAGTGCCTGTGGGCATGTTTAAAATTATCCTCACTAAAGTCAATGTTGAGGTGGCCTTTTGGTGTGTTGCAGAATATGTAAACACTTATACACCAACAAAAAAACTTACAATTCAGAAAAATCGACTTAACTGATAAAAGGGAAAAGTGATGGTGTGTGTTTCAATAAATACTAAAGCAGCTTGGCTTTGACATTTGCATTGTAATGTGGAGCGACGGACTGCGGGTTATGATAGATTCCCTCAGGGAAATATTTGTGACAGTCATTTGTAAATCAATTCTGCATTTTTATGCATCTCTCAGTGTCAAATGTGGATGAGCTAGCACTGCATTTCATACAAACTGGAATAATAATGCAAGAACATATAGGGTCAAAAAGAAGAATAAAACATTTTCATTCTACAGTTGTTGATGGGCTAACAGCCAACATGACTTCCAATCCATATTGTGCTTTTAAAGGCACCTTGAATATAGTTATATATATGTCAAAATATGGGGTCAAGAGTACAGTTGTGATCTATGCATAGCTGGTTCTGTACTACCAATATAAATAAAAATAACTCTCTCATTTGTCTTCTGTTCTGCCATAGCTATAGTTGATACGTTTAGGAGTGCTCAAGTACCAAGAGTATTGTATTTAAGACTATTTCATTAATCATAAATTACACAGTTATGTAATGTATTTATTTATGTTTTTTTTTTTCCTGAAAAACCCAGCATACCTGAATTTATTTATAAGTAAGTAAGCAAGTAAGTCAATAAATAAATAAATAAATAAATGTTGTGCTAACCTTTAAAGATCTTAAAAATTCTTGCTGGAATGCTTGAAATGCTGAAAAGTCTGATGTGACAAAATTACATAAAAGCAAATAATAATTTAATATTATTACGTATTTGTAAAAAAAAAAAAAAAAAAGAACAATTCTACCTATTTAAACTTAAAACTTAACAAAACTTAAGTTCAGTTGCTGCCTTAAATGTTTAAGTACTGTATAATCAACTTGCAAGTTCAAGTCATTTCAACTTAAATTACCTTAAACCAACTAAAAAAAACAGATAGAATTTCATATAACTTATATAAAATAGCTCAACTTCTTTTAATGAGTTCAGTTAATGTAAAAGCATAAGTTGTCATGACTTACTGTTCATATAATTATTTACAGTGCAAATATAAATATAAAATGAAGAATATTAAATAAATAACACATTTTTAAAAAATCTCAGATACCTAAATTAATTATTCAACACCCAAACAACAACAAATATTGTGCTGGCCTTTAAATAAAAAAAGGGCCAAAGTTTCATTTTAAAATCTTTAAAAAAAAAATCATGCTGAAAATTCCTATGTGAATAAGATGTGAAATGATTGTTGTTTTTTTCAGCTATGCTAAAAATTCAGTTGCTGACTTCCCTGTGCATCTTTTCTGCTCAGCCCATCAGCTAGACTCCAGACACGGCTCTGGGACAGGACTATGGATTGAAATGCAGGACTGGTGTAAAGGCTGATGCTATGATGGCAGACACAGACACAAACATGTTAGCAAATGATCGTTCAGGGGCCCGTGGGATGAGATGTGGTGTCAGGAACCTGACACTCTCCTGTCCATCAGCTAAAAGCCAGCCTGACTAGACTATATATGTACACACTGCAATGGGCAATTATGATATACAGTGGGTTCTAAAAGTCTGAGAACACTGAAAATCTGGGATGTTTTTTTTTTTTTTTTTTTGTATATTATCTAAAAAAATAAAATCTAAGTTTCATATTTAAAGAAAAACAATCAAACAGAGAAAATCTGACTTTTAAAATAAAGAATAAAATTGTCTGATTTTCCGCTATTTCTAGGTCACTAATAAAAAAAATAAAAATAAATGCATGACGCATTTGATTTTTCCTTTTTTTTTGTTTTTTTGCCTTCGACTTTGGATTGAAAAAGCCATTCTTTGTTGCAATGTGTCCATCACCTGGCCAGATCCATTAAATCACATTCTGTCATAAAGCCCATTTCTTTCATTTTCTGTTTCCATGCAATGGCCTATCTACCCACATATTGTGTTCCTGGGGGTTTGGGGGGAGGCACCTGTCAGCGACTGGAGGTGGAATCTGAGCTTGATGGAGTCTCTGTATAATCCATGTGATGTGACAGTTGAGAGGGGTGGAATATGGTGATTGAACTGCACTGAGCTACACTGGGGGGGCTTTGGTCTAATCCAGTCATTGAAGAGCAGGAGAAATGAACATGTTCTGACTGCAGAACGCTCAGCTGAAGAGTGCATTTGTATGTGTATTATTCATGCATGTTCAATGTCAAATGCAAATAAATTCAAATGGACACATACTGTATTCATAGGTATGGGTATATTGTATGAGGCTAATTCTGGTTTTATTGCACAAAAAAGGGCAAATGAATAATATGCAACATATAAAGTGGACAGGATTACAAATGACATTCACTAGTCCAGTCTGGAACAGGCAGAAAGTAGAAGTAAAGAAAGTTTGAACATACTTAGCCCTTTTTAATTATTACAATTTTGTCATTTTGTTGTTGTTTTTTAATAATAATAATATCCCAAATAATCTACTAAATAATACAATGGAAGTATTTGGAATGAATGAATGAACGAACAAACAAATAAATAAAAGTTTGTAAAAAATACAGTGTAGCACTTACGTGTCTCCACAAAATAAATACTATATATAACTTGACCTAAATTTGGAGGATCATTTATATCATCATTAGATGATCGTCATGTAACTTGATTGGACTATTTTATTTATTTGTTTGTTTGTCTGTTATTGTTTTTATTATTAATAATATAATATAATATAATATAAATAATTAAAAATATAAATAATATGAGCAAACAAACAATATAAAGTAAATAAACAATGTGTACAATGTGTTTATTTGATTAAAAACATTTATATATGTCTAAATGTATAAACAATTTAAAACAATTTAAAACAACATTATGGATCATCATAATTTACATTTTATGTTATTCTACATGTCTGATTACTATTTAAAATATTTTAAATGCTCTATACTGAAAAACTAGCCAGTGTGACCACCGAGTCAAAACCACTGTTCCTGACAAACAGTCGCATCTGGTCACTCAGTTCTGAAATCACATCTGTGCTGCATTAGGAGCTTCTCGCCCTGAAATCAATCAGTTATACAGCATCCTTACTGACATCTCTGCAGTCCTCCAGAGCCTTCTGTGGTGATAGTGTCATATTTTGTTTTCACAAATATTCATATTTGCGTTGACACTTTTTCCTGAGGGTGAGTGACATGATAAACGAGCTGCCGCTGTAAATGTAGTAAGTATGTTTGTGGGAGGGCAAAAGAAATGAAGCCAATGCACTGAAAGATTTCTTGAAGCTCTGAAGACAAATGAGAAAACGCTCAGCCTGGTGTGGATTCAGGTGAGTTCTCGTCTGCGGGAAGGCGCAGGTCCCTTCGTACGGTCTCTGAGGAGATTTTTGAAATGTCAGTCCTCCTGACAACCTCAACAAATGTGGGCATACAAACATATTTCATGCTTTGGAGCACCCAGGAGGCACAAACCCATTTCAACTTTTTGATCTCAACTGCTGTGAGGAGACTTTGAAATGACCGATGTAATAATAAATGGTACCTTTGTAGCGCTTTGGGAATATAAAAGCATCTGAATTTGAATCCATGTACCTAATAACATACTTTTTTTTTTTTCTAAATTTGGATGTTTCTTCAACTACACACTTTTTGGCCTTGTAGAATTTTAGAAAATAAACTCCTAAAACTCTTTTCAAACTCTCATTAGTGTGTTTCATCTACTAACAATTTTCAAAAATCTATAGGGGTGTTTCTTTAATTTCATGCAATTTTATGTTCCAAGGATTGATTATTATTAAAATTAGCAGATTAAAAAATGATTTTTTTTTTTGGTTATATAAAGGTCACCTTATTTATGAACTATATAAATAAGTAAGTGTATTTACTTGTCTCATTAGTGTTTAGGCAGTTGTCGTTGCTAGGAAACACTTGTTTTGTTTACTGTGTGGAGACGTGCTGATATGGCGTTTGGTCTCGTTCTGTATTGCGTATCTTGGGGGGGGGGGGGGGTTATGGGGGCTAGGGTTGGCCACCCCATTCACAACTGCTGCCTCTGTCTCTTTTTTCTTGAAAAGGATTGCGTTTATTTAGATGCAGAACGTCTTTATGACCACATCAAGCGGGAGACGTTTCAGACGTGCGCATAACGTCGCCTCCGCGCCAGGCGCGAGTCAAATGATCGCGTAAAAGATACTGTGCTCGTAGCGCGCTCTTCAAATAAACGCACAAAGGTGCCGGCGCGCGCTGTAGCCTGTATCATTTCATATCAAACAGCGAAATAAACTATGTTCATGCAATGTCCTAGTTATGCCGTCAGTTAAGGCACGAAGTTACCAAAAAGGCGATTAAAGCTGCCTTAAAACTGTGTGCATGCATGCAATATGATATATATGCGTCACATTTAAGAACATGTCTCTGAAATGGTTTTAAAAACGTTCCTGAGGCCCCCAGCACTGTCTCCCTCATCTAACACACCAGACGCGACTTGCGCGAATAAATCGCGCTATTCGCGCGTAGTTGGAGGCTTGAACATTTTGAATTTACTCGCTTCATTCGCGCGTGAAATTCGCGTCATTCGCGAGTGAAATTCACTTCACAACAGACCGAATTCGCGTCATGGGAGGGGCCCCCAATCACATTTTTTAGATGAAATATGAGACATGATATATGAATATATCATTATATATATATACTGTATATGTTATAGGACAGCCTTTCCTGGTTGAATCTATTCTACTCTATTCTGTATATGACACTCACAAGCAACAATGAAGATGGCCATCTAGAATGTCCATTCAAATCACAATCAGCCTTAAAGAGAGAAGTTACTGAGGGCATTGATGCAACTGCAGTGGCTAAATCATCTGCTCTCGAGCTGTTTGATTCATCACTGCTCTGCTTGGGGGATGTGGACTCTGCTCCTACCAACAAGCCATGTCAAAACAAAGCCTAAGATATCAAGAAACCATGAAGTGTTATGATATCAGAGCCCACAGACTTGTGGGCACAAGCACATATATGGCTGTTTCTTCAACTGCTAACATATTTGAACTTTTTTCTTTATGCTACATGAAAGACACATTTTTACCTTAGAAACTTTTACCATATCTTTATCAAATATAACACAAAGAAAGAAAGAAAGAAAGACAGAAAGAAAGAAACCATGAAAATGTATTAATATCCAGTGCTGGGTAGATTACTTAACTGTATTCTGTTACTGATTACAAAATCAGTAATGCAATTTAGATTACTCGTTTCAAGTAATGTACTCTGGCTACTTTTGGATTACTTTTAGATCACTTATGACCTAAATTTTTACTTTTGAAATATTTTGTTCAGAATCAGAAAAATGTGAACAAGCAAATGTGTTGTTAAATGATTGAAATATTATTGTTAAATCTCAGGGGGACTTCGAATAAATACTTTAGGTCAAAGGGTTTGACTAACAAAAAAGTTTGGGAATCCCTGCATCATAATATCAAATAATGTAATCATGCAATCCATAAAAAAATTAACTGTAATCTGATAATGAGCATTTTAAAATGTAAAATAATCTAATTACAAGTACTAAATGTTTGGAATCTGATTACGTAATCCAAATTACATGTAATCAGTTACTACCCAGCACTGGTAATACCAATTTTTACACATTTTCTCCCTTAGTTTAGCCTCATTTTCATCAAACCAACAATTTTGTCATTAATAAAGTGTTTCTAAAACTGCACAAAATTAATGTATTAAATATTTTACATTGTTAGTGACAAAGTAAATAAACTAGTGAGAGTTCACACAAATCCACAGGATCAACAACAATGCCCATAGTTAAATCAATAACCACGTACACAAGTTTACTCAACTAAATGGGTACATTCTACAGACTTCTACTGTTTTATATAGAACTAGTTCTATAGTAAATACTATAACATAACCCACACCCCAATTCCTACCAGAAAACTTTGGTACAATATATGCTAGTGTATTTTTCTCTCTCAGCTTTGCTTCTCTCATAGTGTATATTGTACTTTTTTGTAACTGTATTCTATAACACTGATTATGTACTCATGCTCGTTACAAATGCAGCCCAAGTCTATTCTTTAGCCTGAATTTAAAGCAGCCTTCTGGGTTTTGTAAGCCAACAACTGGGGTCAAAACGTACAGTTTGTCTCTGGATATATGGGAAAACCAAATTAGCAAAATATATTCTGGAGAGCAGCTTCTGCTCCGCCGTGTCAGAGGAAATAGCTGACTCATCATCGTAGAATAATTCCTAAATAGAGAAATGACTTAGCTCAGCAGAGCAGCTGTGGGTTTCGGGCCAGTCTCCGGATGGCTTGCTGGCTTTACAAAAGATCATTGACACTTCAATCACACCATTGAGAAGGTGCTGAAATGGCCTTGTGCTAATCATCAGCGCACGCTCATGTAAAACTGTAATCGTATGATCAATTTAAGCATAATCCTCATGCGCTCTGCAAATAGTGGTGCTTCAGAGTACTTGCAAGGGCAAGGAAGAGGATGTCACTCGCCATCTCTGCTCCTCACACCCACACAGACATGTCATTGGGCCCTGCAGGGAGCTCCGTTCTCAGCCTTGTATTAATTCACTGCACTTAATGTGCGACTGAGCTAAGCTTTCAGAGCAATTAGAGCTTGCAGTGTTGTGCAAATTTACTCTCAGGAAGGAAGGACTGTGGGAAGAGACCTTTTAGCGCAAAGGTGTCCTACACACATCAGGACAGTATAGCTGATAACTCATCGGTACCCTCCCAATTCTAGAATTTTTGTAAAGCACAAATTAAACTCCTGACAAGAAATTTCATGCTTGAGCTGCATCTGTCTGCGCAAAGGGTAAATTTAAGGAATACCTCACCTGAAAAGAAAATTACATTTTCATTTACTCATGTTGTTGCAAACCCACATGACTTTCTTTCTTCTGTTGAGCACAAAAATTAAAAAACTGCACTTTTCAAGCAATCACAATGACTGAGGACTGATGCTTTCAAGTCTTTTCACCCTTCAAAGGGTTTCAAGCACATAAAAGTACCATTAAACCTGGACAATATGAGTTATTTTCAAAGACTTCTAAGGCCATTCAATAGCTTTGTGTGAAAAACAGACCAAAATATAAAACATCTGCCTTAGCCCTGCGGTTTTGTAAATGGGATCAACTAATTTATTAAAAAGATTCAACTCAAAAGAAAGATTAATTAATGAAACAGGCATCACTACTTCGCATGAACATGGCAGAGTCAGATGTCAAAATTGATGTGAAATATTTGGATAAATGCATCTGTTACAGGAAATGTAAATATTTTGTCAATATTTGTCAGCAATGTTTCAATGAATCAGTGGATGCAGTCCATAAAACTAGCCTAAATGATTTGTTCAACTCACTGACTCTAGTTGCAGTGATTAACAGTGATTAACTGGAGAAGGAGATCTTTAATTAATAATTTCAAGTTTGTTGCTCAAACAAAACAAATCATATGACTTTAGAAGACTAAATATATACATTGAAAAAAATACTGTGTAGAAACAGTTTTCACTAAATTAATTGCATGGAAATGGCAAGTAAAATTGAATTAAATGTAAAATTTTGCAGTAGAAAAAATGAAATTATTTTGTATCCTTTTCAAAAACAATTTTTGCATTCCATGGAAGAAAATAAGTCAGGTTTAAAAAAACACGAGTGTGAGTAAATCATCGTTCACAGAATTTCATTTCTGGGGGAACTATTCCATAAAGCACATCCCTCATTGTTTGCTTTTCTTAACCAGTAAGTAACAGTGGTTTGGTGCTGGAAAGCTTTAACCCATCTTCAATCTGAAAACACTAGAAATCCTGATCCTGCTACAACAGCTGTTAATTAGCACACTTAATTACAAGCTTAGCCCTGTCTGACAGGAATGTGATCCATCCAGCGCTAAAGTAATTAAACGATACAGCAACGATTCACTGGTGCCTCCTGGACTGTGGAGAGAAGCCAATGTTAAAAAGCTTCCCTTTCCGGAAGCTTTGCATTTAGTCAGTTCATTATTCTCTCACAGAGCAGTGAACGAATGACATATTTGGAAAAATTCCGATTTAAGTAATAACGGCTTGGAAAATGCTGCATCATTCTAATAATGAAACACTTCTAACACGCAGCCCCTTTGTGAAGTACTTCAAAATGACCGGCTATTAAATTGCCTGTTGCTGTTAAGGTCAGTCTATAAAATTATATATATAATTTTATATAATTTTATAAAGCAGTGAACGAATGACATATTTGGAAAAATTCCGATTTAAATAATACGGCTTGGAAAATGCTGCATCATTCTAATAATGAAACACTTCTAACACGCAGCCCCTTTGTGAAGTACTTCAAAATGACCGGCTATTAAATTGCCTGTTGCTGTTAAGGTCAGTCTATAAAATTATATGACAGCTTTTGATGTCTATAACAATGGACTGAGTATCTAAAATCATTGCCATCCAGACGAGACCACATTATAAGTCTATTTCCCAACAAGACACACAATGGACACTTAGCCACAGCCATCTAAGATCGGAAAGTAAATTGATTGTTGGGTAACCCATCACAGCCCATTTAACAGCTAACTGTCCACATTCGCTCATTATGACTGCAGATTCAATGGTCTTTAATCAATAGATCTCCAAAATAGTGTTCTTCATTTCCGCAAGCAAGTTGAGATTGAATCTTTAAAAAGAGTTGCAGGAATTCGATATACATTTTTGATGACAATAGAAGGGAAAAAATAGAAATCTCTCTCTACTTTCCTTGAAAGTACTCACTGGAAAATTCCACAAATATATGATGTCATAATCCAATCATGCCTAACCAGCCATTCATCCTGCCATGACCCTGCACATCGCCTGAGATACGCAGAAGTGGGGCGGATGCAGGTTGGACCATTGAAAGGTCACTGCACTAACTTGGAGGGTAATGAGGCACAAGGAAATAGGGGCAGCCAAGAATTTTCATTCCCCAAAAGACACATGATAGATAGTTACATGTGGATGCACCACACACAGGACCTTGAGTTTGACACAAGGCTTCTTTGACCCCATTAGATCACTATGTGTTAATCATCAGCCACTCGCACACACACAGACATAAACACACATAATGGCTACAAACATGAGATTATACTTAAGTAATCACACAAGCAAGAGTGCACAGCACAAGGCCGCAAGCCATTGGAAGATTGAACATTTGGCCAGCTGTTTGGGATGGAAAGGATGTATTTATAGCAAAAGATTTGAACCACACAAAAAAAAAAAAATGATATATAACATTTTTATTAAATTTTAATGAATAATACAATTATTAAATTAAACGGAGATTAGACAATGAAAAAGGTGCCTTGTTTTTGAAGGCTGTATTCATTTGATAGTGTGAAATATAACAATTTAAAATAACTTTTTAAGTTATTTTTAAAAAAAATTCTAGAAAGGTCACTGACCAGAGAGGACAGAGAGGACCAGAGAGGACATGACAATAAAAATAAAATTAATCAAGTCAATCATCAACAGTAAAGTGCATTGCTTCAAATGTGGCTACAATCTATCTTATCACTACCGAAGGCCTCGCAGGCCAGTCTTGCTCCCAACTGCCACGGAGAGTCACCTTCAGCCTCTCAGTCTTCTCCAAGCACTATGAATCAGTGCAAATTATATATGCATGCTGTTGATTCTGTACCACTGCTTGCTAATCCTGTTATTTGAGTGCCCTTGATGTGAGGGTATTGACCAAGTGTAAAGCTTGTTATTGGATTTCAGATTTTTTCCCCCTCCTCTCTTATTCCCTCTTGGTCCACCTGCGATTATTTGTTTGTATTGAGAGTTGCTTCCTTGGTGAATCCTGGAATGCAACCTTGTAAAATAAATTTGAGACTTTTAGGAAATTTATCGAACTCCAATCTTTGTTTGTGCCAGCAGTCATTACGGCCGGTGTATCAGTCCAAATATGCATTAGATTAATGGTGTAGATAAATTAGAGAGAACAGGAGCTCTTGATCAGGGCGTGGTGCTGTCAGAATGCAAAGGACTGTTTATATGCGTGAGCCAGTTTACTACACTTTCAGCTCAAATTTGCCCAGAGAAGAGAGCCAAATAAGACAAAACATTTTTTTTTGGAGGACATTTGGTATTTCCTAATTTCACAAAAATGTAATAATATTATAAAACATTATTAAATAAAATAATAGTAATTTAATAAAATAAAACTGCAGATGAATACCATACTAAAAATTAAATCAGTGGTTAATGTTTAATTTGTATAATATTATAATAATTTTTGACCTTGACCTGCAAGATATTCTGCTGCCCTGAACAAAATGTTAAGAAAACAATACAGCCAAGTCAGTGGTTTTATTATGCAAGATAACAACAAGATAAAAATTAAATCAAAGTTTTAATTAGGTTAGTTTAGGTTAGATTGTCTGGTTGGTTTAGAGTTAGGGGACAGTAAATATCATTAGGTCAGTGTAAAAACAATGTCATTGTAAGGTCCGATATGGATGAAGAAAAAAAAAAAACTTTTTTGCACTTACTCTATTAAATTTCCTTAAAAGCAGACTGCACATATTTACATATTCATGACTTTTAGTTCTATTGCCATTTATATATTTATATATATATTGTAATTTCCTTTTGCTTTGCAGTCTGCCTTCTGTCCATTCTTTGATACATACCTCTAAAAAGCCTTTTCAGCTGTAATTTACTTCAGGACACATTTCAAAATACACACATACATGCACAGAGTGCACAGAGACATTGTGGTAATTAATGCTTTCAGGTGTGTAATCAGCCATTTTCAACATACTGTGCTAAACCGAGTCTCTCCTGAGAGGCAGTGATTGTGAATTATAATACTTCTCTCTAAAGTGCTGTTTCATCACAAACTTAAAAAATAGAAAGAAAAAAAAGAAAATTGCCCTTAAGTGAGAGGCAGATTTTTTTATGATAATCATGTCAAAACAAAAATGTGATACCATTTAAATGTGTGAGGAGCTTTTGCTCTAATGTTCTCACTGCGTTCTGCAATTTCCCCACAAAGTGACACATGTAGAGACTTTTCATTGATTGTATTTATCTCATCTCAAACTACCTAACTGAATAGAATCTAAAGACATATAAAAGAAAATATCTTTCTCAGACTCAGCCTAACAGACTATAAAGACATTGACGGCTAAATGCAATTCCATGTATAGGATTGTCTGAGGGGTTATTTCATTGTCTTTTATTGCTAGAACTTTGCCTAGTGACTGTTCAGTCTCTCTGCAAATTAATTTATTCCAGTTTATGCACGTGTGTGAGGTAAGGAGCAAGTGTACGTGGGCAAGCGAAAGCTTGCGGCTTACTGAAGTAACACCTGTTATTACCCTACAGAAGCATGCATCCAATTAGCTGTACTTTCAATAAATCAGTAGCTAGGGATCATATGGGTCAAGTTCTGTAAACAGCACAATTTAATTGCAAAAAAGAGATGTGCTTCTGCTTCAGAAACAAGAAGGTTCTTATTGTCTTTCAAGGTAACACTGGTTTGAGGAAAACACGTACTGTGGCTTTTTAAATGCACAATTTGGGACACTTTGAAACGCTGTATAAGGCAATTTAAGTGATGGACAGGTCAACTTCTTAGACTTTTCTTCAGTGCAAATATTTGATGGTTTGGTGTACTTCTGTTCCAAAATATAACTCAGAGTTGTGCTAATAGTCTGAGCCATTTCATTTCCACGCTGGCAGCTCAAGCCAGAAGGAATATAACTGAGTGATACCTAACTATGCCCAGCTAAAAACTGCTCTCTCCCCTGTCAATTAGCAGCCTAATTATCTTAGGCTTTTTCTGGCTTCTAACTCACACCTGTACACTTCATAACATATACAGTAGCTCTACCCATAATGTTTTGACAAGTGGTAGCTTTACACAACTACTCCATACTGTAAAACATGATTTAAAAAAAATAAACAAATAAATAAATAAAATAATTTTAATATACATTTTAATTAAATATTTTAATAAAATGTTAATTATATATTATATATATATATATATATATATATATATATATATATATATATATATATTACTAAAACATTTTTAATAACAGCAGATTTTTTTATTTATTTTATTAATAAATGTTTAAACAAAACAATATACTTGTTTGTTTAAACATTTATATAAAAAAATAATTATTGCAAATTATTTTAGACTCACTGAATACAAATATGTACACAATTACAGACTAGGAACAAAACATACACAAGTGCAACCAAGTATTACCCGATCTCACTCTTTACAATCCCCTTTAATTTAGTCTACATCCTGCATGTTTGTCCTCTAGAGCTGAGGCAGTTCTTTTCCTCTTTTGTCTTCTTTGGCTTATAGAGACATCCTCCAGCTGTCTACATCCTCCAGCTCGCCCTAGTGAAGAATAAGCAAGCTGTTGCCTCCTGTCACTTTTGAGGATGAACCTCATTGTCTACTATTGGCTGGCAGCACAAAGTGAAGGCATGTGACAATCACTCCTGGGAAACCACATGTTCGGTGCCGAATGTTTGTGCAAATCCTTTGATGGGAGAGGTGAGACGTAAGTGGCACCAATACAACTGATTAGAAAAAGCCAAGTTTTGTCAAACTATAATCCATCCCACTAGCAATAACAGGCCAGAATGTATAATTCCACAGTTTGGCATTAATTTAAAATGTACATGCATACACTCTCAGAAAATAAAAGTACAAAAGCTGTGGAGCGGTACCATTTCAAAAGGTACCAATCTGTACCTTTAAGTTACTAATATGCACCCTTTAGGGGTAAATAATGTATACCATTTGAAAAAGTAGCTCCGCAGTGACAGCTCTGTAACTTTTTTCTCAGACTGCATTTAATAAACACTGCAAACCAGGCAAGAAAAACATGACGAAAATAGAATTTATAGCCATTTTAAGAAAAACTGTGATACTGTGTGGGCTTCACTTTGGAGAATTTCAACATGTGGAGGTCATAGAAAACTAGAAATAACACTAGAAAAATCTGAGTTCTGTTGTTGTTGTTTTTTCTATACATCTTCATGAAACGTTCTCAGAAACCCCTCGGCTCTGTTGACTGTGCCTCTCCACTGCTATTATTACTTCTCACGTAGCTGTCACAGCCATCACAGGCCTCAGATCGAAGGACATGCCTCTCCAGCTCTTACTTTCATTACTTCTTTCCTCCTTACATTTCCTATCTCCTCTCTTACTCACCCATTTCTGCTCTACCAAAATCAAGCTTGCCTTGGCTGACGTGTCCAGAGTCTGATAGGCGTTCAAATGAACTGTCAAATGGTGAAAGAAAGAAAAAAGTATGACATGCCAAGAGGCAATTACTGTCAAAGCACAATGTGGAACCCTATAAAAGGCGTGTGTTTGTACATTGTGTATTTTCCTCGAAATGTGTTAATTTGCTGGCGAGACCTTTAATTTGAGATGGTTCCCACATTCAAGTGTCAATATCTCGATGTGATAACTGGCTGATGGGTTTGAAGTGATCATCATACAGGCTCTATAGGAGGACCCTTGAGCAGAATCAAACCCCCCAAACTACAACTCCAGGATTAGAAACATGCAGCAGGGGAAAAAAAGGAAAAAAAAGGAAAGGAAGAAGGGAAAAAGCCTCTGGCACAGGCTGGGCAACTGCTATTGTTCTCTGAGCTGCTAGATCGATCATTTTACAAAACCCTCATTTACATCAGTGCCTTATTAGTGCTTTGCTTTTCACTGGCTTGATGTGCTTATGTTTTAAGGTGCCAGATTTCCTTTTGATGTGTTGTGGCATGAAATTTTATTTTCATGACTCTCTGCCCTTGAAATCAAAAACAGTTAATTCTTCATCAAAAAGCAAAAGGCCCAAGGGATACATCTTTTTGTTCTCTCTTTATAATACTATAGGCTTTCATGAGCATGTTTATATCAAGAAGGATTGTGCAGCATTCAAAATCAAATTAAGAATGCCTTTTAAACTCTAATTTGATCTGATTTTGTATGAAAGTGACAAACAGCATGCAGAATTGTAAAATATTTCCGGTATATTTAAAAAAAAAAAGAGCAGAAATAAAAGGAAATTAAATTTGTATATACAGTATATATAACAGCATATACATTTATATTCAGAACAAATTACCAAAAAACATTATCATTCACACACACAAAAAGTTAGAAACATTGGATAATATTAATAATTAATGCAAGAATTGACACAGAAAGAAATATACCGAACAATACTGTTCAACTTGCTAATATTAGTTACCATGTCAGGTTTCATAAGTTTTACAACATTTATTTTATTCAGTGTTTATTGATTATTGTAATGTTAATTAATAAAAATACTATTGTTCACTGGTAATTTGTGAATTTAATTTTAAATGCTTGTTTAAAATTCATGTTTAAACCTGAAAAGTTAAAAATCTATTATGTAAAAATAACCAATATTATTGAATGCTGTACAATAATTGTTCATTTTTAGTTCATATTAGCTAATCCATTAATAATGTTAACATTTTGTAAAGTGTTGCCATAATTTATAAATAATTCGGTATATGATGTACATAATCTTACCATGATTTATATACATTTCTTTATAGTAAATAATTACCTTACATTTTATGGAAGTGGAAAAATGCATAAATACCCAGAATAATTTACCTTCTTAAAAATAACGTGACACCAACTACAAGATGCAAACAGAACACAGAAGCTGCGTTGAACTGATTCAATTATTTTGTTATCTTTATCTTATTATTTTGTGTGATGAATTTCTTTGAATTGCAGTCACTCAATTCAACCTCCAATTTAGCATCATGTAGGATTGGCAGATTTTAATAAAAATGTTACCTTATGATTCAAATGTAAGCCAGTTCTGGATGTTCCCTGATATCAAGCCCTATTAAAAAAAAAAAATACAAAAATAAAAAGTTGTATTCACCAAACCACTGGGCTTAAGACAGAACTCCCTCAGACATTGTGTGACCTACATAAATACAAACCAGTCAAAATGTCTAATTCACATTACTCGATAGATCACATTAAACTTTCAGACAGTAAAAGTAATTCAGCCATGCTCAAACAAGTATTGTCTAAAATGTCTGAATACTGAGCAGAAACTAGGCTACTCTGTGACAAGCCAACATGAAACTTTATTCAACAGTTTTTACAATTGCATTCAAGGATCTTGTCCTTAAAGAGTCATTTTGTTTTCTGACATGTTGTGACATCGTAGCATGTCTCGGTGATAAGTTGACATGCGAAAGCCAGGTGCGTTTCAATATCGAAATGTGTCTATCACAATGCTACCCCATATGAAATAAGCACTAAACTCAACCTTCTGTCTCACCTTACTCAAAATAGTCATGAAAAACAATACCTTAAGATATTGCAATCTACATTTCAAATCAGACACTAACTTCAGATTCTGTTAGAGCTCATAGTTTCTAGTTGTTTTTTTAAAGATGCAAACCAGTATTAACATATTATCATCCGTTTTAATTTCTGTCTCTAATATCACCATACAGAGTTAATAGTCAGATAATGACTGTTTCCTAAACTCCACCCATTTGCAATTGATCAAGTAAACAGCAAGTCCCGCCTCAAAACTTACGCCATTGGCTGAACCACTGTTGCTATGTTGGGCTGGTCAGGATTCTCAAACAAACAAAAGTTTTGAACAGAACCACAGTGTTTACATGTTTCAGTGAATCAACCTAAATCTGCTAATTTATAGTTATATATTTATAGTTGTTTCTACATTAAGCTGGGACAGGAGAAACTATTTTAAAATACGTTTACTAGTTAAAATAAAAAGTTAAAAGTTAATTCTGCAAACACTCTCCCCTTCAGGCATTTGTCAAAACAACCCCCACTGTTGCTATGTCAGGCTGGTCGAAATTCTCAAACAAACCATTGTTTACACTTCTCAAGTGAATTAACTACAATGTTACTTACAGCTGTCTCTTCATATTAAACTAGAACGGGAGAAAGGTTATTCACATTTCAAGTGTTAAAAAATGGCATACTTCACTTTTATGATCTACTATGGCAATGGTGTTATGAAACCTGGTGCTGAGAGTAATTCCCCAAACCGGTAATGGCACAGGATAAAAAAGATGAATGGTATGCTGAATTGGCTCGGTTCATTGAATTCCAGGGACCCTCATCCTTGCTGAATGACAAAATGACAATTAAAAGTGATGAGTCAAATGAATATTGAACATGGATATTTTGGGATGGCAGCCATGTATAGTATTCTCCATAAAAATGGATGAGGTGGAATTCCTCAGGAATAATAAATAAAAGAAAACAGTGAATGATTTTTCTCAGTCTTTTGTCTCAGTAAAGCCTTTGAGTGTTATCATCATGTATGAATGGTGAACAGTATGAAAGCCCCATATGAACAGATATAGCTGTAAGTTAATCCGTTTTCCACCTTTTTTTTCTGACAAGGTTTTTATAATGATGATGATGGTGTCTGAAAGTATGAATAGGAAAAACAAAATCGTGCAATCCATTTTAATCCATTCAGGTGGCGTTGAAAAGCTTTGGTTAAAAAGCATGGTCTCAATGAGATAAATGTTAATATATACAAGATACGGGGCTCTGGTTATACTGTACACTGTGAAAAATGAAAAGTTGACTTAACTTAAAATTTCAAGGCAACTTGCTGCACAGCTTTTTTGAGTTTACTCAACTTTGGACCAAGTTGTTCACTCAACCCAAGTCACTGAGTAAAGTCACATGTCTCTTTTTTTGTTCAGCTAACACAGTTTTGTTAGTTAAAAAGACTTGTAAAGCTTTTCCAATGTGTCTCAAATTATGTTCTGTGAACTTTCTGTGAGTTTTATGGACAAATACATTTTGGTCTAGTTAGCATTTATACAAAGTTATAAAATAAAACTATAACTGCAGGCTTCAAGTTTTGCATATTATCTTGAATGTTGATGTAATTTATTTTTTTTCTGTTTCTTGGAAGAACAAAAGAAGGATAAAAAGAGTCACCACATGATCAAACTTATGTTTGTATACAAATGACAAACATTAATGGATAAGTTAGTCTAATAAGTAGACAACATTGTCTTTGTTTGTAAGACAATTTACAAGACTAATATATCCAGAAAATAGACAGAAGTGGTTGAACATACTCTAGGCCTCAAAACTAGACACACTAACGTCAAGAACGGTGGTAATCAACAAATGTTAAAAAGACGATCCCTTGACATCACAGTGCACCAAATAACTAACAATAATGATAAAACAACAACAAAAAAGTTTAAATGTAATCAGCAAACAGCAAAACAATAAACCTATAACAGTAACTGCATAATTTATTCATGCTGCAATGCATGCTGGGAACTCACAAAGCCTTAACATTTCAACAATATGAAATTCATTGTTCAGACAACTGTGGTTGACTAGTTGGGACAACATTTGGGGTAATTTTGCTGGTCTGACAAGGATTTTTATGTAGTTTCAAGAAAATAGCATTTTTTTGTATATGAGACTCAAAAGGTTTCATAAACTGGAAAATGTGCAGTTGCATTTTTTACAGTGTATGCTCTCATGTATCCTACTTGAGCCACGATTTCTGAGATTCAATTTATATCTGTATTCACCAACTGAATTTAGAAACAAAATGGCTCTCAAAGCTGCAATGCAATTATGTTGAAAGAGCCAATAATGAAGCAGAATTCAATGAATCATTCCACCATAAGATGGAGATGATGAGAGGTATACGCATAGAGTGCTTAATTTCTCAACCACCTCATATACAATTGTTTGATGTAAGAACAAGGGTCTATAAAACAGTCGATTCAAAACAGGGTATGTTGAATTTTTAACAAGGTAGAGACTGAAAAGCATAGGATTTCCTCCCTCTTTAAATACAGAAGACTACATTAATGGGGCCTATAGGGACAGGCTATATATCTGACATCTCTCAATATGTTGCTTCAATTATGCATGAGCGAAAAAAATTGAAAAAATGTAAATGTAGTTCTATAAACAGGATCTGCAATTCTTTGTCCTCTATGCCAAACAGGAGATAAGCACCATTCAGCTCAGTAAATATTCATCACTGTGCTTGTTGTTTCTGTGGATAGGATTAGGCACAGCATATTAACTGGCCCTTGGGGTAAAGGGCGATCAAGGCGGATGGCTTGTCGACGTCTGTGATTGTCTTACTTCAAACATACAAAGTCACTTAAGAGATGGGGGGTTGTTTAAATGCAACATAAAATAAATAAATAAATAAAAATCACGATATACTGTATAAATATAATTTCATATAATTGCATATATATATATATACTGTATGTTTCTTTTTCAGACTAGTGTCTAAAGTGAGCAGTAGTTTGTTGTCTTATTGATCAGACCAAATTGAATTTCATTATATACGTTTACTTATTTATTCGTTATTACCTCAGTTCAGAGTGTGCTTCATCAATTATACAACACCTTTCATAGTTCTGCTTCGTATTTTAATGCATTAGACCTATGCAGGCACATTATCATGAATAATATACACAATGAACCAAGCTAATCATGCTATCAATTTGTTTTCAAGACATTTTATTTAAAGACTCATTTGTAAAGCAAATAAAGAAAAGAACAAAAATGTTGTACAATTACTTTTAGCCTGCAGCACACAACACATATTTGTGTATTTTAATATTGTATGCATTTTTTGAACATCTAAAAGCAGAGTTTAAATATTTAATGATGCATTCATGAGAACTATGTTTTGGTGCAGTAAATTATGTCTAAGTTCCCATATGAAATTACAAATTAAAAAATAAAATAAAATAAATTAAGAAACCACATAAAATTCCTCTTTGTATAGAATTAAGGATCAAATTGCAAAGCACATACACAGAAACAACAGGAAACAAACTATACCTGTAATCAACCCAACAGTTTTCGATAGCATCTGACCTTCAGAAATTAACAAAAACTCCCCACTGTGCTTAAAACCAAGCAAGTAGGAGTCAAGCCATTAATAAAACTTGTGAATAACCTTTCAAGAGCTTCACATGCTGACTAAAGTGGGCAGGTGAAACTCTGACAGGTGAGTGTTTCGGGAGTAGACAGCCCAGGCAAGCCAGGCATTAAAGTGTCAGAACATTGCTGTACCAAACTGTCATTCAATGGATAGGAGCACAAAGGCTCCATCAGATAGAATCTAGCATTAAGGACTTGGCTGTCTTTTAATTTAACACAGTTCAACAGACAGGGTTAAAATCGTTTGCTTTGTAAAGGGCAGGAATGTTTTGTACAGTTTGTCAAACATTATAGCTAAGGGAATAGCAAACGTCTTCTGATAATGAGTTACTCATAAAGAAAGTGGGCAAATTCCAATCGCAAGTGAGCATCAGAAGGGCAGAACCCTTGAAGTGTGGATTTTGGAGGGAGCAGGGTATTTGTGTTTCATAATGAAGCCGTTCGGAAAGCACTTGACAAATAGAGCAAAAACAATGAATGGCAGCGATGACTGACCCAGAAGAGAATAAATTGTTGAATAAAGTCGTTATTTTTGTTTTCTTTTTGCACAAAAAAATATTCTCTTAGCTTCATAAAATTAAGGTTGAACCACTGATGTCACATGGACTATTTTAACAATGGCCTTACTACCTTTCTGGGCCTTGAAAGTGGTAGTTGCGTTGCTGTCTATGCACAGTCAGAAATCTCTTGGATTTCATCAAAAAATATCTTAAATTGTGTTCCGAAGACGAACAAAGATCTCACAGGTTTAAAACGACATGAGGGTGAGTAATTAATGACATAATTTCCATTTTTGGGTCAACTATCCCTTTAAGCATTTTAGTGTGAACTATGCCTTTAAGCATTTTAGTGTAACAGCTGTTTGGACTCTCAGGATAAAGCACTTTTTGCTGGTATTTTATTCCAAACTGTAAGCACTAAGGAGATGTCCGCACTGCTCTTTTAGCTGATTCATACCACAAGTTATCAAATGGTGAGCTCATTTGGCATTAAGCCCTGGAATGAGGTGACATTTCAGGGCTTTTTCCAAGACATCCACTTCCATTTAGCATCTAAGAGGACTAGAGCTTAGATCAGCATTGTTCCACCTCTAGAGTGGGGCTGGTGTCCAAGACGAGATGAGGCAAAAAAATAAAATAAAATAAATAAACCTTGTACATCTCAATACCTAAAAGGCTTAATTTCGGTGCCGAGTGAGAGAAAGAGCACACAATGTGTTCGTCCAGGAGACGCGCTCTGTGTTTGAAGATTACCTTAGGGAAGCGATCAAAGAACTGTCAGGCTACTCTGTGTGTCTAATATTAATATTCCTAAATATGTCTGTCTGTCACTGAAGTCTTACTTAAAAATAGATCAAATAAGAGTTGAGGCTCTTTTCCTTTCCATTCGAGCAGGACTGTGAATAATTCATGGCTCTGTCCAAACAAAACCACACCGATAGTCACATTAAAGGCCTGACAAACATCCTTTCATTCCTGTCTTGTGTTTCCACTGCACAGGTCCAAAAAAATACTTTCTGAGGTATTAATAAAAACAATTTAGATTTGTTTTGCTTTAACACTGATATTGGGTATTTACAGTCGGCAGCTAAATCTGTTTTATGTCTAATCTCAAAGCAGCTCTTTGTTGCACGTCTTTGGTGAAATGAAATTATGAGGGCAAGAGGGTAAAATAATACCTTAATTGGCATTAAACTGTTATCGCAACCGCTAAACATGGCAGTGGGAGCAAAAACTGAGGGAGTAATTATCACTTCACTCTTTAAATCATGATGGATGTATCATAAGCTGCCTGCACTGATGTGAAGAAAAACACCAAAGGCAGTGAACGTCTGTGGCATATGGCACGGCAGCCTGTGTAATAAGTCTTTAAGAGGTCTGGTCTTTAAGAGGTCTGTGTAATAATGCTAGTTAGCAAGACTGCTATTTAAAAAAAAAATACTATGCAGAGACTGCGAGAAATATTATATATGCCAAATCTATCTATCTATCTATCTATCTATCTATCTATCTATCTATCTATCTATCTATCTATCTATCTATCTATCTATCTATCTATCTATCTATCTATCTATCATTACATAAATATATTATACAGCTCAGTATGTGTGTCTCCTTGTATAATGAACACATTCACAACAAACACGTTCCATATTTTCAGAACTACAAACTTGTAAAAAAGTTTTGTTTTGTCTTTGGTCATGTCTTATTTTGCCTAGGGCACCAAGTTAGCCAGGACAGCCACTGGTGCCCCCTCACAAAAACAGGTGGATGACGCCGCTGGCAAATAGTAAGCCAAGTTATTGTAGACTGGCTTCCCAGTAGAATATAAACACTGTGGCTTGGTAAAACTTTCAAAACTTTGCTTGTCAGCAACATGTCAACTTATGGCTTAAATAATGGTTTGAAATTGGTGGCAGGACAACCTGTTTGACCAAACAAATAGCAGTCAGGAGGCGGAGCAGAATTCCTGTGTATAAGTAAAGTGATTATTACAAAATTGACTGCTTTAATTCAATGGAGCAATTTAAGAGCCGATTTCCAAATAATTTTCACAGAAATGCTTGTGCTCTTCGAATACGGCCAATTGCAGCTTTGTTTGGTGCTGTTATTGGTACAGAAATCACACACTCCACAAATACATGTTGCTGAGCTGTCTCAAAAACTAACATCTGTCTTTGTGTCTTTATAAGAGAGATGCTGAGAAACCTAAAAAAGTTGGTATCAACTTCTGGGCAATGGCTGATTCTGCACTAGAGTTCAACTTCAAACCATGCAAGTTCAAAATCTCTGGAAATCCGCTGTACTTTTGAACCCTGAGTGAGCACACTGCAGCAGTCTCCTCTGATGCAGGTATTCACCTCCTCTTCTGGCATGGCTCCCATCTCAGATCATCCAATATGGTCATTGCTGCACTCCACTGCTGTACTCATGTAATAAATCACTTAAATGACAGCTGCACATAGGAATTTAATTCAAGGGAATTACATACTTTCCTACAGGCTGTGGCGAGATCTTTCAAACCACAGCATACATCAACATTATTATGGCTGCATAGTTTAAGCTAATGGAATACAGATAGGCTAGAATCTGCAGTGTGGTACCTTACATGAATTAGAGAATTTGTCTTTATATGAGATTCTCAAACTTTTCAGGTGACGTTAAAATTAAAATCCTAGGGGTTAACAATTACCACAAAACAATTACCCACCTAAAATGAACTAGATTGCTACTTTTAGCTAACAAAATCACATGAGCCAACTGTTCGCTAACAAATTGGACTAAACACACATTATACACATACTGTATAACTGCTGGTTATGTTAACATTACATTTACATTTACATTTAATCATTTAGCATACGCTCTTATCCAAAGCGACGTACAAATGAGGAGAAAAATAGAAGCAATCAGACCATCGAGAGAGCAACAGTATACAAGTGCCAAGACAACATTAATGGCAACATAATTGGTTACATTAATAACCAATTCTAAACAATTCATTGTTATGAGTTGATTAAATGAATTCAATATCGAATGATTTCTATCTATCTATCTATCTATCTATCTATCTATCTATCTATCTATCTATCTATCTATCTACAGTCAAAGCCAAAAATATCAGCACCCTTGGTAAATATGATCAAAGAAGGCTGTGAAAATTAATCTGCATTGTTAATCCTTTTGATCTTTTATTTAAAAAAAAAACACAAAAATCTAACCTTTCATTGGATAATAAGAATTTAAAATGGGGGAAAATATCATTATGAAATAAATGTTTTTCTCAAATACACGTTGGACAATTATTTCTAGGCACCCCTAGAAGTATATTCCCATTCATATTCACAATTTTGAGCACTGCATGGTGATTATGAACATGAAATTATCCAGCCATGGCTTCCTGTTTCACAGAAATATAACTGAGGGAAAAGAGTTTTATGTTTTATAAGAGGGAAAACAAAGCCCAAATTCCCTTAATCATCCATCACAATGAGAAAAACCAAAGAATATATTTCTGATGTGCAGCAAAAGATAATTGAGCTATACAAATTAGTGAAGTGGATTTAAAGGGGGCCTATTATGCAAAAATCATTTTTATATGGTGTTTGAACACAGTTGTGTGGCTGCAGTGTGTGAAAACAACCAGCCTATAATGGTAAAAATCCACCCACTCATTATAATCTAAAAATATCATAAACAGTCTCTCAGAACGAGCTGTTTCAGATTCTCCCTCTGTTCACGTCACCGAGGGGAAAAAGTCCCTCCCATTTGTGATGCTGCCCTATAAGCATAGACACAGCCCTGAGTGAGAAGCTGTGGTCCGCCTCCGCCATTACTGATCACTTGCTGTAGCTGCTGAAGATATACAATGTCAGCACCAAAGAGGCTTTTCAAGTGTTGTGTTTTGGGATGCACTAACAAACATAGGAGTCTCCATAGACTCCCTCCATCTGAGCCTGAGGACACTGTGGTTAAGTTTCATTGTCTTAGGAAATGTCCCGGAAAAAATCGGTAAAGTCCCCAATACGTGTAGGGATCAATACCAACGCTTCGTGCGCAAACGTCAGCTCCAGACAAAGTAAGTATCACGCATTTGTTTTCAAAATTGCCTTTCTGAAAGAGCTTCTTAGCACTCAGTAAGGCTACTGATGCTAAAGCCATTTAAAATTCTAAGCTACCATCTCTGCCTGTATTCACTGGTGCTGCCCATGAATGATCGTGAATAGGAATGTGGTGGTTAAAAGTTGCATATGAAAGCAATGTGAGTCGATCGCTTGAGTTTGTTGAGCTAATCACGAGTGGGACTTATAAAGTTTGTGATAGCATGCCATGCACCCAGGGGCGCCCCCAAGGGGTGGCCAGGGGTGGCCACGGCCACCACTGCATAAACTCTGGCCACCCCTGTGGCCACCCCTAGGATGATTTTGCAGTGGGTACTATTAATTTAAATGCATAATGTAAATTCACAATAGTTTATGAGTGAAAAAAAAATGCAGCGCCCGCTGCAGCCACCAAAAAAGATTGTATATTGGCGCCACCAGAGCAGCTGCCCAGCTCACTCCCGCTGATGAGTCTCGGTCACGCCGCTCACGCGACCACTAAACAGCGCTGTGAGATCCGGTGTGAAGCGCGAATTCAGCAAAGAACACAAATGACTATGAAACAGTGCTGACAAACAGGAGAAACACTGTGTGCAACAACAATATAGTCAGAAGGCTTTTCAATCTACAAATCGCCATCATTTACCACGGATCTACTGTAGTAACACTAACGTTAACTGCACCATGGTATTGTGTCAGAAATGTCATGTGGTATATTCATATCGAATTTTATTTAATAGACATATTAAATGTATTAAAGGAGTAATGGAATATAATTTACAGTATTTTTTTTGTGATTAGTGTTTGTGCATTTATGTATAGACCACTGTTTTTCATATAAATAGCCTACCAAATAAAACCCATACAGTTACATTTTTACCATGGTATTGATGTGCTATATATGTGTGGTTTTAACGAGTATATTGCGAAAAGCAAACAAAATAAAACACCTTCAGAGTGCGTGCATACATTACGATGGTCTAGAAGGTTAGACTAGTGCGCATGCACATTTATATTGCGTTCTTTCACTGCATGAATCAGTCTATTAAAATGCATTTAGAATTATCACATTATTCAAGATATGGGCCAGAAAATGTATATATTTATATCATTTCATATAATTACTATCAAACGAAGAGTGATGTTTTTTTTCTCCAAAAGTAAGCATAATTACAAATGTGATACTGATTTTATACAACAGTTCAATAAACAAGAAGTTAATATGAAGAGACTTACGTTTTAGACAACATATTTCCTGTTTTTGCTCTATTTCTAAAAACAAAAATCATTCCAAACAAAGCCACAGCATTGTTTTGCGTCTCTGAGCAACATTACAGTGTTTCGTTCCTGAATGAATCAACCGTTTAAATGATTCGGTTCAATCGCAATGACTCACTTATTAACAGTGGCTTGCTGCCACCTGCTGGCGATTTTAATTTCACATTTAAGGTACCTTTTCATTTTTTTAATATTTTCAAACATCAGCTTTCACTGTTTTGTTTAAAATATCAAAACATTATTTATTTATTTGTAACTGTCAGCGCAATTAGAAATAAGATATCAGCACAATAACACACTCAGCAAAATATTGTCTAATTATCGTTATCGATAAAATCACAGAAAATCACAGAGATATACTTTTTGTCAATATTGCACACACTTAATTTATGTAATTTGATTGATATAATAATTTATTGATAATTGTTTAAATTAATATAAAATGTAATACTTTTGACTCATCCATGTTCTTAAAAATGGTTTAAAGGCTGAAATGTAAAGTTTAACATTTTATAAAACTTTTTGTTTTTGTGAAAACTTTTATCTGAACTGTAAATTATTCTTTTTACAGTCATGTTACATTTTAATATGATACAATAGACATTGCCCTACCCCGCTCATATGGTATTAATTTTATTTGTGCAGGTCTTAAAAAGGTCATGAAAAGGTCTTACATTTGAGCTTAAAATCCTGCAGAAACCCTGTTTAATAAAGCTCAGTCAGAATAATTAAATTTAAATATTGTCCCTTTTTTGGTTTTGCCCATATATTTGCTGATGTCTAATTATTTAAAAGACCTACACTATTTAAAGAGTAAGTAATTAATTGCTAATTAAAATCATATTATTACATTAACCAGAACCAAAAGTAAATACGTATAACACACATTAAGTGGAACTTTTAATCATTTTATTTTTTATTTCATTATTTTGGTGTGCCACCCCAAGATTTGCTGTGGCCTCATCTGGCCACCCCTATTAAAATTTTCTGGGGGCGCCACTGCATGCACCATGAGACCAGCTATGTTGTTATTTTTATCATCCCTGTCTGTGTAATTCATAAACGTGAATTTATTATGCACAGTACAATCAGATGACTGACTTTTAAACAGAGTAGTTTTCTGTAAAGATAACAGGCTTGTACTAATAGTGGAATGTTTATTTGCAAAGGCTAGCACTGCTAATGCAGGAGCTTGAGCTCTTGAAGCTCCGCCCTCTTCTCCGGGAGCAACAGCTCATTTGCATTAAAGCAACATACTCAAATACAGAGCGTTTTGGCTCATACCCTACAAGTGGCAATTTTAACAAGCTATAAAAAATTATCTGTCGGGTATTTTGAGCTAAAACTTCACATACACACTCTGGGGATATCATAGACTTATTTTACATCTTGTAAAAAGGAGCATAATAGGCCCACTTTAAGAAAAGAGCTAGAGCAGTAAAAAATTCCCATTTTCACCATCAGGGCAATAATTAAGAAGTTCCAATCAACATAAAATGTTACGAAACTGCCTGGAAGAGGACGTGTGTCTATATCGTCCTAATGCATGGTGAGGAGGAGAATTTGAGGGGCCAACGACTCTCCAAGGACCACAGCTGGAGAATTGTAGAGAAAGGTTGAGTTTTGGGGTCAGAAAACCTTAAAAACAAATAGTCAAACAGCCCCTACATCACCACATGTTGTTCGGGAGGGTTTCAAGAAAAATCCTCCTCACTCATCCAAAAACAAACTCCAGCATATTCAGTTATCAGACACGACTGGAACTTCAAATGGGACTGGCTTCTATGGTCAGATGAAACAAAAATAGCTTTTTAGCAGCAAACACTCAAGATGGGTTTGGTGCACACAGGGATAAAAAGTACCCCATGAGTACAATGAAATATACTGCTGTATTTTTTATGTTGTGGGCCTGTATTTCTGCTGGAGGTCCTGGACAAACCAAGATTCTGCTATGGCCATTCCAGTCCTCTGACCTGAACCCTGTAGAAAATGAGTGAGGTGAACTGAAGAGAAGAAGCACCGTCATGGAGCTGTGAATCTGAAGGATCTGGAGAGATTCTGGATGAAGGAATGGTCTCTGATCTCTTGTCAGGTGTTCTCTAACCTCATCAGGCATTATAGGAGAAAATTTAGAGCTGTTAAACTGGCAAATGGAGGTTTCAAAAAGTATTGAATAAAGGGTGCCGTTAATTGTGGCCAATGTGTATTAGAGAAAACATTTATTTCATAATGACATTTCCCCCCATTTAAATTCTTATTATCCAATGAAAGGTTAGATTTTTGTGAATTTTTTAGATAAAAGATCAAAAGGATTAACAATGCAGATTAATTGTCACAGCCTTCTTTGATCATATTTACCAAGGGTGCCGATATTTTTGGCCATGACCATATATATATATATAATCTCTCTCTCTCTCTCTCTCTCTCTCTCTCTCTCTCTATATAGAGAGAGAGAGAGAGAGAGAGAGAGAGAGAGAGATAGCATTTTTTAAATAAATATATTAATTTGTTTGAGAATAAATTGCTTAAGAAAATCAGAAAATATGTTATATGATGCAGCACTGTTGCAATATCTGAAAATATAGATATTGTGTTAATGTTTTATTTCCTAAATATACAATAATTTTACACAATCTCCGGAGGAACCCTTAAGTTGCTACTAGAGTAGAATTTTCTGAAAATGGAAATGGGTAGTTATGTGACTAGTATTTAATTTTAAAAGAGTGACGCACATTTGCATCAGAGAAGACTCTCAGAATATTTTAGGCTGATCATCTGTATAGGTGAAATAGACAATAATCAGTATAATCATCAAACTACATTTGTGCTGCTTATTCACCAAGACGAAACACAAAGACTTGAGAGAGAAAGAGATTACTAAAGCAGCACTACTTCTATAATACACTGCCTTACAGTGTGTGACCTGTTTTCTCTTTGGCCTTAAAAGACTCTCATGCAAACAGGAAATGTTATTATTTTGAACTCTTATTTCTATTATCACAGCAAAGAAGCATATAACAATCCGTCAAACTTGTGATTTTATAACTAGGCTCAAAATTAAATTTATGAAATCACAATAACTGATTTTCTCAAGCCCAAAAAAACAAGATTAACAATATTAACAATAACAAGATTAATAATATTTATATTCAACATATAAACAAAATTAATGAAATAAAATTATATATACAGTATATACTAAAAGTTAGGAGCAGTCAGTTTTTATTTATTTATTTATTTTTAGTTTTCGTTTTTATACTCACCAATGCTGCATTTATTTTGATAAAAATACTGTAAAAATAGAAATAGTGAAATTATTTATTTTACAAAAAAAAAAACTTTCTGACCCTCAAATTTTGTGAATTGAAATAAAGCTGAAATAAAATAAAACAAATATTACAGTAGATGAAAAACTTAAACTAAATGAAAATGAGAAATGTTGCCTTTGCAAGTTGAAGTACTAAAATGAGTAAAAAAAATATATAAAAATGACAAAAGCACATAAAATTACTAAAAATAAACAAATTAAAATATAAACTAATAATTATAAAAACTATAATATAAATACCATAACAAATAATACTAAAATAACGTTCTATAGTCTTTCTCAGATTGCCGAATCACCAATGTTGGTGAAAAACAGGCTTGTAATTATATATATTTTTTTGGTCAGACATGTCTTCATGGGCTTAAATTGTGCAGTTAGAGACAGATTCTCTAAACCAATCAAGTCAGCGCATAAGCAATCCCTGGCAAGAGCATTGCATTTAAGAAGGGTGTGGGTGTCAGCTCCAATTTCGGCAGGGCTGCTCAAAGTGGTGTGGGATTGATCAGGGATTTACGTCATTAGGCAGGTGGTCCCCATGGTTGTCAAAGCCAGACAGGAAGGGGAAAGTAGAAGCACGATTGCTGCAGCCCACAGCGAGTTTGAACTCTTTAATAAAAAAAGACCCTGTCAAAATTAAAGTCTAGCACATCAAAAGCCAGTCATTAAGGCTCATAGCCTCAGCGTCGAATTATCAGCGTTTTAATGCTCCTTGAGGAATTCCATCCGACAAAGATAATTTTAGCTATTCCACACTTGGCCTTGCTAAGTAGGATTGGTTTAGGAGCATAAGCACTAGTGGAGAACGGTAAAGATCATTGGAAGCCATAAATATTTACACGCAATGATCGATTTGGTTAATTAACTGACTCGCAAATTATCTAATTTGTTTTTTTTTCATCTCACTACATGCTTGACCTTTAAAGGCACTGGTCTCCAGCCGAGATTTTGTGACTTGTTTACAGCGAAGGCATGCGATGATAAGAGTTAACTTCGTTTGGCTAATTCAAAGCTTGAAGCAAATCTGAAATTCAGTCTCTGGCCTAAATTATGCCATTTTATAGCTGTCTGATTAACAGAGCTACATTCCCTCAGCCGTGACAAGATGGCCCATTTCACTTGGGTTTACCAGTTTGTTATCCTTGACCTCTGCAGAGGACTGAGCCCATCCACAAACATTTATTAGCAGCCAAAATTTACTGGACCAAATTAGCCCACTCAATATGTTAATAAAACATGCCGAGAGCTCGTCTGGATGATTTCCAGACACAAAATGGTTTGCTTCTCGGTCTAAAAAAGCAGCATTGATTTTGCTGACTGTGTTAAGGGCTTTGTTTTTATTGAGGCAGCTGCTCAGTTTCAAAAACAGAAAATTCTCAGGAAAAAAAAGAAAGAAAAGACAATTCTCTCACACTGTCTAATGAGATTATTTTTACGATGAACAAGTTGTGCAGCATGGGATTGGGTGTTGACCGTATTGTTTGGTAATGTCAGGTCTAAGAGTTTTCAACCTAGCTAAATAAAAATCTCTGTGACCGTCGTTTCGGCTCGACTACCTGTGCAGCAGTGCTGTCATGCCTATTTCACACCTTGATACTGCAGACTGACCAACTGTGCCAAAGGCATCCAAGAATGGGATATGCACAACCAAGCAATTTTGAGAAAAAATCTTGAAACTGAAGTTAGAAACAGCTGACAGAAACCTCTGTTTGTTTCAGTCAATTCCAAAATACCAAAATGCTGAAAATGCAGTATGTATTATAGCTTTCTGAATTGTTTATATATATTTATATATATTTGTTTACTATATATTTATTCAGAAAAATATGAAGACATTACAATAATTCATAGTGGATATATATATAAGCATTTAAATATAATATTGTTTAGATAAAATAATAATAATAATACTTAGGTTCACAAAAAATTAATTAATAAATAAATAAATAATAAAAATAAATAAATAACCCAGAGTATCCATAATGCAATTAGAAGAGAAATGAAAAGTGCAAGTGGGCCACAAATATTCTTGAGAGCTTTTTATATCTCCACTTCTGCATTCAGAGATGCATACATTACAGAATTTTAGCATAACATTGACATTTGCGGAAGCAGTATTTCTAAAGGTCCTCTGACTTAAGGTTTAAAATGGATTTTTCCCCCCCTTAATCTAAAATTAATGGTAACTGTAAATTGCCGGGCAAAAATAATTTCAGAGCTGCTTTTATGTAAAAATCTCCCATCTACTTTGCTCATAAAATGGGAAAAGGGCAGATACCATCTAACACAAAGATTCACTTTTTGTCAAGGTAAATTATGAGTAGAAAATTAAGAATGTTCTGTGATGTTTTTATGAATATCCAATTACTAAATGTACTAATAGAGACACAAAACCCAACATGCATTATAAAATGTACTTAATGTGGAATGAAAATCACATCTATGTGACAGTACTGAATGCAATTCCATAATTAATAAACAAAATATTCAATAATCAAAACACATCCACGCATATGTCATAAAAGCTTAAAGTTGTTCCCTGAAGAAAGTGCCAGATGACAAGTGCAGCAAACACAGTGGTCTGCTCCTCCATACCCCACTGCATTCTGGGCCAGGTTGAGGCTCCACATTTTAGTACCTCAGGCTATTTTCTATTCAAGCACAGTTGGCTTTGCAATTTGTGTCCAACCAAAGCAAGCATGATCCAGACGCTGTCATTTCCCTCTTTCTATTAAACACGCTGGAGCAGAAACCGGCGCAGGCTGTCTATGGAGAGATTCTTATTTGAGAATGGTCATGGCTAATGCACATTATAATTGGTCTGAACATAGGACAATAAATCTTGATACCTTCGCAACAAAAACACATAGTCCTGACTCATCTTTTCAGGGGGAAAACAACAGTGTGGGGCAAGTAAAATGAGCTGAATTATGAAAGGGAATCAAAAACTGATTGAAAGAGTCAAATAAATGCAAAAAGACCCTTATGGGGCTTTAAATGAAAGAATGGAAGATTGAAATATAAGGACAGAAAATAAACATGGAAATGTAAGAGCTGACAAGAGCAAAGATGTTGTGGATGATGTGGTTCAAGAGGCCTCAAAATGAAAGGCTCGATCTGTTGCACCATTTCTAATCAAAATAACCTAGTACTTATATCCCACTATAGCCACTCGCTGATATATTCACCCATACATGCATGCATATACGCACAAGCTTCCGCAAGGACAAAAGAACACAGAAAAACATCAACAACTCATGCAGGGGAACTCACAAACACGCACACGCTTGCAGTGCATCGGTCATGCGTGTCACATGTAGAGATATTTTGCTGCTTGCTTACCTCTGCAGATGGGCACTGGGAAGTCCCATACGGCAGCATTGCCTGCATTGGTCACACAGGTGAGCTGAGGATGGCCGTCCAGCACGTAGCCGGTTACACAGCTGTAGCGGATCTTGTCGCCTACATTGAAGCGCGTCCCGTACAGGATGCCTTTAGGCGGGACGCCAGGGTTCCCACAAGAACTGCTCTGCAATTCTAAAAAGGAAAATATCACTTTTAGCATATGTTATTTATACACTACCATCCAAACATTTTAAAGGAAGCCTATTATACCCACCACAGCTGCAGTTATTTAATAAAAATACAGTAAACACAGTAATATTGTAATAGTAAAATGTACGTATATATAAAGAACAGCATATATTTGAAATAGAAATGTTTTCTTTGAAACAGAAATCCATTATAATGTCTTTGACTGTCTATTTTTGATTAATTTAATGCTTCTTTGCAGAATAAATGTAAATGTAAACTGTAAATGTAAACAAATAAATTTATTTTTTTTTCTTTCAAAAAACCCCCAAAAAACGTATTTGCACTACTGTTCAAAACCCCAAACATTTGAACAGTAGTGCAAATATTTTTTTTTATTTTATTTTATCATACATGTATTTTGGCAATCCATTTCTCAGTGTTGAGTCAAACCAGTTATCCACCATGCATTCAAGAATGTAAACAAGTTTTTCCTTGTAATTCATAGTAAACAAAATTATTCTTGGCACTATTACCATGCCACACTGACAAGCCAAGGGCTACGGGAGCAAAAGCGCAACATTTTATCTGAATTATTTGTTGTTTAATCGCCAATTCATGCTTTATGTTCTGGTTGGATCCAAACCAAGGGCAGAGCGGTAGCACTCTGAAATTAATGTGGCCCAGGGACTAGTTTGGGAAATAAAGAAAGAGGTACATCGATTGCGCTGTTACACACGGCTTGGCGTCAGACATCTTGCTAGTGGGAGGCCATGAATTCACTGCTGACTTTTAGTAGGTTTAGACAGACAACTCTAACAATAGAGGCCTATTTAAGTTTTCATGCTGTTGTTTATAGACCTTAAACTTAGACTTCTTATTGTGTCTTTATTTTTGAAGACCCAACAAGCATTGCAAAAGAAAACCAGTAAAACTGACCACAGCGTAAAATATATAATGGCATTTTTTCCTGCTGATTTTATGAATTACTATTGATTTGGCCAAGAAAAGTAACAAACAGAGGATCTATCGAACAAGATTAATTACTTCATTACGTCAAACAATACAGCAAGAACATTAACCACACAAACGAAAGCAAAATGACTTACGAAAAATGCTCTGATGCAAATAACACATAAAAATACATAGGCATAAAGAAACATTTGCCCAAGAACTATGTTAAGATGCCATCCTTTAGTCACAACTAGGGTTGCAAAGGGGCGGAACATTTCCGGAAACTTTCCATGAGAACTTCGTCTGGGGAATTTTGGAAATATTCCAAGTTTGAAACTTACCAGGAATTTATGGGAATTCATTGGAAATTTGGGGAAATTTATAAACCTGTATCATATACAAACATAAATATAAACATTTTGTTTGATCATAGGCTCACATGTATGCAAATTAATACACATTTTAAAAATGACATTTTTGGATTTTTTTGGGGGGGAATCTGTGATGCTTTTTTTCAGGATTTATTGATGAATAAAAACTTATGAACAGTGTTTATTCAAAATATATTTTTTTTCTATCTTTTCTAAATCTTTTCTTTATAAGTCTTTACTACTACTTTTTATTAATTGAGCACATCCTTGTTGAATAAAAGTATTCATTTATTTTTAAAAAAAGAGAAAAGATGCTGACCCCAAACTTTTGAATTGTAGTCTATTGTTAAAAAAGGATTTCTATTTTAAATAAATGTTCTTTTTTTTTAAACTCTCTATTAATCAAAGATTCCTGAAAAAACAATGACAGGTAATAATAATAATAAAAAAACATTAAGCAACACAACTGTTTCCAAAATTGATTATAAATAAGCATATTAGAATGATGTCTGAAGATTCATGTGACACTGAAGACTGGAGTAATGATGTTCAAAATTCAGCTTTGCATCACAGAAATACATTATATTTTAAAGTATATTACAACAGAAAACCATTATTTTAAATTGTCATACCGGCAATACTGCACAATATTACTGTTTTTGTTTCTGTATTTTTGATCAAATAAATGAAGGCTTGATGAGCAAAAGATATGCAATTTTTAAAAACATTATGTGTCCAAACTTTTGACCAGTACACTTCTGTATGATAACAGAAAACTTGCTAGCAGAAGGAGCATCACAGCTTGAGCTATATAGCACATACCTCATATACTGTCTAGCTACTGTATAAACACTTTTTGGTATTTACTAGTTAAAATTAAATCCCATAGATCAAATATATTTAGATGTGGTCTTTGGGCTCAAATGCAGCAAGTGTGGCTTCAGAGCAAATGGAGGGGAATCCCCCACTTAGTTGACTAGAGGAGATTGTGTGAGGGGGGAGGGCCATTTTTAGACTTTTGTTTTATTATTATCTCACCTAAATGTTTGTTCAGTCAGTGTATTTGTTTTTACTATGGTAAGCCTAATTTAGTTGCACAGTATATTACACACAGCACAAGGAAGTTTTAAACAATTTTTTTGTAATATTCATGTAATTTATATGAATACTTACCAAGATGGACATTTTTATATTTTGTGTGCAGGATTTAAGAAATTATCTGTGCATGTTATGGAGGAAAGCGCAGTGCATGTAGGGGGTGTGGCCTCAATATCCCTGCAGTAAGCAGTGTGCTGTGTGCATGTGATTGAGCAATGTGTAGGGTAGAAATTAAACTGAAATTGCATTAAATCTGTTTTAACCAAGATCATGCTGCAAGATTTTGTTCTCATCTACATTTAAGTTCCCAGTTCCTGCTATTTTGCAAATTTCCAGTTTATTCCCGTTAATTCCCATATATTCACGTTAATTCCCACATATTCACGTTAATTCCCATGCAAAGTTTCCAGTCTTTAAAATTCCCGGAATTTGGCAACCCTAGTCACAACAACCACTTTCTAATCCTGTTTACTTGAACAAATACTCATAATAATCTTTTACAAAAGACCGTTCAATACAATATGTTACGCCGTAATATGCCACTTAGCTGTTTTCCCAGAGGCTTTGGTTTTGTTTAGTACTTTTGTAATTATTTATTAAGTAATCACAAATGCTGAGAAAAAATTTTATAGCCTGAATGCACTGTAAGTCGCTTTGGATAAAAGCGTCTGCTAAATGCATAAATGTAAATGCTCAGCAAATTATGGATTTCTAGCTAAAAGTCTTGCTCGTAATGATCTCTGGAGTTTCGAACATGTAAAATATAATCCATAGTGCGGCTAGGGTTTCTTAATGACCGACATAAATAACATAAAACGCCAATACATCTTTAAATGAACACATTAGACCTCTAGTTTTCTCTAATAATGAGCAACATTATGATTTCGATGCACTGGACTCCTGGAAAAATACATGCAGCAGAACAAAGTCATATCCATGTCCTTACTTATTCACTTGGCAACTCCCCTTATTTAATATCCCTAATTACCTCTATCTCAGAGCGAGTGAAATGGGTTGAATTAAATGTCGGACATCAACCGAACATGCCCCTCCCTTGTCAAAACAGTGGCCCTTGATCTCAGTACGTTATGGCTGGATAATTTAAAGATCTTAAGGGTGATTGTTGGAGTGTAAATTGCCAAATAAGAAACAAAAAATATGTGAACATCTCTCAGCATGTTAATTGTGTTGATTATAACCTGCTGACGCCCGATTCACATTTAGGAAATGAAAGTGTCGGGAACAAGCATCCAGCCGCCAACACCATGTTGGATGTGAAAAAGCGTCACATTGGAAAGATTAAATAAAAAAAGGATAAATGTGATAATCTTGTGTCAGCATAACAGGCATTCAAAGCCCTTGAGGGTTGTCAATTTTGCCATTTAGAGTGGTGATGGATCACTCGCGTTTGTCATTGAGAATATCAATGAAATGAAAATGAGAGATCCGGTACATCAGCGGAAAAGGCAACAGAAACTAGCCAACTGTCCATGCCATGCTTTGTCATTTTAAGTGAGTGTCTCTGTATTGGTCATCAGACATGAGAAGCCTGTACGGAATATTTTTTAAAAAGCATTCCAGTATGCCATATTGGGGTCACGTGATCAGTTCACTTGAGAGAGAGAGAGAGAGAAAAAAAAGTTCACATAGTCTTACAAGGTTAAATTTGTTGAATTAGTTAATGCATTACAAATCATGAACTTACAATGAAAAATATTTTTACAGCATTTATTCATCTTAGTTAATGTTATTATTATTATTATTATTACTATTCAACTTTATTTCCAGACTCAAGGTCCATTAGCAAGAAATAGACAGTACAAACCAACACAGTACACATTAAAAAAGACAGTTATGCCTATACTTCCTCAGAGGACTGATATCGCACTTCAGTAAGCCTAGGATTTGTCAACAACATTATAATATTATTATGTGAATTGTCCAGTCGACAAATACATTTATACATCAAATTTCATTATAGCAGGGAATGATTGTACTCTTGCCTTACAGAATAAATCACTTGCACTGCACCATCTTGTTTTTTTCAGCAGGATCCTCATACAGTCACTGTACGCAGGACACTGCCACTCCTGCAGCTCTCTCCACTAATTTCACTTTTTCCCACACCCCTCGCACGATTGGGAGGGGTGGAGGCACTGGTCTCCTTATTTCAAATGAATGGAAATTTGATCTTCTACCATCTCCTACAGGCAACAGTTCATTTGAATCTCATGCAATTACTATTACCCACCCTGCTAAAATCCACTTTGTAGTTGTGTATCGTCCCCCAGGTCAACTGGGTAACTTCTTGGAGGAGTTGGATGTGTTACTGTCAAACTTTCTTGAAGATGGTACTCCTCTGGTACTGCTCGGCGACTTCAACATCCACCTAGAAAAACCCCAGGCTACTGACTTCAACACTCTTCTCACTTCATTTGACCTCAAACGAGTGTCTACTACGGCTACTCACAAATCAGGTAACCAACTGGACCTCATCTACACACGCTACTGCTCCACTGACAACACATTAGTAACTCCACTGCACACCTCAGACCACTTCCTCATCACTTCTAACCTCACACTAACTCCTGACATAGCACACGCTCCTCCGCAGGTCACCTTTCGACGTAACCTACACTCGCTCTCTCCCTCTCGCCTATCCTCAATGGTTTCATCCGCACTACCTTCACCCTCTCAGTTTTCAGCACTCGACACAAACAGTGCTACTGACACTCTTTGCTTCACTCTAACATCTTGCTTAGACAACTTTTGCCCCCTTTCATCCAGACCAGCACGCGCTACCCCCTCTGCCCCCTGGTTGTCCGATGTTCTCCGTGAACATCGTGCTAAACTACGGGCTGCAGAGAGGAAGTGGCACAAATCCAAAAACTCTACCGACCTTAGTGTGTATCAGTCACACCTCTCTTCCTTCTCTGCAAATGTCTCCACTGCTAAAATGACATACTACCACAACAAAATTAACAACTGTTCCGACTCTCGCGCACTCTTCAAAACGTTCTCTTCTCTTCTCTGTCCTCCTCCCCCTCCTCCTTCATCAACTCTTACAGCTGATGACTTTGCAACTTTCTTCACAAATAAAACAAAAACCATCAGTGACCAATTCCTCACACCACAAACTAATAATAACTTCATAACGACAAATACACAATCTCTCACCTCCTTTTCTCCTCTCTCGGAGACAGAGGTTTCCAAACTCATCCTTTCCAATCATCCCACTACTTGTCCACTAGATCCTATCCCCACTCACCTCCTTCAAGCCATTTCTTCTTCGGTCATACCTGCGATTACTCACATTATCAACACCTCGCTTCACACTGGTACATTTCTCACAGCATTTAAGCAGGCTCGGGTAAGCCCACTGCTTAAAAAACCTGCTCTAAATCCAGCACTTTTAGAAAACTACAGACCGGTATCCCTTCTTCCATTCATTGCAAAGTCACTTGAGTGAGTTGTGTTCAACCAACTCTCTCTGTTTCTTGCACAGAACAACATTCTGGACAACAACCAATCTGACTTCAGAAGTGGCCACTCAACTGAGACTGCCCTACTCTCGGTTACAGAGGCCCTGAGACTGGCAAGAGCAGCTTCCAAATCCTCTGTACTCATCTTGCTGGATCTGTCTGCTGCCTTTGACACAGTTAACCACCAGATCCTCATGTCCATCCTCAGAAAGATGGGCATCTCAGGAACCGCCCTCCTGTGGTTCGAGTCTTACCTCTCAGATAGGTCCTTCAGGGTGTCTTGGAGGGGTGAGGTTTCAAAGTCACAACTTCTTGCTACTGGAGTTCCCCAAGGCTCAGTGCTTGGACCACTTCTCTTCTCCATCTACATGTCGTCATTAGGATCGGTTATTCAGAAGCATGGCTTTTCCTACCACTGCTATGCTGATGACACTCAACTCTACTTCTCATTCCAACCAGATGATCCGACGGTAACTGCTCGCATTGCAGCCTGTCTGAGTGACATTTCTAGCTGGATGATGGACCATCACCTTCAGCTCAATCTTGCTAAGACAGAACTGCTCGTGTTCTCAGCCAACCCATCACTTCACCACAACTTCTCTATACAGCTGGGTTCGTCAACCATAACTCCTTCCAGGACAGCCAGGAACCTTGGAGTTGTGATCGATGATCAGTTAAGCTTCACAGACCATATTGCTACAACGGCCCGGTCCTGCAGATTTGCCTTATACAACATTAGGAAGATTAGGCCCTTCCTGTCAGAGCAAGCCGCACAACTCCTTGTCCAAGCTCTTGTTCTCTCCAGACTGGACTATTGTAATGCTCTCTTGGCGGGCCTTCCCGCATGTACTATCAAGCCTCTGCAACTGATCCAGAATGCAGCAGCCAGAGTGGTCTTTAATGAGCCGAAAAAAGCTCACGTTACCCCTCTCTTCATCAGGTTACACTGGCTACCAATAGCCGCTCGCATCAAATTCAAGGTACTGATGTTTGCCTACAAGACCACAACTGGCACTGCACCAATATACCTAAACTTGCTAGTTCAAACTTATGTGCCCTCCAGAAGCTTGCGTTCTGCAAGTGAACGACGCCTTGTGGTGCCATCCCAAAGAGGTACCAAATCACTCTCACGGACCTTTTCCTGGACTGTGCCCAGCTGGTGGAATGACCTCCCGATCTCAATTCGAACAGCTGAGTCTTTAGCCATTTTCAAAAAACATCTAAAGACACATCTTTTTCGCCAGCACCTGGCTAACTAATACTAACACTTACCTATTCTATTTAATAAAAAAAATAATAATAATAATAATTCCTAGCTACGTGTACTGTGCTAGTCTAACTGAGACTTGTCATGGCACTTGTATACTGTTGATCTCTCGATGGTCTGATTGCTTCTATTGTTCTCCTCATTTGTACGTCACTTTGGATAAAAGCGTCTGCTAAATGATTAAATGTAAATGTAAATGTACGCAACCTGAAGCTTATATAGGCTCTCTTTCTTGAACTTAACCCACAAAGGAGCAGTATAAAAAGAAGTACAATATGCTCTAAAAAGGTTTATCTTTACCTGATCTGAACACATATACAATTTTCTCACCAACATATTTGCTTGAGCATATAACTTATGACGTTGCCTATACATATCATCATCATCATCACTCATTTCATTATTAATGATATGACCTAAATATTTTGCAGTAGTACATACATTTAAAACTTGCCCTGATAAATTAAAAATCTGGGAAATTCCAGATTTTTCTATATATCATGGCCACACTCTTTTTTTTTCAAGTTTCAAGTTTCAAGTTTTATTTGTCACATACAGGACTATACAGAAATTGTATAACCAGCAGTGAAATGTGAATCATGTCCGCTCCATGGACAGTGCAAATATTGTAGAATACAACACAAGGGAAGTATGCATAAAATAAAATGAATAAAAAATAAGATATAAAGCACAGAATATAAAATACAAAGTATAAGAGAATGTGCATGACAGTATGCTGTAGAATTAAATATTAAGATAAGCATGACTGTACGGGAGGGGGAATGTGCAAACAGGTTGAACATGGTGACATGAGCAGCAATCACAAAAATAATAAATATAAAATATGATAAGATATCAAGATACAGAAAGTGTTGTGTGCAAATGGCAGTATTGTGTGCAAATGACACTGTCAGTATGAGGTAGATGATAATGAGTGTGAGTATATTACTGATTGTGAGTGATTAGTAAGTGAAGTCATCATGATGTTAAGAGGCTGAGTTCAGTTCAGTTTGAATTCAGGAGCCTGATGGCCTGGGGGAAGAAGCTCCTCCTGAGTCTCTCAGTTTTTGCCATCAGGCAGCGGAAGCACTTACCAGATGGCAGCAGAGTGAATAGACAGTTTCCAGGGTGATTTGAGTCCTTGGTGATTTTGACAGCTCTGCTTCTGCAGCGTTTGATGTAGATGTCCTGCAGAGAGGGGAGAGCAGACCCAGAGATGCGCTCAGCTAAGCGCACAACTCTCTGCAAGGCCTTGCAATCTTGGCTGGAGCTGTTTCCATACCACACTGAGATACACTGAGTCAATACACTTTCTATGGTCCCTGCCTAGAAAGTTTTCAGGATTGATGGTGAGACCCTGAATTTCCTCAGCTGTCGCAGATGGTACAGCCTTTGCCTGGCTTTCTTAACCTGTGTTTGTATGTGTGTAGTCCAAGTCAGGTCCTCGGAGATGTTTACACCGAGGTACTTGAAGCTGCTTAATCTCTCCACAGGGGTCCCACTGATCATAAGAGGAGTGTAGGGCAGCAGGTGTTTCTTTCTGAAGTCTACAATAAGCTCTTTAGTTTTGCTCACATTCAGAGAGAGACAGTTGTCCTGGCACCATGATATAAGTCTCTCTACCTCATCCAAGTATGCGGTCTCATCATTGTTGGAAATGAGGCCCAGAACCACAGTATCATCAGCAAATTTGATAATAGATGTGGAGCTGTGAGAGGACACGCAGTCGTGTGTGTAGAGAGAGTAGAGCAGGGGACTCAGAACGCAGCCCTGCGGGGCTCCTACGTTCAGGGTGATGGAGTTTGAGGTGTACTGGCCTACCTTCACTACTTGAGGTCTGCCAGTGAGGAAATCTTGAATCCAGTCGCAGAGTGAAGTGTTTAGGCCGAGGCCTGTGAGTTTATTAGTCAGCTTGATGGGGACTAGGTGTTGAAGGCTGAGCTATAGTCTATAAATAGCAGCCTTGCATAGTTCCCATTGCTGCTGTCAATGTGTGTGAGGGAGGAGTGAAGTATGTGAGAGATGGCATCATCAGTTGATCTATAGGAGCGATATGTAAACTTGAGAGGGTCCAAAGTAACAGGGATGGATGAGCTAATGTGGCTCTTAACAAGTCTCTCAAAAACCTTCATGACTATAGATGTGAGGGCCACTGGTCGATAGTCATTCAGGCAAGAGGGTTTATTGTTCTTAGGCACAGGGATGATGATGGATTTTTTAAAGGAGGTGGGAACTACAGAGGTAGCAAGGGACTCGTTGAAGATAGAAGTGAACAAACCAGCAAGCTGATCAGCGCATGACCTCAGAACACGGCCGGTAATTCCGTCAGGTCCAGCCGCTTTCCTGATGTTCACTCTCTTTAGTGCTCTCCGAACCTCGTCCTCCGACACGGTGATCACATGATTCTCACTTCTCTGCCTGCTGCTTCCTGACGCGCTGCTCAGCAGAGCTGCGCTGCCGCCGTTGCATTCAAAGCGGCCATAGAATGTGTTTAACTCGTCGGCCAGCGACGGATCTGCTCTCATCTCCGCGGAGGATTTGTTCCCAAAGGCACAGATGGTCCTGAGTCCCTGCCACATGCGTCGAGAGTCATTGAGCTGAAAATGAGACTCAATTCTCTCTTTGTATCGATGTTTGGCGGCACTTACAGCTCGTCTGAGAGCATAACATGCTGCTTTATACTCGCACATATTCCCAGACAAAAGAGCCTCGTTGTATACCGCGTATACAGTGCGTTTGTTAACCGCATCACGGATTGTTCTGTCCACCCACGGTTTCTGATTAGGGAAGGTCCTTACATTTATTGTTTCTGTAGCTTGTTCGGTTAGTGTGTTTACAAAGCTCACTGCCACATCCGTGAACTCGCTGACGTCAGATGAGCTCGCCCTGAACATGTCCCAGTCGACGTCATCAAGAGCCGCCTGCAGCATAGCTTCCGAGTGGGAGGACCAACGCGTCACTTCCCTCTTCACCGGGGGTTCCTGTGTGAGCCTTTGTTTATATTCCGGTGTGAGGAAAATGGCGGTGTGGTCCGATTTACCAAAAGACGGTAGAGAGCGGGCCTTGTAGGCATTCTTAAACTGAGAGTAGCAATGCTCCAGTGTATTCGGTCCTCTAGTTGGACAGGATACATGCTGGTGAAAGCTCGGCATGACCTGCCTGAGGTTGGCTTTGTTAAAATCCCCCGCGATGATAAAGGCAGCGTCAGGATGTTTGTTAATGTAGCCGCTGAGCACGTCGTGTAGTTTAGACAAAGCAAAGCCGGTGTCTGCCTGAGGTGGAATGTAAACGGCAGTAGCGATGACCGCGGAGAACTCGTGGGGCAAATAGAATGGGCGGCAAATAATGGATAGATGTTCCAGATGAGGCGAGCAGGATCGCGACAGAGAGGAGATATTCCTGGGGTCACACCATTTCTTGTTAGTCATGAAACACACTCCTCCACCCTTGGATTTACCGGCCTCGGCTGTTCTGTCCATCCGTAAAACAGAGAAGTTGTCAGACGGCGTTACAGCAGTGTCCGGAACCGAGGGCGTGAGCCATGTTTCAGTCAAACAGATGATGTTACAGTCCCTTATGTCCCGTTGGAAACTTATCCTGGCTCTAAGATCGTCCATCTTATTATCCAAGGATTGGACATTAGCGAGCAGAATGCTCGGTAAAGGAGGACTGTGAGCTCTTTTCCGCAATCTGTTTCGAATTCCAGCGCTTTTTCCATGGTGTTTCTTGTTCTGTCTCCTGTGGCCTTTGTTCTCTGTGTTCTGAAGAATCTCAAGAAGCCACGATGGATTCGGATTCGGTGATAAAGTGTCCTGAACCAGGTTAGTGAAGCGGTTTCCAATGTCCAAGAGTGTACTTTTGTCGTAGGTGATCAGTGCCGACGTTATGTGTTCAAAAAGAGAAATTAAAAATAAGTAAAAAAGTAAATAAAAGCACAGTCTTAGCGGAGCGACCTGGACAGCGACCGAACATAGCAGCGCCATCTTGATAAATACAATACAATTTTTTGTATTGTATTGCACATCATATCTAATCCCATAATCAGAACATATATTAAGCAACTGTTGAAAACCAGCACTACTTGGGGGAAAAGACAACTAGATCATCAGCATACATATACTTGCATACACTTGCCCTCTTATTTTTAATTTTATATACATTTGATATGAACATGAATGTATTATTTATAAACAGCTTGCATATAAATCGCATAATAAAAATATACTATTTTTGTTAGTGTATAATAATTTGTACTACTACTTCTAATAATAAATTCTACACAAATTGTATAATAACCAAACACTACAGTACTTAATAAAATAATAATAATTATTATTATTATTTATATAGTGACTGAGCTTTACAAAACATGACAATCATACTGTAACATCTAAACAAAATATAAATTAAACAACACACATATTAAAGACAACATAAGAATGAAGGAGCCAGAGTCCAGAGTAATGGTATGGATCTGCGATTCACCCGTCCAAATAGAATGAGCATGAGTGGAAAAATAAAAGGTCCAAACAAGTACTGCCTGCTGGAGCAATGAAACAAACAGCCATGACAGGGGAAAAATGGCTGGACCTCAAGCAGTGAACAGGAACATACAATGGCCACAGCCACCACACAACAAAATACCTCTGTCCAGGACACGACTGCACCGCCCCCAGTGGCACAAACGTATCACAGTTATTACTTATTTTGTCCATAATCACATTATAAAAAATGCTTCTTTATTAAAAAGTAGTCCAAACTGTCTCCCCTGCTTCATATTTGCATAAAGCCTAAGCCATCCGACTGAATTCCAGTGTGATTTAGCAAAGGTTACAACTCTTCCAGTAATCTCGCTGATAAGTCAGTGACATGCCCCAGGGAGAGTCTGGCCTTCTCCAGGGGTCTGAGATCTCCGCTCAGGAGAAGTGTTAGCTACAGAGTGACGGGGATAACATCTAAGCTTGTTAATGCCCTTCACTGGCCCATCATGATCCACTCTTCAGCCCTCTTAAAGAGTTTCTGTAAAAGATCGCCACTACCCTTCAAACCGCAGCTGCCACCGTCGGATTCAGTGTCAGGGTCACATAGAAATCGCCTCTAATGAAACAACACAGAGCCGTCTGGTTTTCCCATGGAGCTCTCCAACTGATTCGGATAAAACCAGGTCACATATTCAAATGAATGTATCATTCAAGCAATCTGTACAAATCCATATTCATAGAAAGAACGGCAAGTTCTCCCATTCTGAATGGCTAAGAAGCACTTAAAAGGGCTATAATGAGAAAGTGCAAGGAACAGTATTCTTTCATCTTTTCTAGTGATCTCACAAAGACACCGCAGCGCCGTATCAGTTCCTTCTCTTCTGTTTTATTAAGAAACTTCCCAAAGATGCAAAGCATAGAAAATGTTAGCAATGACATATTTTGGGGCATCTCTAACAGCAAGTGCGTAATCGTGTAAAATTTAAAAGGGCTTGCAAATTTCGAGAAATCCCGCCAAAGCTATACAATGCAAGGATTTATTATTTGTGGCAGACATTCACACGCACAGTCCCTCTGGCATTTATTTTTCTTGCAAGTTTGCTTGAACTGCTTAAACACTTTGAGGATTCAACATAGAAAATCTTAGCGACTTTGAAAGCAGAAGTTCTTTAGAGAATAGATTTTTATAAATTTTTCATTAACAGTAAGGGGGGGGGGGGCAATTCACAGAATTAAAACCCTGAAATGTAGAAGACGGTGAATCACACACTTGGCTTGAAACCGTCCCTAGTTTTAACAACAAATTGAGGCTATGCCAGTATCATTTGGTTTGAAGATTCACTTCACTACACATATCTAAGCTTCAAGACTCAACTTTATGTTGGGGAATGGGTTTTAAACTGTAGAGCTGGCTGGCTTTCTTATCAGCAGAACTCCGTTTGGACTGGCCATTCATCACCGTCCCGCTGCCTTAGACATGTAGCGCTGGGGCTGGACCTTGCAGCTTGGACTCTCGGGTGACAGGGAATTTCCTGCCCTCAATGTTCCATCTTTTGTATCAGCTAATATGTGGTCTATCGATTGCATTTGTAAAAAAGCGGGATGTACTTTCGGATGTTTTTTTTCTTTTTTTTTTTGAGTCCCAAAGGGAAAGCAAAAATCTCCAGTATCTAAGTGGGTGGACAGCAAAGCAGGAAGTGGCTAATTCTCTTTCAGCACAATGTTTCTAAATAAACTGGCCATAAATTAGTGGATATAAAGTAGTATTGGCATTTTAAAATGATTAAATATAGGCTACAACTACTAGTTCACTTTCTTCTAAAGTTGTTTATTGTTCTTGTTTAGTTAAAGGGCAAGTGTCATTTCCAATAGAGTCACTAAAAGGAACTGCAAAATAAAAACTGTTTGAAAGCGGTTTCCTTAACACACCCTTCCAAGCTGCTATTGGTCAAAAATACTGATGCCCCTCCCCAAACACACGTCATTGGTTAAACCACCGTTGCTGTGTCTGGTTGGGATTCTCAAAACAGAACAATGTTTTGTTAGTGCTGAAATGCTTACCGTTTTTGTGCTGTCTCTGCATATTAAGCTGGGTTAGTGGCTATTTTAATGGAAATTAATTAAAAAAAGGGTACAAAAATTACACAAGCAAAATAAAAAAAAAAATCATGGACATATACATGATAACAAGACAAGATAACTGTTCTTAGAGAACACAGTCATAATAAATCATGTCATGTAGTTGACAATGGCAGAGGCCCCCTCTGCCTTTTCATCTACATCATATTTTTTATATATATATAAAAAAAAGAAGAGCAAAGCTGATATCACAGATTTTATAATTTTTTATAATTACCCAAGTGTCCTCTAAAGAACTACTCATGCATGCTAAAATTGAGACGGCAATTTTCACAAACAGCTGTCTCCTCCCATCAGCACATGGAGGTTCAGTAGAGAGCCTGACGATATCCCCCAGCCCTTTGTGCGACAAGGTCCAAGAAGACTCAACTTCAACATGACGACGCCATGTGAGAAAAACAAACATCTCATACCTCCAGAGGAAGAGTCTGTCATCCAGCAGCTTAAGACGAGCAGAAAGCAACATGAAGTTTTCCAGAGGCATATGACCTAAGAGGCCCTGCCGCTGCCCAACACATTAGCATCCCAATTTGGTATCAATACAGCTCAAGACTGGTGCCGAAGGGGCGACTTTATTACAATGTTGCGACCTCGCCTCAACGTTCTCTTGCTTATAAATTATTATCCTTTCAGGGCAGAGAAGCAAGGCGCCAATCCACTTACAATCCCTCAGGAATAATAAGATCCTTAAACCCATTTCCATCTGCCAGCAAGCAGCAATGGGTGTGTTGGCCTCGCCGTTCAATTCTGGAAGAGGTATAATTGAGATATTCTCTTTTCATTATCACAATTATGACTGCATGGCTAGAAAGGATGGATTTCTTTGTCTCCAGCTGGACGTGGACTCTCAGTCCTGCATGGCGTTCACACAGCTGTTTGGCTGAGATGGGTTGCATTTCCCTCTGACACTATTTTCTCCATATTTGTCCCAAGATAAAAAAAAATTACAGGTATAGCTCTATACTAAGCAAGAAGGTGGAAGAGAAAACCAAATGTGAAAAAAAGAGGTCTATGGGGCATACTTTCAATCACACTTTATTGAGATGGATGATACAGCAAAGTGGGGAACAAAATAAATGAAGGGGTCACTTAAAGCCTGAACAAAACCATCAAGGCCTTAGTAAAGTATTGGTATTTTGGACAAAGTTGGTTCATATCAACACCTACAACCTAATGTTTTGAAAAAAAGGCCAATTCACATACACGCTCAGATGCCCGGCCTGACGATTGATCATCTCCGTGGTCTTTGGGGGTCGTAACGCTTTCAAAATGACCTCATTTAGAGCAAATGTACCTCTCTAAACTATCTAACTTCAATGTTGCTGGCTTGATAAGCGAAGCTATAGACAATGCTGCATGTCAAAGGTTACAAATGGGAGGGCATAACGGACAGAAATGAAAGCCCATTGTGGTTGATTGTTGGTGTATGTCAAAACACATTTGTGTCTACACAAGACCTTGGTTGGATTATAGAGAACATGCATCATACAGCACGACACTCTCATATATTTCAATCCATCATGGCAAAACCAAAGCTTTACACACTTTGATCATCTGCCTTGTGAGATCACAGAAACCAAAGGTAAGATTGCTCTTGTAAATGAATCCGAACAAAAGATGAAAGGGGGGACTGTAGACTATGAATATGTTCATTATTCGCCCCCAACCCCACCTCCCGTCCCTGCAATCCACCATCAGTTGTATAGCAATAAGCTCAGCGAGTGCTTTCATAAACTTTGATGGAAATCTGACCTTGCTACTTTAATGTCATCAGAGGAACCTAAAGATCAGCCGCGGCTCGATTGTGTATTGATCGTGGGCCTGCTCTGGTATGGAAGGGCTGTGCTCGCAGGTGTGGGCTAAAGGAGACAGACTGCAAACTAATGGGTCCCACCATCAGCGGCCCATCTTCAGCACAGTGCCATTTCCTTTGATTCTCATCAAAAAGGACTCCAGCTGCCTTTTGATCAGGCCTCGGCAAGGATGCCCTTGCTTACCCCCTCTTACTAACTGAGGGATGCTTTTTGTGCTCTGTGTAGGTGTAATTAATTAACTTGGGTTATTAATTATTGTTGCTGGTCTGAGAGCATCGGAACAGCACACATTTTTCTAATTCCTAATTACGAGGATGGAGTATCATTTATGATTAAATGAAATCATCATCCACAGATTGCATTTGACCCATGCTGAAATGGAAATTGATATGCTGCTCATCTTAACGCCATAAATGCTAATCTAGATTCACTGTTTGCATTGTGAAAACGTGGTCTTTATTAGCCCTGAGCAAATGTGGGTTGATCTGACCACGATTTATCAAATTACCACAACCTTTTAAATGTGAAAGCAATAGCTAATGGCGGTTTCAAATATGAAAATGACCATAATTCAACATTAGCGTCCCAAAAGAGTCATAAAGACCGCTACCATGCCAAGGTGGGTGAAAACAGAGACAGCGGGTCTCTGGAATGCAAAAATAGGAGTTTTAAAAAAGTAAATAAAAAAGTGTTCATGGAAATATTGTCATTTCTAAAAGCAGGTTTGGTGTTCTTGCTGTGAATGTCTGGAAGTTCAGAGAGGAATCCTGTCCAGGTAGGTTAATAATATTTTATAGGCCAGTTCAAAGATTCATAATACATTCCAAAAGCATTGTTCATGATGTTCTGTGCATTTTATGAAATATTCAGTGCCTATCCCACATCCCAGCACAGTGTCATGAGGCATGGGCTAAGGGAGGGGAAATGAAGAATATCAAGTCAGATCATGGACCCCATGGATGACATTTTTCATTGCAGTGTGCGATCCCTGTAAGAAGACCTTGATGTGTACACCAGCATGAATGTTAATGATATACAACTGTGTTCAAAGGCTCATGCGTATTAATTTTTCAGTAGCTTTGAAAGAATTTAGGCTATACGTAAGAAGAACTACATGAGAAGGCTAGTGAGGTAACCTGACATGGCTCCTCTTGCTAAGCATTTAGTGAGATAATGACTGAAGCTCTGGCCTGAAGCAGTGATCGTTTGACAATTACTGAGTCAAATAAATAAAAAAAATAAACAGCTTTAGTGAAAAAAGATTCAAGATCTAAAAACAAGAAGTCCATAGACAAATCTGTTTGACAAATTTGGATGAAGTTGTTTCATCTAAAAAAGAACCAAGAAAGATATCGGCAATGATGGATATGAGGCAATTCAACAAAGCCAGTGCTTAAGGGTATTTGAGTAATCAGCATTTTAAGTACTAATAGACAATATAAAATACAATATAATAAGTATTCTATATAACTAAGACGTTAGCAGCTAAGCAATATTACACTAGCAAAAGTGCCGTTTTTTTCCAATAAAATCAGGTAATAATACAATATTATACAATATTTTGTGATTTAAATTGTACACATTAATTTCATCAGCAAGGGTTAGTTTAGAATTCTTATAATTCAATGTGAATCATGTAATGTTTTATTTACAGAATACAGCACTCACATTTGCTGCTTGATAAGTTTTAAAATGAATTAACAGGTATTAAAATTACATCACGTAATTCCTCAAAATTCTTCTCGTTCGATCTAAATTTTTTCTTGTGTGCCTGTTTAGCCTTCCCAAATATGCTAGTTGTCAGAGAAACATCAGCACCCTGCTAGCCCTCTTACATTTTTCATCCCTCAGTATCTTCTTAGCTATCACTGTTTACTTCCTTTCACTATCTCCTGTGTATTACAACGGCAACCTCTGTTTGTTTCTTTGTTGTTTCCTGTTTGAATTCTCAGCCATTCTCAGGAGGTTTTCTCTCCTTTCACCGACGCTCTCCACATTTGTGCTCGATTCTCCTGCCTCTTCTCCTTCTAATGTCATTTCGAGCCTCCAATGCAGGCGAACCGTCTCAATTATCCTCTGTCTGCCTCTCCTGGCATGCTTGAGTTGAGTCCATCTTACAGCACTCAGAAGGTTCATGCCAAATTGGAAATCTCTGTATGCAATTAGGTTGGCCACTAAAACATTCCTTAAATCTCCATGTCAAATAAATTTGACATGAATTTATTCCTAGCAAAGCTTTATGGTAAAGGTATAGATAACAATATGTAAAAAAAAAATCCCATTTGGGCAAGCTGAGCAGAAGCTTTTTCCGTCCTACAAATTGTATTACCTTGCAATTGAAATTAAGTTTTAGAAATGTAGGGCTACATCAAAAGAGAGAGTCCAGTTCCTATACAAAGCATATTGAAGAAAAAAGATACTGTATATATCATACAGTATATAGACAATATTATGTAAGGTGATTAGTTAAAGTATTAGTTAAGTATAAGTTATTCTCAAAAACAGCAATTGATGATTACCAGAAATAATAAAAAATTTACTTGTCATTTTCTGTATTAAAAAAAACCAAGATTACATTGAGGTCCTTAAAATGGCTAGTGGATTTAAAACAAAATTGTAAAGCTTAAATTAAATTATACAAAAGTTACAGTAAAGACTTTTACATTATTACAAAAGCCTATTTTAAATAAATGCTGTTAAAGTTTCAAAGAATCCTGGACAAAAATGCAAAGATAAGCAGCACAACCATTTTTTAAACTGTGATAATTAGAGATGTTTCTTTAACACCTAATCAAGAAATTAGCAATCAGAATAATTTCTGGAGGACCACGTGATACCGAAGACTGGAGTAATTGCTGCTGAAAATTCAGTTTTGCCAACATAAATTACATTTTAATATATTTACATTTTCTTAAACTGTAATATTATTTCTGTTTTTACTGTCATTTTAATCAAATAAATTCTGTATTGGTGATCATAAGATAGGAGACTTCTTTCAAAATAAATCATACAGACCCATACAAATCATTGAATAGTAGCACTGCAAAAAATGCTTTTCTTACTCAGATTTTTTGTCTTGTTTTCAGCCAAAATATCAAAAAATTCTTAAATAAAGAAGCATTTTCTAGACAATTAAAAATTATTGTCTTGTTTTCAGAAAAAAAAATGTCAAAATTAAGTGAGATTTTGCTTAGAACAAGCAAAATAATCTGCCAATGGGGTAAGCAAAATAATCTTAGTTCAAACAGAAAACAAGAATAATTTGCTTACCCCATTGGCAGATTATTTTGCTTGTTTCAAGCAAAAACTCACTTAATTTTGACTTGTTTTTTCTGAAAACAAGACAATAATTTTTAAGAATGTTTAGATATTTTGGCTAGAAATAAGACAAAAAAAAATTAAGTAAGAAAAGCATTTTTTTTTTTTTTTTGCAATGAGAGTATCATGCTGTACTGTCAAAATATGGCTTACAAAATCTAGACTGATGTGGCAATAAGAAACCTAGTAGAAAAGGAGATCAGCAGCATGGACAGTACCCAAACACTCTTAATACAAGAAAGTCCTTGTTTCTTCAGGATAGCAGATAAAATGATTCCCATTCCCAACCCAACAGCTCTGGGGGGTTAAAGGCAAAGGACTGCAGAGATTAATGGCAGTGTCTACGAGGAAATAAAATGAGGCCTGGCCAAAATTATATACATTTACAAAGAAAGAGAAAAGGAATTGGAGAAAAGCATCACCTCTTTATCATCACCTCTTAGCCTGCGTCCCAGGTGAAGAAGCGTACTGCTACGTGTCAGAGCTTGAAAGATTGTAATCAAACAATTTCTCCAAAGGAACCCCCTTGAGAAGGTTCATATACCTATTTATTGCCAGGACCACTGCTCCCCCCCCCCTCCCCTTTTTTTTTGGGCAGCATGGCCTTCTCTTTGATGGTTTATGGCAAATCCCAGTCGCTTTAATCAGTATAACTGAGAGCCCATCAATATTATTTGTTCCTGCCATCTTAAGATCCTTTTATGTGTTAAAGAGGTTACAGATTCCATGTGATTATGTCACAGGGTCCAGGGACCTATATGATGTCAGAGGACAATGGCAGCCAGCATGAGACTAGGTACAAGAGAACAACATAAGGACAGGCCATGCTGTGGTGCTCAGATAGCAGGAGAGAATGGAAAGTCTCCCAACAGCCCCTGCCTGAAACACAGAGATAGTACTTGTTCTCCTGAGGAGGACATGGACGAAAAGCATGACTGACTCTCTCATTTTGTTGCATGTATAATACATTCTCCATGTCATAAAACAAGAAGATATATTAAGGAGAAGGCGTGGGGAGGCACATTCGTAAAAAAGGTTTATGCACTGTGGGAAACTGGGGGAGCAGTTGGAGGAAGTTGGAGGCTGAACTCAAAGACAGTGAAACAATGCAGATTCTCAGCATATGAATGCGCACGTATTGACATTTCAGTTTGAAAGTTTGAGAACAACAACCTCCGTGCATCTGCTATTTATAAAACACTTGTTAAATATTAACTCAAGGCTTTGGATTGTTTAAACATTATTTTATTATTAGTGGTAGTAGTAGTATAATTAGTAGTAATTTTTTTTATATATTCACTCTGCTTTTACTCATATTATTATTTGTATATAATTGCGTGTGAACATATATTTTTTAAATGTTTATTACAAATATATAAATATACAATTTTTTTTTAGAACTTAACTTACATGTGCTGAACATTTAAAAAATAAAAATAAATTATTTATTTTCATTTATTATTTATTAATATTATTTTTAACCCTGGACCACAAAACCAGTCATACGGGTCAATTTTTCGAAATTGAGATTTATACATCATCTGAAAGCTGAATAAATAAGCTTTCCATTGATGTATGGTTTGTTAGGGTCAGACAATATTTGGCTGAGATACAACCGTTTGAAAATCACCTTTAAAGTTGTCAAAATTTAGTCCTTAACAATGCATATTACTAATCAAATATTAAGTTCTGATATATTTACGGTAGGAAATTCATGAAATATCTTCATGGAACATGATCTTTACTTAATATCCTAATTTTTGGCATAAAAGAAAAATCTATCATTTTGACCCATGAATACAATGTATTTTTGGCTATTGCTACAACTATACCCGTACTACTTATGACTGGTTTTGTGGTCCATGGGTCACATTTAATTACTTATTATTATTCATTATTATTTTCATCTATTATAAAATATATAATTACACTAAATTAAATAATTTTTTAGAACTTACATGTGTTAAACATTATTGCAAAGCTATGTTTCTCCTTATATTATTTTTATTTAATTGGGTGTGTACATAAATATTTTAAATGTTTACTACAAATATACTTTTTTTTAGAACTTAACTTACATGTGCTGAACATGAATGCAATACTTTTTTTTCTTAAATCACTGTTTCTACTCACAATTATTTAT